>OX123204.2:36151908-36626908 GCA_944739405.2 Euclidia mi
GCATACATGTATATAAAGGCGTTATTGTATGACACAAAGAAGGATGACAATTCCCAAAATCAAAAACCGTGCGTTCTCAAAAAGTTCTATGGGGTACTTTTCAGGAAAGCTTATTAAATTTGGGATCCTTCGGGATCAGTGACAGATATTAAGGCATACGCCTTGGCAACATGGCTTGTGCTTAAATTTTTTAAAGAATGTCTTTGCAATCATTGACAAAAAATGACAGGTTACCACAATATTTATTGACACTAGCCAGGCATTTCACTTTGTAGATCACGCCATATAAGCAGATTTATGTATGGGTTGTCATACTAAGGTAAGACCCTAGCATTAATAAAAGCTATTCTCTTAAACAAATAAAATGCATAGAGATTGCCTGTACAAACAAAACATCTAATTCAAGAAGAGTTTCTGAGATTCGATGTGCATCAGGGGACTATCTTAGGGCATTTAATTTTCTGCTCTATATTAAGGACACACTAAAATATCATCAAATTCATAGTACAATATTTATAGACAATTCTATCGATATATAATGGTATTGGTGATTCCAGTTTCTTACTTCAAAAGATCGATTTGCTCAATCAGTTCCTTTGTATCCTGAGTTATTTCCATTCCTTCCTGCAACGACTTTATCTCACTATCTTTGGCATGCAACATGTTTTTCACTCTCAATTTATATGCTTCCCAGTCCTTTTCCAAACGTCTACATTCTTCGGTACTTCTAATCAAATTACTTTGTAGATCTGATATAGTTGATTGTGCATGTCTTAAATCATTTTCTAATTTCGTTTGAGCGGATTCCTTTTGATTATTTTTTTGGTGTAGCTCCTCACATCTACAAAAGTATTTAACAGTTTATAAAAACAGCAAAAGTATTTAAAAGTTTATCAAAACATCAAAATTATTTTTGTGATATGTTTAGCAGAACTTATATTATTTGATAACCACAAATAATCGATGATAATTTGCGACCAGTTGAGTAGGTGCCTGAATAGCTTAGATTTACAAATTAATCCGATAGATGCCTATTGTCAGATGCAAAAACATTTTAGCTACTAAAGTAATATAAAACTTACTTCTCTTCTAAATCCTTATTCCTACTCCTTAGCACATCAAGTTCATCCTGCAATACTTTGTTTTTCTCCCTGTAAGTAGTCACTTCTGTGCTGACGAGGTCTTGAAGCCTTTGTTTGAACTGTTCCATCTGTGATGATAATGTCTCCCTCTCTAGATTAGCTTTCTGATTCAGTAGCTCAGTTGTTTCTAGCTGGATGTGAGTAGTTTGAAGTTCTGCAAAGAAAAACAATCGTCTGAAGTATAGATATTTTCAGAGCAGCTTGCCAGATGGTAATGTATCGTCCATATTGTCACAAATCTGCCCGATTGTTTTTCCACCATATTGTCGACAACCACATAGTCGCAACAACTCTATCAATAATACTTGGGAGGAATGCATGATTCGCGCCCAGTGCATAGCTATCCAGTATCCTCTCAGAATTAACTGCATCCTCGAAAATTCGCACATCAATATCGCTGTGTGAAGATGTCGTATTTCAGAGTTGTTATTGTATACAGTAGCAAGATGATTATTATAATTCAAACCACTCAGTCAGTCAGGTAGTCTCAGAGACACTATGAGTAATGCACAAAACCCATGCATTGTATTTATAAAACAAATCTACCTTGTCTATCTACATCATTACCATCCTCAGTTTTGCGCACCCTTTCCAGTAGTTGACCCAACTCGCTGTTCATTACATTCAATTCATTCTTCAACATAGCATTTTCCACCTCCAAATTTTGCATCTTGAATGTGCATTCACTATCATCATTTTTCACAACTTCCAAGTCTGTAGGCAAGCTGTGCCCTGAAATGTGTAATTCGAATAATATATTCAAAATTGCATTTTTTTATACATTAGAAAAAAATAATGAAAAGAGAAACAAAATATTTATAGAGATAAAGTAGCCAAAAGAAAACAACATGTTTATGTTATTTTCAATTAGAAAATTAATAACTATGTCAAAATAGGACTGTTAGAAAATCATAGGTACATCATCATCATGTCTGCCTAGAGACGTCCTCTACTGGACATAGGCCTCCCCCAAGGTTCTCCACACAGACCAATAGATAAGACCAAACACAGACCAAAGAAATTATAGAGGATAGGTACAAAACAAATTGTTGGTGTTATCAGATTAGATTTGTTTTACAATTAATATTATGAAGATTACTGATAAAAAATCACATCCTTGAGATAATGCTTTATCCAATTAGAACATTAATGGAAACAATTAAATTTTTAACAAATATTCACATAAAAAGAAAGAAACAAAACAAATTTTGGTTTACAAGCTTTGGGGTGATACAAATCATCTAGCATTGCATGGAGCGGATCAATTAGGCAGTCTGAGGGTCTCAAACACACAATCCTACATCTGGGACTAAACTTCCCTAACTCAAAGATAAACATTATACTTACTTCTCTCTCTTTGCTTCTTATTACAAAAGTGATCAATAACATCATTGTCTCTGACATCGCCAACCAATGTTTTCGGGCAATGGTTTAAGTTGTAATGTTGACTGTTTCTTACTGGTGACTTTCTGTTACGCACCAATTTCTCTGGAAACTCCTTTGTGTGTGAATGTGATTGAATATTAGACATAGGCGAGGATTTAGGCGAAGGTGGAATCCTGACATCAGGTATAGGGGCAGCCTTTTTCTGGCTACGTAGCGCCGGCCGCCTTCTTTGACTCCAAGGAGTCTCCGATTGAAGAGCGACAGTATATTCGTTTTTTTCATGTTTCTTTTTTGGGCCACTATGGTTACGTAGAGCCACACCAGTTTGCTCGTCCAAATTGTTAAGAAGGCTTTCAGCCTTCCCGGCGAGGTCGGAGAACCATGACATTTATATTATTTCGATTTACCTGAAAACAAAAGTATACATTCATTATGATTTTCCTTTTGACGCTTAGCTCTACATTTGTAACTATTTTATTTGAGATTCACGTGAAATGCGTTGCACGTACCGGTCATTGAGAAAATTGCCTATAACAAAGGTACTCTGTGGGCTGAATTACAAATTTTGTTCAATTTATAAATTTTGTTCAAAACATCGCAATGACACGTAAACATCGGTCAATCAAATCCACTGCAAGAAATGTTGCCAGATGTTTCAAATTCATTATGTGGACTAAGCGATATTGCAAAAATTCCCATTGCAACATATCCTATTTATATGTCTATCCGTAATTTAAATAAAACTGAATAATAGTTTAGCATTTCCTGCTTAGCGAAATCATGACGCTGCAGGGATGTAGCTAGAGTAGAATTTGAGGTAGGGCATCACTGGTTACAGGTAGAGTGAAAGTAAAAAAAAATATCAAAATTGATCTGCTCCGAAGCGCAGGCTTCTAAATCAATCACCATGTATATCAATGCCCTACCTTCAATGTACCAAAAACTAGGATAGAAAAATTTATCTTAATTTTTTGATATTTTTAAGGTAGGGCATTGTGATTTCAAGGTAGGGCATTGCCCCACAATGCCCCCCCCCCCCTCCTCCAGCTACGGCCATGTGACGCTGTGCCACAGAATAGATAGTACTAACGTAAAGAAGCATCACTTCTCAAACCAATTTATTGAAATTGCGACTCTTGCTACTAAGCAACAAAGTGCAAATCAGCTCGCATAAGCACTCAGTGCCTAACACGATATTCACCTAACCGTTCCCGCTCTTTTCTAACATATAACGCTGTCGATAAAGGTGCTCGTTATATTACATAGCAGAAAAAAACGCCGTTTACAAAATATAGCAGAAGCAGTATGCTATTTATTTTCACTCCAATCTGCTATGCTATCCGTTTTTAATATATTTTTTTTATATTTTGACGAAGGTTACTTGAGTATAGACAAGTAACGCCATCTATGCAAAAATGCGATATTAATACAATCTGATGGCATATGGTAAAATGATCTTACCTGTTACTTCTATTGCGTCGCCACAAGATTTCATCGTGTCTTGTATATTTATATTAACCCTAGAAGCCTAATCTACGCCTGTGAGGCGCACACATAAACAAAAATGTATAACATTTTTGTAACGGTTGAAACTAGCGCATTGTGCTCTTTCACCAACTCAGTGGCCACTAGGAGCTACTTGATACTTGATGATACTTGATGGCACGGGCTGTTTCCGCAACTCCACGTCTTGGCGTGTATTTTGCGTGCGGGTGGGAATGGTGTCGTCACTCGAGCCACCCCAGCTCTTCGAGGAAGGCCAGCAGACTCTTGATGTGGCCCACGGCCTCCCTCAGGGTGCTGTATCTGCTCAGGTACTGCTGCCTGTACTGTGCAACCTCAGGGCAGTCGAGGAGCAGGTGGGCTGCCGTCTCGTCTGCTGCCATACAGGCCCTGCACAGCGGGCTGTCGGTGATACCTATAGTAAATAGGTGTTTATTAAAGAATCCGTGTCCTGTGTAGGCGGCCGTGACTGTCCGTAGTTGTTGTTTGGACAGCCGGAGGATTTGTTTAGCTATCTTACCGTCTACTGCGGGAAGAGCCTCCTTGGCCTGCCTACAAGTTTCAATACCAATCCAGGACTGGTTGTGTTTGGTCCTGGTCCTATTTCTTACCAGGTTGCGATAAAAACCAGAAGGGAGGGGAATAATGGGCTCGGGTCCCACCACCTCTAAAGTGGCCCCTCTTCTGGCAAGTACGTCGGCTGCGTCATTCCCTCTTGAGCCACTGTGGCCCTTAATCCATTGCAGTGTTAATTTGTTTAGTTTACCTACCTCTGTTAGTTTCTGGTGGCATTCAAGCGTGAGCGCCGAGGTGACAGTATGGCTTTTGAGGGCTGAGAGGACAGCCTTACTATCTGAGAGGATCCTAATGGACCGTTCCCTTACCTCACGTGCCATGATTGCTGTGGCAGCTAGGATTATGCCAAAACATTCGGCCTGGTAGACCGTGTTGTAGGCTCCCAGCGGTGCTGCGATGTTGATGTTTAGGTCCTCGGAGAAAACTCCTGAACCCGTACCTGTATCTGTTTTAGACCCATCTGTGAAGATCGTGAGCTCGTTGTGGTTAACTGCTCCTTCGTGTATGTCCTCGTACAGTTGGATTTTGTATTTCTTGTCGAAAACAAATTGTTTCGGTATACGGTCGCCAATGGCTTGTGTAATAGGAACTTCTTTAAAGAGTGTATTTAAGTTGTTAGTGTGCGGTGTGTTGGTGTCTTTCCAGAGCTTCAGGGCTCTTAGCCGGACTGCCGACATCGTTGCTTCCTGTTGTATGAACAGGTGCAATGGAGGCAGGTCCAGCAACACTTCAAGTGCCGCTGTTGGCGTTGTTTTCATACAGCCCGTGGCCGCTAGGCATGCAAGTCTTTGAAGCTTCTGAAGCTTGTTGGCGGCCGTTATTAGGTTGGTCCGAGGCCACCACACTACTGCGCCGTAGCTTACCATCGGACGTATTATTGTCTTATAGAGCCATAAGACAATTTTGGGGGATAGGCCCCATCGTTTACCTATCATCTTCTTGCACTGCCAGAAGATGATGCTGGCTTTATTGAGCTTATTTTCCATGTGGCTGTTCCATGTCAATTTGCTGTCGAGAGTGACGCCCAGGTACTTGACCTCGGTAGACAGCTTAAGCTCTGTATCAAATAGCCTGGGCAATCGGTAAGTACCCAGCGCGCGCTTGTGTGTGAACATAACTAGTTCGGTCTTGGTCGGGTTTACAGATAATTCGTACTCATTACACCACCACTCTACTATGCGTAGGGCTTGTTGGGTTAGGTCGTACACTGTACTGGTTACCTTACCTGAGGTGAGTATGGTTAGATCATCTGCATAACCTATTGTAAAGAAGTATCTCGCGTTGAGTTTGTCTATGAGTTCATTGATGACTAAGTTCCACAATAGCGGGGAGAGTACACCTCCCTGCGGGCACCCTTTAGTTATCAAGGCTGTCTGAGTGTCGCCTTGCAGGCGCACTACCCTTTTGCTGAGCATGTTTTGGATCCACTGTATGAGCATCTGGTCCACACCATGCCTGGCTAGGGCGTTGCTTATGCTGGAAAAGTTTGTCTTGTCGAAGGCTCCTTCTATGTCGATGAAGGTGCCCAGGCAGATGCTTTTTTGTTGTATAGCAGCTTCTATCTGGTTCACGACCTGATGTAAGGCCGATTCCGTCGATTTCCCTGAGCTGTATGCATGTTGGTTGGCATGTAAGGGTAGGTGCTTAAGAGCCCCACTTCTTAGTTCCCTCTCGCAAAGCCTTTCCAAGGCTTTAAGCATGAAGGAGGTGAGGCTTATTGGTCTAAAGGACTTTGCATGGGTATAGTCTGTTTTGCCTGGTTTTGGTATGAAGATTAGTTTAACTTCCCTCCACCTCTTCGGTATATATCTGAGGGCCAGGCTAGCCCTCATAATTGCCAGGAGTCTTTTAAGGACAGGTTCTCCTCCCCATTGTAATAACCCTGGGAAGATGCCATCCAGTCCGGCTGCTTTGAAGGGGTGGAAGCTATCGATGGCCCATCGGAGTTTTTCTTCTGTGACCACGTTGTTTGCGTGTCTCCATTCGTGTTCGGTCGCCACTGTTGGTGTATCGTGCCACGTTATTACCGGGGTGAGGACGCAGCCTGGGAAGTGTGTTTCGAGTAGGACGCGTCTTGTCTCCTCCTCCGATGTGGTGTATGTGTTATCCGGTTTACGGAGAGTACCTGGTGCAACCGTTGGTTGTTGGGCCAGTAGTTTCCTTACCCGGTTTGCTTGTTGGCAAGATTCAATGCTCCCACAGAATTTTCTCCATCCCATGGTGCGTCTGAATCTGAGGCATTTCCTGTAGTCTGATTTGGCCGCTTTATAAGCGTCCCAATCTGCGTCCGCGCTTGTGTTCATTGCCCTATTTAGAGACTTTCTTACCTTCTTGCGCTTACGTTCAAGTTCAGCGCCCCACCAGGGTTGTTTCCCCGGGGTTGAAGGCGGAGTGGTTTCCGGGCAAGCTGCATAATAGCTGTCAAGCATCGACTGCGTCAGTATACATACCTGATCGTCGATCTGTACAGTGTCACCCAGTACCGGCGGCGTGGCCGTAAGGGTAAGTTTCTCTTTAAGTAGTAGGACATACTTTGCTTTGTCAGTGTTGTGTGGTTTCCTGCGGGGCTGTGTGGGCTGTATATCGACTTTTATGGAGAAGCTGATCCATCTGTGGTCTGAGCATGATGCCTCTTTCGAGACGTGCCATCCCTTGATGCGTTCAGCCGCTCCTTCTGTTGCGAGAGTTAAGTCGATAATTGTCCGACTACTTTTAGTGACGAAGGTGGGCTCCGTACCTGTGTTTAATAGGGTAAGATTAGTGGTGAATAAGTATTCAACCAATGACATACCTCTGTTATTGTTGCAGTCCATGCCCCACATTTGGTGGTGGGCATTGGAGTCCGTTCCTATTACGACCTCCGTATTGGTTCTCTCGCACTGGTTAACCAGACGCGTGAGGTCGAACGGAGGCGGGTCTTCGGCCTCGGGCATGTAGACCGATGCGAAAACGACCGCTATACTCCTTGGCTGCTGTATTATTTCGATTTGTATTGCTGTGATGTCTCTGGAACAGAACTCCATTAAAGCTTGGGCTCTGATGTTTTTAGTTGTAAGTATGCAGGTTCTTGGATGTGTGTGGTCAGTAGAAGAGTAAATCTTACCTCCCAGACTGGAGAGGCCTCTAATGAGGCCACCCCTTATCCAAGGTTCCTGGATGAGCACGATGGCTGAATGTTGGACCTCCATCCACTTGCGCAGTTGCGCAGTGGCCGTTTGGCTATGATGGAGGTTGATTTGTAGGCAGCTGACGTCACTAGGCAGAGGGTTCATCTGTGGGTGATGTCCCCTCCCCCCCGACCCTCAGCTGCGTTAGGCCAGCCAGGATGTCGCCGGCCTCCACCCCGTCGTCCCGCCGCACCGGACTCAGGAGCAGGCTCTCATCTTCCGAGTTTCCCTCGGCTGACGGGCCAGCCTCCGAGCCAGACGCGGCCGGCTCTGACGGGCCGGATTCCGCGGAGCATCCTGACTGGGTGTTTGAGACTTGCTGTGTGGAGTTGTCGCATCCCGGAGGATGGTCGACATACTTGCCTGTAGAGTCCCGGAACCGGACGTAGACTGCGCCCAGCCCCAACGCGAGGCGGCGCTCGTTCTGCACCAGGACTGGGACTTGTTCCTCCGGGACGCCCACGACCAGGAACCACCCACCTGACTGTCTCTCCGAGTGCAGCAGAGACCATTTGTCGACCGCCAACCAGGGGTTCTGGAACTCCAGAGCTCGACCTACGTCGCGCACGTCGTCCCAGACTCCCTGTTCGTTCGGAACAACAACGCCGCACCGCACTCTCTTCGGGGCCTCTTCCTGGCCCCTAACCTCCAGTTCGAAGCCCGGTGGTGGGACCAGGAGAGAGACCGCCTCCGTCAGCCAGGTACGCGTTGCCTCGTCGGCGCACCAGAGTTTGAGGACCCCGTCCGCGTACATGGGTTTCCCGGTGAACGCAGGGGCGGGGCGTTTTGGGGTTTTAGTCGACCAGGCGTCACTCAGGATCTTCCTTTGAATCTCCGTGAGTATCCGGTCCACGAACTCCTTCGGCAAGTTCCCTGTGCGCTTGCATGTTACTGCAACGCCCAGAGATGCCTTGGAGGCCTGTGCATAGGACTTACCTTTTATCGTGGAGGAGTCGAGGCGGGGCTTCTTGTGCTCCCCTCGAGGCGAGCTGGTCTCGTTGAGAGCACGTTTGGCCTCACCTCTTTCCTTGTTTCTGACAGTTTTACCTGCCGTGTTTCCTGGTGGTGCTGGGGCTGGATGCCGTCCAGGGTGACCAGCCCGCCGCTTGGCGGCAGGCGGCTTCCCCGTACTGCCTCCGGTCTTCGTACACCCCCTACTGCTGAGCGCGGGCTGCGCGCTGGTCACATTACTGGGACCTGCGATAGCGGCCTGCTCCGCTGTTTTTGTAGAGGCAGCACCGGCTGCGGCAGCGGTTTGTGCCGCCTTCCGCCTTATTGCCAGGCGCTGTCTCTTGTTTTTGTTTGCCCTCTTTTTCTTCGCAGAGCTGGTAGCAGCGGGGCCACTCGGTTGTGTAGTGGGCGGGTGTTGGGCAGGATTGGTGGTCTTGCCCTTACCCTTGCCCTTGTGGTGGCTTACCACTTGCCAGCCTGCGAAGGAGGAGTCGTCTGCCCGCTTGATTTCAAACGGGCTGACGATTGTAAGGACGGGACCAGTACTAGCGTTAGCCAGCGCTGAAGTCTCGTCCTTGGGGGATGGTTTAACACCTGCAGCCGAGGCCACGGCGTCAACCATCTGTTTGGTTTTGGTTGATGCGGCGGGAACAGCTTTCGCTGACCCCGTCACAGTTGGGGTAATATTAGGATTTTCGGTATCCATGCAAGTTTACTAAGACTTCATCCCTCTGGCTTCCCACCCTCCATGGAGCCCGCATCAGGGAACGTCATACCGGACGTTAGGATTACCAGAGGGATATAGGAACGCGGGGCTGGTTTACAGCACGACTTCGGGCGCCCGCTTGGGTCAACGGCCTGAGCCGAGTTACCAACTCTAGCCGTCATTCCTCGCTTGCGCCCTCCGTATAGCCTTCACCCACCTCATCAACAGCCGAAATAAATCCCGACTGCTGATGTGGACCCTACGTCCCTAGCCTGTGGCCCTCTGACGGGACACGATGGCCATTTCCCCCGCTGCGGCTCACAGCGGGGGCTACCGTTTAGCTTGAAATCAGGACCAAAGAGGGCGTGTTGCCTCACGGTCACATTACCGCCAGCGCCGCTCGGCTCAACCCCCCAGGACTCCGTCATCCCCGCGTACGGCGCTCGACTGCGCAGGTCCTAGCGCAGGTGGTCAGCTACTCTTACCCGTGACTTTTTACTACGAGCCCACACCCTCCCGACCACGAAGGGGCGTGATGAAGAGATGTGTTCCTGTATGTGGATGTGTGCGCGCATGTGTGTACGTGTGTGTATGTGCGTGTGTAATGTGCCTGTTGTTTGTGTTTCGGCTGGAGGTTTTGGTTACATCCATTTCTGAAGGAACTGGACCAAGAACGGGCGGCAACCTCGAGAAGGATAGTCCACCAGCCTTGCCTAAGGGATCATCGCGACCTGCGCTACCCCTGAGACCATTCGCCACTCCCTGCACCGGACTCAGGTGCAGGGAGTAGAAGTCAGTGCAGTTCAGTGGTGTTAAATATGAGTTGACCTGCACGGACTTCCGCCCCCACTAGGAGCTAACGATCGGTATCCATTTCGCTAAGGTAAGTCCCACCAGTTTTGAGTTATCGAAGATTAGAACGCCTGCGAGGCGTATGTTTAGGCTTTGTGTAACTTTTAAGTAAGTTTTATTTGGTTTTAATATTGTTAATTTTCCTTTTTTACTTCGTCCTTGACTTTATTTCAGCAAAAATAATTATGTCACACTCAAGAAAATTTGTCAGTGACAATATTTTGGCATTTTTAAACGAGAAAGATAATCTTTCTTCGCAAGTTTCAGCTTCTGAGGTTGATGATGACAAAGTTAGTGTTATCGACGATATTCAAAGCGAAGATGAGAATAATTATGTTACTATTTTTATCAGAAGAACAACCCAAGCCTATAACACGCAAATAATACACTTTTTACAACAACAAAAAAAGATAATGTCAAAATTAGTGTGATATAAATACAAAAAATCGATGTATTGCTAGAACAAAGTTCATACAAGTGTAGACTGCTTCTAAACATTACCTAATTGTTAAAAGTCTGATTGTTTTTAAGGTTAGAGGCCTAAGAATATAATAATATACTTTTAAAATATTAGTATTTCTTTTTTAACTTTATTTTTTTCGGTTGATTAATAAGTACTTATTTTTATGGGCTAAAATTATGTTTCTTTTTCGATGTAATAAGCAACGGAAATTGTAGCTTTAATTGATAACGGTATGTTTTATTATTAGTTTATATCCCAACCTAAGAATATCCTTAACTAATAGTACCTATTGAAATAAGTATATTTGAGCACACAGGTTGTCATTTATATGTGTACGCCTCTGAGACGTATGTTTAGGCTTTGTGCACCTCTAAAATAGATTAGGCTTCTAGGGTTAATCAACTTTTGCACCATTAAAATGAGAGCGAAAATCAATTGTATACTGATTACATACTGTCATGTCATGTTGCTCGCTCTTTCTTTCGCACAGTTTGAGATTTGCTATCTCTATCAAATGTAGCAAAACGAAAAAGCGCAAGTACTAAAAAAGCGCAGGCGCAGATAAAAAGCATTTCAAAAGCGCAGTTCGTTTTCGGTTCTGCTGTCAGCGTGCTGTGTTACAAATTTGTGTTATAGCTCTCGCGCATTTCGTTTTGAACTTTTGAATGTTTATCTTTATGTCTGTAATGTCGCGTGTACATACTTACATACATACATGGTCAAAAATTATTAGTTACTTGTAAATATTTAGTTTAAGTGTAATATAGTTAATCCGCCGTGTGGTTGACGGCATAGAATACAAGTGTCACCACCCCCTATCTTCCCGTGGGTGTCGTAAGAGGCGACTAAGGGATAACACGATGCAAATACCATCTTTGCGTAGAGACGGAAAACTCGACATCAAACCCTATACGACTGCCTCATTGGTCGCGGCATAAATGTGCGCGTGGGATCGGGAGGTCCCGGGTTCGATTCCTGGGTCGGGCAGTGTTATTGGGTTTTTCTGTCACGAAATTCTCAGTAGCAGCACGGAGTCTGGAAATGTGCCCGGTACGGCAATAGGCTCGCCCCTTATTACGTGGGACTAAAGTATATCTGGCGAAAGTGGGTGTAGAAATACACCTCTGCCTACCCCTTCGGGGATAAAAGGCGTGACGTTATGTATGTATGTATGTATAGTTAATCAATACAAAATAATAGTTGTAAATATGCCTAGTTGGACAAGTGTGGAACCATTTTGATGTTTGTTGTACGAAGTTGTGGGCAAAAGCTAGTTTCTATATAAATCAAAATCCGCGCTAGATCCCACGAAAGAACACTCCGTTACATATCTGATATCTGTTTCACGAAAATAAAAAGCATGCAGTTAAAACGCTAAAAACATAACGAAATCGAACGCTGATTTTTGCTACAATGTGTGTTACTAATATATTATAGCATAAAAAATAGTCTGCGCTTAATTTATAGCATAACGTTGAAACGCGTTTTTGGTTTATAGCCGTTGTGAACATGCCTAGCTGTCGCTGTCTGGCGCGGAGTGACGCGCTAGCTGTCGCGCTAGGGTTGTCGACTTGCCGCTGCTACTATAATATTTATACATACTTGTATGTATATATCTATCTACCTACTTGACCACGAACCTAATAATAAATAATTATCCTATAAGTATCCTATCCCACAATTTGTGCTTGTAGAACAAAAACCACAAAAAATCTGGTCGTTTACATTTTCACTATACTAATTCTTAGTTATTTTGTAAACGCGTGGACTGATTTACTTGACCGATTTACATGATTCAAACAGATAAAATGGTTTTTGAACTAGATCTTTAATTTGACACCATAATCGTTGGGATATCTCAACAAACAAAAAATCAAATTTTCAAGTTGCTCTCGTAAAATAAATAAAATCAAATTTTCAAGTTGCTTTCGACGCGTCGTTAGTTGGCTGTCACCGCTCGCGCGCAGAGCTTGCTAATAACGTTAATTTTAATAGTGATGAAAAAAAAATGTCTCATCACAAGTCTGGTGCAAAGCATTGCTCATTTAACGGATGTGTGTCGAAAGGAACTTGAAAATTTGATTTTATTTATTTTACGAGAGAAACTTGAAAATTGGATTTTTTGTTTCTATAGATATCTCAACGATTACGGTGTCAAATTAAAGATCTAGTTCAAAAACGATTTTATCTGTTTGAATCATGTAAATCGGTCCACGCGTTTAGGAAATAACTAAGAATTAGTAAGTATAGTGAAAATGTAAACGACCAGAATTTTTGTGGTTTTTGTTCTACGAGCTCAAATAGGATACTTACCTATAGGATAATTATTTATTATTAGGTTCGTGGTCAAGTAGGTAAATACGATGAATAAATATTATAGTAGCAGCGGCAAGTCGACAACCCTAGCGCGACGCGTCGGACACGGGCTTGGAAGCCGCGCCAAAGTGTAGGCACTTATCGCTGTAGGTACGGCCGAGTGAAGGAGGCCTGGCTGTGCCGCACAAATCTAAGTGAAAAAACATCACTCTATGAACCAAGATTACAGTGCCCTTGGGGCCGTCTTAAGCTATGTCGGGGCCCTCAGGCACACAAAAATGCCCAATAAAAGTAGGGAAAATAGGTGTATATTTTCATTTCATCTACGTTTTCCCTACTTTTATTGGGCATTTTTAATACGAATTTCATCATCCTCCTAGCGTTATCCCAGTTTCGACCTGGGATTTTGACAATTCAATACGCACAAATAATTAGTCCAAGACTAGCCTTGTTTATGGACTATGGGCCATACTGGCATTAGACTTCCTCAATAGGTAGATAAAATAATAGGTAGATCTGGCAGTAATTACTTTGGGTAGCTTTGGCCGGTGACGAGAAAGCACTACATGAGTTATCTTCTAAGCACAAATGAGGTGAAGAACTGTAGTAACGTAAAAGTCAAACATGTAGAGAATTGCACACATCTCTGGGCTGAGGTGCCAAAACATCAGCTAGATCTACTTGTCTCTCCAGGTACAGAAGCGTGCGATTCGAATTGTCAATGATCCCAATCGAACAGCTACATTAGAGTCATTGGAGCAGCGGAGAGACTTTTCTTCTGACCTGTGTCTCCAAAGTCTCCTTGATAAGAGAGGGAGGGCGCCCAGCAACAGTGTGACTCCCCATAACCCTGACCACAGGCCTGACTGTCTTTATGAAAGCGATAAACTAAAAAACCTTCGAACAGAATCATCTGTTAGGCGTAGGCATAGGCATAGGCAAAATTTAGTTGTAAATAAAACAGCAAAGTCTTTTGACAAAAATGTTTTAAGAAAATAAAGGAAGGAATTTGTCTATCCTTCGGGGCCCCCCCAGGGAAAGGGGGCCCTGGGCACGGGCCCTGTGTGCCCTTATGGTAAAGACGGTACAAAGATTTAAGCATACGTAACGGATAAATTCTTCGGGCGGAACGAGGACGGGGCAAACACACGAGTATTTTTTTTCTTTACAAAGGTTCAGAATATCTAGTACCAAATCGTACTCAGACACACAGTTGTAATTTGTTTCACGTAGAGCTTTACATACTAAGACCAACATTCTAACTTATATATTATCTATGGTAATAGCACTGCATAATAAAAATATTTATTGCCGACCCATTCCAACCGTGTTTCGTGCCACGCTAGGTGCCACGTGTATTCTATAAATGCGACGATGTCAAGGAAGCGTCACGTTTCATCCACCAGAAAAAACACGTCACGTCTGCTAAGACCTTAAATAGTGTGTACCTAATGGTATCATCATCATCAGCAGCCTTTAACAGTCCACAGCTGGACTAGGCCTCTCCTTTGAAAGGAGGAATTGGCTTACTATACCACGCTGGCCAAACGGGTTGGTATAGGGATTGTATCAAGTTATCCTTCTCTTGCAGTGTTGTTCTCTGCATAATTTGCTCCCTCTGTCGGCTCTTACGACACCCATGGGATGATATAGGGTGGTGACATTTCGTATTCTTAATCAGTCACCGCACGGAGTAATGGTATAAGTAAAGCTAATAGTCTGTCAAACTTAGTTGAACCCATTGATAGATCAATGGTTGGATCAGCAGGCGGACCCCGTACGCCAAAACGAAAAAGACGTAGACGCAACCGGGATAACGCTAGGACGATGATGATGTGTATATTGGCAAGCAGGTACAAGCCAAAAATCTGATGTAGACACCGATCTCAGTCGCTGTTCTAAATCATGGATCCTATACTTTCGGGTTGCGAAGGTAGTCGCCCTGTGGAAAGCTGATTTAATGTCATCTTTCATAATCATAACTGATTGGACTTCGAGCTGCAAGGCGTAAGTCTTGGATACAAACAAGACACTCGATGTGAAACGATGAAGACCTTTGTCGAATCTGCAATGGAAGAGAAGATACTAAAGCTGGCGTGGTGGCACTCACCATTTTTAATAATGATTCATGTTACACTGTGTCGGTGCCGGCACTGATGTGCTCCAACCAGGGCACAGCCTAATATTACACATACATACATACATACATACATAGACTCACGTCTGTTTCCCCGAAGGGGTAGGCAGAGGCATATTAAACGCCCACTTTTCGCCAGTGTTTTGATCCCACGTAATAGGTGGCGAGCCTATTGCCGCTTATCAGGATATTTTGTTTGCCAGAGCCTCGTCCGTTGATCGGCAGGTGCACCACTTGCAGGTGAGGTTGGCTTGGGACCCTAAGTTCTTGGTGGGAACCCTATGCACCTAATATTAATTATTTTAAACAAATAGAAAAATAATACTATTGTGGAGGATAAAGGTGTGGTGTTCCTCCAACTAGAGGAAGGAGCCTCTAACCAAGCTGGGTGGTCGTGCTAGGTGGCCTGCAGGCCGACGGTCACACTTTGGCAGTTGTATTTATGCCGCTTGGCTCGCGAAAGTTGATATTGCGGTTCAGGATTGTTTGAATTTTTCCCGCGTTGTTAGGTGGCAAGTGTTATGTAGCTCGCCGCTACATCACTCCCCCCCAAGACCGGAGGTCGTTCTTGAAGGTGATGGTCAGTTGTCGAGGCTTCTGGAAGCGTGTCAGTGGAGAGTCTGTAGTCGCTTGTCGCAGTGTGCTTCGCAAGTCCCACGGTGAGTCGGGGAGAAGTTGCGAAGGTGATGTGCAGTCGGTGATTTGCAGTAGGCGATGAGCAGTGAGCGATGAGCACTGAGTGTCACACAGTGAGTCGGGGAGTTGCTGCGTAGTGGCTGCGTCGTGGCTGCGTAGTGGCTGCGTAGTGCTGCGAAGCGGTTGCGTAGTGGCACTGCTGCGTGAACGGGAGCGATGTGCGCTGCTTACGAGGACCGTGTGTGCAGTGAGGTGTGCCGTGGCGCTGGAGAGGCTGCAGGGAGGACCAGGCATGCAAGTCTGCATGGCCTACGGTTGGACCCTGGCCGAAGATGCTGGCGGGCGGCGACTTTGATTGCTGACCATCAGGTGAAGTGCGGAGTGAGGCGAGGTGCAGATGACGATGATGCTGATGTTGCGGATCTGACCGGTGAGGGTTTCTTCAGATCACGTCGGGAGCTGCTAGTAATCTGACCGGGTTGCTTCAGATCACGTCGGGGTCACCAATGTGGAGGATAAAGGTGTGGTGTTCCTCCAACTAGAGGGAGGAGCCTCTAACCAAGCTGCGTGGTCGTGCTGGTGGCCTGCAGGCCGACGGACACACTTTGGCAGTTGTATTTATGCCGCTTGGCTCGCGAAAGCTGATATCGCGGTTCAGGATTGTTTGAATTTTTTCCGCGTTGTTAGGTGGCGAGTGTTATGTAGCTCGCCGCTACACTATGAATGTATGACCATGTCTCGGTGGGCCCAGCCCAGGCGTAGGGTACCGTGAATCTGCTTGACACCGTCTGCAAGGTATGATGAATCTGTTATATTTGTATAATCTGTGATCTATTTGATAGATTCGCAGTTTTTTGAGTACCTAGCGCTCATAAAATCGGTGTAAAATCTGTGTCGAAAACGGTGAATAATATAATTATTGCACTGGTATACTTGATTATTTTCATAATCTATGTGTCGAATTGTCATTATCAAAAATATCAAATCAAATGTCAATAATGTCATTCAATACAAATGAAATTACAATTAATTTTATTATTTTGTGTTCCGTGGTAGATACATAGTGAGTATATTCAGATAAGTGGTTTTACTTTATCGAAGTGGATAAAAGCAAGATTAAATATAACAATTCAACAAAAGGTGAAGTGTAAAAGCCATCCACAACCATGGACTTCGAAAGTCCCGACGTAGAAAAAGATTTTCCCGGCCTGTACGCGTCGGAGAGTGGAAGAAAAAGCAATGAAAGCGACTGTAAGTATGCATAAAATTAAACTTAACTCCTGAAAGTGATCCCTTTTCTTTTAATAAAATATTTGCCTCCAGTATGACCTGAAATTATTCACTGGTTATGCTCTATGGAATCCACTACTGCCATGTTTCGATAATCTATAGATTCCTATCAATCATTAGCAAAGCTTAGTTACGAAGTATGTGTAAATACATGTTCATTATTTGTATTTCCAAAAAGCGGTATCAGTCATTACCACATAAATTCCATAGAAATCAGAAATCGATATTACACTGATAACACCTATTATTATGATCTACATCAGCGTTTCCCATTTGCCGGGTCACGACCCGGTACCGGGCCCTCAAAATAAAATACCGGGTCGCAACATTCCCGCCTTGTTTTAAAATACTAAATAGGCGATACCAAAATATAATAATTAAGTATGTTGTATTAATAAAAAACATTTTTACTATTAATAAATGTGAATTATTTAACCTTATGGAACCAGCTTGGGTTTAAAAGTATTCAATGGGTCACGAAGGAGCAATGTGAAAATTACCGGGCCATGGCAGAACAATGTTTGGGAAACATTGATCTAGATAATTATATTAAGTAGATACCTTCATAGACATTCACAATGCAGTATGCAGAATCTATTTGTGTAGTCTTCTGTTATATCTCTTTTTATTTTTTCTAAATTCCTTATGGCCAGTCCCAATATCCGATCTAAATCCATGGATAGATTGGATATTGAATTTAGTGGTTAGAGTACTCCAGCCATAAACTTTTATTAATCATCCTACCATCTGCTCCCATAGCAGATCCAATAGTTTCTTTAGAAGTGTGTGTACTGTTGTCCGTGTGGTGAAGGATTAAGAATACGGATTGTCACCACCCCATATCATCCCATGCGTGTCGTAAGAGCCGACAGAGGGAGCATATTATGCAGAGAAAAGCACTGTAAGAGAAGGAAAACTTGATACAAACCCTAAACCAACCCGTATGGCCAGCGTGGTATAGTAGGCCAATTCCTCCTTTCAAAGGAGAGGCCTAGTCCAGCAGTGGACTGTTAAGGGCTGGTGATGGTGGTACTGGTAAAAGAAAGTTAACTAAATAAAACCAGTATATATAATGATGGTAAGATGCTTTTGGGGTAAGCCCCAGCAACTTAGCCTGAATCCACTCCTGAACTGGTCAGTTGATATCAATAAATCTGTACATCACAGATCTAAATCAAAAATTTCTATCATCTGCCTCCTCTGGTATACATAAGACATAGGTACATTGCTTTTAAATTGTGTCAGGCATTCTGGCATGTAAGCAGTTAACAACAATATGAATATGTAAAAAGGTGTGTTAACGCTGTTGCCTCCTACACTAGATAGGAAGTATAAAAAATAAATAAGTGATTTTCTCTTCAGTCAGTGATGGTGCTGATCATGAGAAGCCAAGCAAAAAGGATTTGCTAGGACGACGTAAAGAGAAGAAGGAGTCTAAGAAAGACAGAGGTTATGCTGCACTGGAAGGAGAGAGCTCCCCTGAAGAGGACACAGATACTAAGTCAGTAATATTTTATTATCATCAATCCTTAAAATTAAAATTGGCTTTACAAGTGGCTGTTGCAGTTTCCTTTCTGTGATATTGAGAATACAGTTTGTCAACAATTTATAAAACATGTCACAAACAAGCCAAAAGACTGATGAAGGTGGCTAGTGATAAAAAAATGTGTTATAACTAAATGCTGTATTGCAAGGGCTACATTAAACTAATAGTCATAATAAACTTACAGGGCCTTATTACAAAATGAGGTTTGAATATAAAATCAGGTTTAATCCTTGGTTGACATTTAAAAAAAGGGCTTTTTAATAAGGTAGTTATTTCTTTTGAGGCAACATTTATTCCTATGAATTTTAGTGATATTAGTTTAACAACAATGTGCCTATAGTCTAGGTATAATAAAATTTAGACAGGTGAGGCTAGCTTTAAACTTCCATTTTTTAGACCATGTTTTGTAATAAGGCTAATAAACTATATCATCACTATTCAGATTAAGACATATTTAAGTGAAATGTGCACTTATGTGATCCATTTCTTTAGATAGTTTAGATTGGACTGTGAAAAGAGATGGTTTGACTATGTCATTACATTTCAGTTTGTTTACCAATTTTTCTAATTCATTTAATTTTCAACAGAAGTCCATCTAAATCCAAGAAAACAAAATCATTCAAATTTCCAACAAAAAGCAAGGAGAAGCGGGAGAAATCGCGCGACAAGGAGAAAGTTCTAGAGGATGCGATAAAGCAAAAGGAACTCAGTGAAAAGGAGAAGAAGAAAGAAAAGGAAAGGGAGAAAGAGCGTGAGAAAGAGAAAAAGGAGAAAGAAAAGAGGGAAAAGCTGAAGGAAAAAGATAAGAATAAAGTAAGTAGATACTTCAGAAGTTCTTTGTCATAAGTTCTATTTTCCGAAGATTACCTACTGAGTTTTCTGAATTCTCAATAGCACCACGGCGTCGGACCGACAATGTGCCCGGTTACGGCAATTGGCACGCCCCCTATTACGTGGGACCTAAAAGTCATAATGCGAAATGTGGGTGTAATATTACACCTCTGCCTACCCCTTCGGGGATACAGGCGTGACGATATCAATAAAACAAGTACATTATACATACAGGGCCGTGCCGACCCAATCCAGCGCCTGTGTGCGAAATCTATGAAGCGCCTGTGCAGTGGCGTAGGCTAGCGCGGATGACCTTTTTTTTTTTAGTTGATACCTACCAATTCCGGGCTAACTCTCGATGTCGTTTGATATTGGGTCGGACTGCCAACGCCGCCGCCCCTTCCTACGCCACAGTCTGTGAAGCGCCTTTTCATAAATATTTGTGTATGGACGACCGACAATTCCTATTTCGACAATTGCTTTGTAGACAATGAAATGGCCGTTGCTATTATCAGATACACGTCCGTGTGGTGACGGATTAAGAATACGAATTGTCACCACCCCATATCATCCCATGGGTGTCGTAAGAGCCGACAGTGGGAGCATATTATGCAGAAAACAGCAATGTAAGAGAAGGAAAACTTGATACAAACCCTATACCAACCCGCTTGGCCAGCGTGGTATAGTAGGCCAATTCCTCCTTTCAAAGGAGAGGCCTAGTCCAGCAGTGGACTATTAAAGGCTGGTGATGAATGAATGATGAAAATTATCAGATAGGTTAACCGAAACATTAGCGATATCCCTAAGGGCCCAGTCACGGCCTACAGCGGCGGGCGGCAGCGGCGAGCGTTTTCGATGTACATGGCGCGTTTACTGTGACGCGGCGCGTGGCCGCCTCAGAGTAAACGCGCCATAAAAGGGGCGATGTACATACATCGCCCCTGTTATCGCGCCGCTCGCCGCTTAGACCGATCTCGTGACCAGGCCGTAACACTTTTCTATCTAATCTAATCCGTCCCGCTGGTGGGCACAGGCCTCGCCTCTCGTTATGAGAAGAGTTTGACCATAGTCCATGATTCTGGCCAACTTCGAGAATTCAGAGTTGCGCGAATTGGGTTTGAACTTGAGGCAGATTCTCTGCGTAGGCTTCTCTTAGTTTTTCACTAGGCTATCGTACACAGCGCATCTACGTCTGATTACTAGATAGGATTGGCCTTTGAAATTTTGGTTTGGGAAAGCTCTTCTTGATTTGAGAGAGGGAAGGGGATTGGCCATGATAAGGGTTTGATCAAAGGAAAGACTTAAAAAGTCATTTGTGAGGGGAGGAGTAGTTAGGAAAGAGCTTGTGCCCTTCTCTCTAGATGCGCCTTTGACCAGCATCCATCGGTTTCCATCTCAATTGCAAGTTTTTCAGCGCAGTCTCCATGCAGGAGTGAATCATTATTCAAATCACAAACACTGGTTGATGCTGTAAACACATAATTATGACGTGTATTATATACTTCATGTATGTTGGCATGGCGTGACGTTACACATAATTAGTTCCACCAGGTTTTTCCGCTTTTCTACAGCTGATCATACTTCATAATGTACACAATTCGGCACAACACTTATTTTCGATGATCCTGTGACTGGCTTTTTAAAAATCTCGAAATAGCCTTTTAAAAACCGTGAACGAAGTTGTGAACAAAGTCTTTGCATTTATTTTCTTCAAAAAAGAACTCAAGTTTTTAATACGTACGTACAGGCAAAAGTTTATATAGTAGATACTAGACGATGCCCGCGGTTACACCCGCGTTATTTAAGGCTACTACTCTGCTCCCGTCGCTCATAGCGTGATGTTATATAACCTATAGCCTTCCTCGATAAATGGGTTATCTAACAGTGATAGAATTTTTCAAATCGGACCAGTAGTTCCTGGGATTAGCGCGTTCAACCAAACAAACAAACAAACAAACTCTTCAGCTTTATATATTAGTACTAGAGGACGCCAGCAGCTACGCCTGCATTTTTTTTAAAATTTACCCGTATTGGCCGATCCCGTGGGAATTTCGGGAAATCCCTTCTTAGTGCACCCCTACGGTCCCCAAGGAACATAGATGCCAAATTTCAGCTTCCTGCGTTAGTAAATAGTTTCGGCTGTAGCGTGTCTGTCAGTCAGTCAGTAACGCAAGGATTTTATATATAGACGGCTCTTGATCGAGTCCATCTATGGGTATAGACTTTACAAACACTCAACCAATGATGACTGTGTCCGTTCATTGTTTGATTAGTAAATAAAGAATTTATTTAGGGACACTGCCTCGTTGGTCTCGCGGCATTAACGTGCGTGTGGGATCGGGAGGTCTCGGGTTCGATTTCCGAGTCGGGCAAAGTGTAATTGGGTTTTTCCGTTAGGAAATTCTCAGTAGCAGCACGGAGTCTGGTAATGTTCCCGGTACGGCATTAGGCTCGCCCTCTATTACGTGGGACTAAAATAAATCTGGCGAAAAGTGGGTGTAGCAATATAGCTCTGCCTCGGGGATATAGGCGTGAGACTATGTATGTATGTATTTAGGGACACACCTAGTCTTTTCAGCGTTTCATTAACAAACACAAACACCACACAAGCAAGTCAGATCAGTTCCATCTGATAGTCCCCATCTGAACATATTCGCTTTACACCGGCCGATCTCGAGTCCGGAGTCTATTTAACGACTATTTAACGATATCCAACACCCGCGTTGTAATTAGGTATGGCTACTGCTTCCGCACTCGTGACTCATAGCGCGAAACTGAACAAGTATCTACCTACACTGTAGTACTATCGAACACGAAAATATTTTTATTCTACGAACAAGTAGTTCTTGAGATTAGTGCGATCGACCAGCCAAACAAACAAACTTTTCAGATTCTTCAGATTAATAATGTTAATATATATTCACGTTCAAAATGTCTTCTGTAAGTCTGTATGGTACTTACCTATTTTTTTCTCTCTGTGGAAATGCATTTACGCATACCCCCGCAGGATGAAAAGCGGGGGGTATGTGGGACTCGCAGTCTTGAGTGCAAGGCCGTAATACTTGTACCCACTAAAACCACAGCGCATACTTCCACGCCATTTTGGGGCGCCAGAGAGTCACGTTAGCATTCTACCCTGGCACCCCGGTGGATAGCCCGAAGGCCCTAACCTCCTAGGCGGGGGATGAAGGTGTTGGGCTCTGCCGCCAACACACCCAGCGGCCGCAGAGGATAGGGAGGACGGCAACCTGACAACACCGCATCTCCTCTCCCTCTGCGGCCACACCAAAACGCATCGTATGGTGCGCCCCCATTTGGTCGCGGGAGACAGGGCGCGCGGCAACGCAACACCGACACGCCTCTCCTCCCGCGATCACACAGAACTGTCCCCCGCACCCTTGGACGCATCCTGCGCAAACCCATCTAAGCCCATGTAGAGCGTCCACTCCCGGGATCCCGCTTAGCTTCACCGCGGGTGTCCAACCCATGGTTACTGAGCTCCCCCACCTCGACAAGGTGGAGATCCCACAGGGGGTAGTCTATATGGTACCTACCTATATAATTATGTTATGACAGCAGTTTGCCTACAAAGATTCAACATTGAATTTGACTAACTACCTATTATACAGTTATGGTATTGTATTCATATTTTTCCTGACAGTGACACGCTAATGAACTAAATAGAGGCCTATACTGCCGCTTCTGTTGGTAAAGGTCACTGATTGGAATGATTATAATCACATGACTATCGCATAAAACTATGTACATATTATTATTATGACCTGTACACATAATATTATACAACATGGCTCGCATTATTTTATGATTGCAACCTATTTAATTTTATCGGTCTACTGGCTTGATTTCAATACGTTCTAAGCTTAGCAGAACGCATACATACATACATAGACACGTAGGCAGAGGCATATTAAACGCCAACTTTTCGCCAGTGTTTTGATCCCACGTAATAGGTGGTGAGTCTATTGCCGCTTATTGGGACATTTTGTTTGCCAGAGCCTCGTCCGTTGATCGGCAGGTGCACCACTTGCAGGTGAGGTTGGCTTGGGACCCTAAGTTCTTGGTGGGAACCCTATGCACCCCAGCAGAGACAGAACCTTAGCAGAACGCATATTAACATTATTGACTTCTAGGTATTTTTGAAAGACTAAAAAACTAGTCAAATAACAGACACGAAAATTAAATGGCAAAGTAGGATACTTTGCCATTTACTTTTTTTGCCATTTCATTCGAAAGAGTCTTTCATACGATTGAAAGGAACAAGAAATAATATTTTAGGAACATCAGTGTCAGTTTTGAGTACGCAAGTATCGGTACGAATAAAGGAATGGTTGCAGTGCCGCATATGGGGAACATACATAAAAATTTTATTAATCTGTTTCGAACACAGGCAGACAGACATGACGAATCAATAGGAGTTTCCCTTTTTGCCATCTACGAGGTCGGCTCCGGAACCCTAAAACAATAAGTTCTTCTCATAATCAATTCTACTATCCTATTAAACCCGACACATCGATCTGACGCATGCACGTATTATTATCAAACAACGGGGCTGTTACTGTATTCAAAATGACAAATTTCCCCTAAACAGTATGATTCACATGTACGAGTGTAGGGTGTAGGTATTAACTAGGGGTAAGGTAAGCTTGAATCATACACCTTGATTGCATGAAAAGGTTTTATTCCATGTACGTAATATAAGGGACCCGGTCGAATACTCGGTTCAACCTTATGCTTTGGCGTAGGTATTTGGATGTTTGCAAGACAAGCTAAATCCTGGGCGATGAGGAGGTAAAGGATGCTAGCCGCGATTCGCGTGACCCCACTACATGGTACGTTAAGGACACCGCGCCGTGGTTTTAGTGAAAAGGTGCCGAACGCCGCTAGGGGCGAGATCACACTCTGCAGCCAATTAGTGGAGTCGAGACGACTCAGAAACATTTTCCTACGCGTCACAAAAAAGGACATCGTCCTAGCTATTAGTAACCCATTTAGTCTCGATACCTAATCAATTTATCAATAAAGCCTGCCTGAAGTCTTTATCTCACAAGATTACCTTAGAATCTAGATGTTGTGACATACATAACCTTGCAATCTAATTTCATCCAAAAATAAGCATTATTACACGGTAATAAGGACCAAACAAAAGAGTGAGTCACAATCACAACAATTGTCAAAGCAACCTTGCATAATCGCATTTGAAATAAACCTAACATAGAATCGAACACTACAATTTAAATATTTCCCGTCTTCCAAAACCAAACACCGTGTTGTTTTTTAATTTACGGAGTAACATGTACAGGTTGTATATGACAGCAATATTTTGTCTATGTCAGGTTCAATTTTCCCGGTTCAGCAGTTGATACGTTTTGCATAATTTCGCTGTTCAGTAGGTGTACGGCCTTGGGTAAACAGAGTCGAGAACGGCCATGGTTTATTCAGTTGGGTCTTGAGTCCGCGTCATGCATCACCTACGCAATGTTTTCGCTAAGGTGGCTAACTTTTTTCGTATATATTTATTTTTCTCTTTTCTTATCAATTGTTTTCTAATCGTAATTGATAAAATCGTTGTTGTGGAATTTTAATGTGTACAAATAAGTGTTGTGCGAAATAAAATCGATCACGATCGTTATTGAAAGTTGATATCTAAAGTGGTTTGTGTTCATCATTTATTGGGTTTTACTTAAAATGAGCGTAGGGTCGTCGTAGCGATTTATTGTTGGTGTTTTTTATTCATTGCCAGTACGATCCAAGATCAGTAACTAATACCTGCTGGGTAAATATTATTGAAATTCACGCGGCGGTGTGTTGTTGACAATTTAATTATTTTATAAACTTACATAGAATATTAATTACATTGATAAAGACATTATAACACGTTCCATCGTCTGAAATTTTTCAGCGTTTACAAAATACTTATTAACCGTGAATTTAATATTTAGGAAAAGGAAGAAAAAGCGAAGTTCAAGTTAGAGTCTAAGGAGAAACTGAAAGATGAGAAGAAGGAGAAAACTAAAGATAAAGATAAGGAAAAGGTGAAAGAGAAAGAGAAGGAAAAAGTGAAAGAAAAGGACAAAGATAAAAAGGACAAAAAACTGACGAAAGTGCCTTCGACGGTGACGTCTGGTGTGCCGTTTGAAGAAATATTCACATTGGGAGGTAAGTACGTAATATAACAACTGGATTGATTATGCACGGAAATGTTGGTTTGTTTTAGCAAAATATTGACATAGAATTTAGACCATACCCTCGTAAACTTAATGATCTTGACTCTAGCCGGAGATGAATGTATGTAGATTGTCGAAGTGTATAATCAATTTTCCTCGTTGGTTTTGTTTGTATTGCGAATTATTGCTAGTTAGTAAAGTAACATCTTAGTATTTATCGATGGGTCGATTATTTTGTTAGTTTAATACCAATATGAAACCATTTTTAGTTCTTCTTATTCTTTTATCTCCCTTTGTACTTGTTATACCTGCGTCTGAAAATTAATTTCAAACATTTACTTAGTAATTTCATGGTCAGACAAAATTATATTTGATTTGAAAAAGCAACGATAGCCGAGTGAAGAGGCCGACAGACTGCTACGCAGATGGTCTCGGGTTCGAATCCACGGCACGCACCAATCACTTTTCGAAGTTAAGTGCGTATTAATTTGTTAATTATCGCTTGCATTATCGGCGAAGGAAAAACATCTTGAGGAAACCTGCATGTCTGAGAGTTCTCCATAATGGTCTCGAAAGGCATGTGAAGTCTGCCAACCCGCACTTGGCCAGCGTGGTGGACTATGGCCTTACCCTTCTCATAGTGAGAAGAGGCCCATGCCCGGCAGTGGGACAATATATAAGTCTGATGATGATGATTTTGATTTGATAAATCACTTCAATTTAAACATAAAGCTATTAGAATCCGTGGACATTATTGTAGGCTATATGTTATCAAATTGTGATGACCATATTTACTAGTTTGAACTGTGTAATGTATTTCCGTCTTTTGTCACTAGTGAACAAAATAATATGAAATCTGTACTAAAATACAATAGTATAATAGAAGTCAATTGTGGATAATACTAGCAGTTAGACTAAACTACAAGTAAGGTATCATATTAGAGTATCAAGATATGCAGGGCCGGATCTACCTAAGGGCTGCTTGGGCTGCAGCCCAGGGCCCCGAGGTTACAAGGGGCCCCCAAATCCTGCTAAAACAATAGGCGATAATTTGAATTTAAAAAATGGTTGTCTGTAAAGTCGGTTTACGGACAATATTTTTACGTGATAACTGACGTTAGTTAATAAGAAAACATTGATGAAAAGTTGCATACTTCTATGAATTGAGTTAAGGGGGGAAATACGTGTAAAAGTATGTTTTCATGCTGATTTTCATTATTTTTTTAATTTATAAAAAAATAGTATTACATATTAATTGAAACTTTTAGGTTATTTTATAAACTCATGAGATTTTTTCATATTTTACAAAAATATAACTTTAAAAGTAGCGGAGATATCAGCTGATACACATCGTAGCTTGTCATCCGACTTAGCAGTTGGTGTACACGATGGAAGCCACAATTTTAATCCGAAATCTATGGCACAGAAAAAATAATTTCTTTTGAATGTGTGTCTTCTATAGGTACATATAAACCTCAATTAAAAAAAAAAACATTTTTTAGGGGGCCATTAAAATAAGTCATGTTTTTTATTATATTTTCATATATTGTTTACTATAAAAAGGTAGTTAAAATAAAAATAATCGCTTAAGATTGAGGTTTATATTCAGCACAATTGTTAAGGATAAACCAAAGGAAATCACCCAAATTGTACTAATTTTGATTTTGCCGGCCAATCAATAAAATTTTGTTATTTTAATAGAATACACTATTTTAATTTTTTTTTATGTTACAACAAACTTCTAAGTCAATTCTCTGAGACAATACTTAGGCTTGAATGCATTTATTATATTATATCTCAACTGACCGTAGAGCAGTCTTGTTTTGTCAAAAGTGATAAATCTAAGAGGTGTAAAGGTGGTCAACCTCACGTGGAAAACGTGAGCCTTAAAATGCAATGGGCTCATAAAAAGAAGTATTTTTTTTTTAAATTCTACTGACCAAATATAAAAATATCGTCTAAACCTTCCGTAAGAATGTCTATGACAGGCAGTCTTGTATACAGGCATGCTAATGCCACCATAGTAGCGATAATTCCTGTTCTCGACATATGGTTGAAGAGATGTCGCGTCGCGACGTTCTCACTTTCCATGGTTGTTGCAGCTCTTACTTGGGGAGGAAAGGCCAGGTGGAAACGCCTAGATGTCACAGTTGTGACAGCAGCCGCAACCTTGTCGGGAAAACGGCGGTGCAAAAGTTGGTGTAATGCCCCAACTCATCATCATCTCGAGCTATTCTCGACCATTTTGGTGTAGGCCTCTTCAACAATTTCCATTCTGGTCTTTTTTGGACAGTCTTGAACCAATTACTGCCTGCTATCTTTATGATGTCATCTTTCCATCTCATTCGCGGTCTTCCAGCTAGTCGTTAACAATCCCACAGTCTCCATTTCAATATTTGCTTGCACCATGCTTCGGATTTTCTGGCTACATGTCCGGTCCACTGCCACTTAAGCTTCGCTACTCTTTTGACAACATCTGATACTCGACTTTCTTTCGTCTTTCTATCTCTTAGTGTCACTCCTACCAGTTTTCACTCCATTGCACTTTGAGTTACTTCAAGTTTCTGGAAAGCTGCCTTTGTCCCAAGTTTCGGCTCCGTAGGTAAGCACTGACTGAACAAACTTGTTGCTTTTTGTTGCGTTGTAATATTCATAGCAAAAGCAAATGCCAGTTTGCCGAAAGCGGCCCAATCCAAACCGATACCTCTATCAATCCCTTTCACCTGGTTTGCTTTGACCATCTTTATCTTTTGCTCTAGGTATATATATATATTTATTGACAAATTCAAGTGGGGTACTTCCTACGGCAATTGTTGTTCCGCTGGAGTTTCACTGGTCATGTTTTGAATTGCCCGTGAACTGGTCGTGGCAATTGTTACAGCCGTACCCTCGCTCCCAGCCCTGTCCATAGACCGGTGCGTGATTGCTTGGAACATCACCGTCTCTTTCTGTGAATTAGTAATGCTGATCAAGGAGACGGCGAAGCGAGAGAGGGAGATGATGCCAGCCATAGGGGCGGCTCCCCGTCCGCCAGTGGGCTGAGGCGGCGGCGCTGTGAGCAGGTGCGCCTCCAGAAATGTGGATTAGCAAATATGACGTGACCCGCCCGCATCCAACGGCGAGCCGAACCCTGACAAGGTCATGGTGTACGTCACGATGATAACAGCAATTCGTGTGGCCGCCGTCAAGGGACACCGTGGTGGTTATAGTGTGTAGACCCAACCACGCACCAAAGAAAAGGTGGCTTGCATATCTAATGTACCATACAATACACATTACATGGGACCAGAAGCCGATAGGTCTTCTGCCATACTGGCATACTGAAAGAATAACAGAAAGCAAGCAGCGCACGCAGTGAGCGCAGTGCGAATTAGAGCAAGACAGCGTGACAGATGCTGCGTCTAATGCAACCTCGCTCTTGGCTTACCTGCGATTACCTGATGCCATTTAAATTGCAACTTGCACATTATTTTAGGCAAAATATTACAATAATAAGGATTTATTTCACTAACAGAACAGATTCTTTGAGCTCCAATATTATCTCACAGACTCTCTACACTTACGACTTTGGTGTAGTAATAAAATTTTAGTTGGCCTGCACTTTTAGAATTAGCTTAAATTTGTATGGAGGCCGGGTGATCTCCTTTCAAGATGATTGGTTTAAAACTTTTTAAGCTAAAGTGTATAACGTTTCGAAAAAAATGTTACCAGCAAGGGCACTTACTAAATCGCTTATAACTTCTGAACGAATAAGAATTTTAACTTGAAATTTTAAATCATTTTTTAATAGTTTTACAAGCGATTCGTGACAAAAATTTAAATTCTTTAAGCCTCTTCACGTATTTCCCCCTTAATTGAAAATTATTTTTTTTCGATAAATTAACATTATTGTGTTTTTGTGCAATATCGAATATATAATACCTAATAATATAGCATTATAGAAACAGTTTTTTGACATGGCTATTAGTTGAGTATAGGTCGATTCACGAAAATTGACCACAAATGGCGGCCGTCGCGCATATGTACATTCGTGCACCAATGGCGTGGCTCCATTCTTGACGCATTTAGGGAATGCGTCAAGAACGGAGCCACACCATTGGCATTCCACCCGCGCCTCACCCTGCACCTCCACTGGGACCTAAAAAATGATTTCTGCGCAGTGGTCATCTTTCGTGAACCGACCTATACTTAGATAGGCCCCTAAGTAGTTTCAGCCCAGGGCCCCACAAATTCACGATCCGCCCCTGAAGATATGGGTATATTAGCAAGGATAATATGATCGCACATGATTCGAATAGCAAACTGTATTAAACGAAATTCTAAAAGTTGTTTTTTTCAATTTAAAAGCGAAATTCTAAAACATTGTAGGGCTTGAGCATCGAACAGATTTTATTGGTTTCACGATCTAGTAGTCGCGGGTCCTTTTCATTGCCCTCTTACACACAGCAATTTTGCTGAAAATATTGAGGAAATTATTTGCAGTTTGCAGAAAAATGCTAGAAACTAGAAAGTATTTATTTAGTAGTTAAGCCTAATATTTGTGAGTTCCCTATTGACCTGGTATATCGGAATCAATCACCTACAAGCAGTCATGTTATATATCTGTACGGTGTATGATTAGAATCTTATCATACGCACGAGTACATGTTCATAAAATCATTAGATGAACACATATTCTAACAAATTTTTTTTATAGACTCACGCCTGTATCGCCGAAGGGGTAGGCAGAGGTGTAATATTACACCCACATTTTGCCATGAATATTTAGGTCCCACGTAATAGGAGGCGAGCCTATGGTCGTACCGGGCACATTACCAGACTCCGTGCTGCTACTGAGAATTTCCTAACTAAAAAACCCAATAACACTGCCCGACCTGGGAATCGAACCCGAGACCGCCCAATCTCACGCGCACATTTATGCCGCGAGACCAACGAGGCAGTTTTCTAACAATCAGTTATTTATTCACGTAGTTAAGATCTGGACGTCGTTGTCCGTCGTTTAGCCGTTGGCGTTCTGAATTAGTTATAAGCTTCGATACTCAAGCGTCGGATCTCCATCCGACGCTTACTTACGCAAAGAATTGTACCTAGCTCTTGGGCACATATGAATTGGGAGCCCTTTTGAAAAGTAGAGGAAGTGGAGCTATGATCTTATATACTTTATAAAATAAGTCAATATTTAATGACGATAAGCAATTATGTACATAGACTTTTACTGTGCCAAGTTCACAGTTTATTCAGATGTCGAATCTTCGATGTCAGTTCGGTCCGAATTAAGTTGGCCACGGCGAGAAAAATCTTGTGTAAATTTCAGTCAGTTAATTTAAACAATTATTGCGTGGAAAACAGTCTATTACATTATAGGGAACATATTTTCTCAATTACACTTAATATTTGACTTAATTCTACATACTTACATACTAAAAACAGGGTTTAACCAAGTGTCCACTCACCGCTTAATATGCAACATGGTTTAAAAATGTATGAAAATGCTTTTAAACCGTCAGGGCGTGCTGAAGATTTTAGGGGGCTAGGCTTGAAAATATATACTGCAAAAATTACATTTACAACACGCTTATCTTTAATGCAAAAGGTCTAAGTACGGCGAGAAGGGTTGCCCTGATTTCAACCCACGCGCATCTTATCTGCCTGTCACCATGCTGGTTCAAAATCATGGAGGAAAGATACATACATACATACATAGACTCACGCCTGTTTCCCGGAGGGGTAGGCAGAGACTATGGAACGCCATTTGCAACGATCCTAACATATCTCTCTTGCTTCATTCACTCCCGTCAGATTCCTCATACATGCTATTCTGTTCAGGGTACTTCTAACCTGTCCTGTTTTTAGGATGTCTCAATCTGGTCAGAGAACGTCCGCCTAGGTCTTCCCCTTCGTCCTGTCCCATTCACACTTGCCTTGTATATCTGATTGGTCAATCGTCATCCATCCTCTCCACGTGCCCAAACCATCTTAGCATACCTTTCTGGATGCTTGTCACTACATCTTCTTTTACCCCACAACACTCTCTTATTCTTTACTCTGTGGACCAAATACAATAAAAAAACCCAAAATCCAAGGTGTAGTTTATATAAAGTTTTGTTTTATAAATGAAGGATTCTCATATTATTATATTAATCGAACCTTCCTCTTAGGCCGTTCCGTGTAATCGTACGTTCGTCTTTATCTGCGAATATCCAAATAGAGCATTCTTCGCAAGGTGAATGATAACAAGGCATGTAAACAACACTTCTTTCGCGCCATTGTTATTATACGTTAGTTTTGTCTGTGGCGCGCGCACCAACGCCTGTTTATTATATTTATAAAAAAATAAATTAACGTGTTCGAATTATGAATCCGTTTCTGCCGAGTTTTACTATAGGTGGTGAGTTATTCGTTTTAATTTAGTTCATTATTATATTATTTCACTCAGTCTGAAAAAATGGCAATGTTGCAAAAATTTTCGTCTGATTTCTGAAAAATATGCCCATTTCGTAATGTGAAAGTAATATTATTTATTTCATAACTATCTTGAAGTGCCCAAGACATTTATTTCTAAGATCATCACGATGGCATGATTGTTTAATTAACTAATTTGTATGCCTATGTTGTGGTTATGTTTTGGCAATTAAAAGTTTTCACAGCACCATTTAATTAGTTCTTACGTGTAGCCTTATGACGGCAATTTATGCTTCCGGTCGTTTTAGTATCGGGTTTAATTCCTGAGCTAGATTTTTCCCCTATATTTTGTCTCTGGAAGATTAGTTATAAACTAGCAGCAGTGATAGCCCAGTGTGTACGTAATGGACTGCCGAGACGATGGTCTCGGGTTCGATCCCCAGTTACCCCGGGCACACACCTCTGACTTTTCGAAGTGATGTGTGTATTAAAATGTTAATTATCGCTCGCTTAACAATGTGCCTGGTAGATGGCAATAGGCTCGCCCCCTATTACACTGGGACCGAAACATAACTGGCGAATTGTGGGTGTGTAATACACCTCTGCCTACCCATTCGGGGATAAAAGGCGTGAAGTTATGAAGTTATATTATAAACTAGACTCCTTGAAACATAGCTAGCGCTACATCAGTTGCCTATTTGTTCCGTAAGCAAGCTATATTTGCATTAGTCTATGTTTGCATCTTCTAACTAAATTAGCTTACCTAATTATTACGTCACATCCATTTCTTACAAGATTACATTTGTGTAAACAATTTTGTCATTTTTCTATTTTTGCCAAACGAACGTATTGCTGATCGCGTATTCTTACTATTCATTCGATTTCTTAAACGAACAGTGCAATACTGGTTGAAAGTGGGTTTATTTTATGTAATGCTTATATTTATACAATATGGCATGTTATATAAAACATATAATATCTTATCTTATCGATGTGGGTATACGTTTTCCAGTTAAAAGCAATAATTTGCGCTATGAAACTAAGTAGTCATTAGGGTTATCAATTGCATTGTCACTTCGGAGAATTTAAGTTACGCTTCGCATCTTTCCTCTGCGATTTATTTTTATTCTACTCCGTCCTCTTTAATGTTTGGTACAGTCTACAATGCGTTAGAAATAGCTTAGTCGATAACGGAGTATACTTCGGTAATTGTACTGGGTATAGTAAAAGATTAGTGAGCTTACGAGGGGAGTTCAATGTATTCTCGGTATAGGTATGAAGGAAAAGGCGGAAAATTCTGAATACATTTTATTTTTCAATATACTCCCCTAACATCTCAATACATTTATTTGTTCGTGAAAGTAACTTTTCAATTCCCTCTGAAAAAGATTTTTCTTCATGGCCCGAAAAATGTTCGTTTATTGCTCCCTTCAACTCTTCATCGTCCGAAAAATGCTTTCCACGAAGGTCTTTTTTAAGATTAGGGAATAGATAATAATTACTAGGGGCCAGGTCTGGACTGTAGGGTGGATGATTGATTTCTTCAAATCCGTACTCCCGCACAGCAGCCTGGGCAAGGCGCGCCTTGTGAACCGGCGCGTTGTCGTGAAGCAGCAACACACCTGCGGTTAATTTTCCACGTCTTTTTTCTTTAATAGCCTCCTATAAATTACGCAGGGTGGTTGCGTATGATGCATCAGTAATACTTTGACCTTTTTTGTGTACTCGATTAGCAAGATTCCCTTAGAATCCCAAAACACAGTGGCCATGAGCTTTCCTGCGGACGGAGTGACTTTGAACTTCTTCAGCGGGTCTGATCCTTTTTTGTGCCACTGCATAGACTCTTGCTTGCTCTCAGGGTCATAGTGATGAACCCACGTTTCATCATCAGTAACAATCCGATCGAAAATAATTTGCGGATTTTCACCACAGAGGTCCAAAAACTCCTTACAACAGTCAACTCGCACTTGTTTCTGTAGCGCGATGAGCATTCGCGGCACCCATCTTGCACTGACCTTTAAAAAATTCAGGCGCTCATGAAGGATTGTGTGAATGGTACCCACGGATAGCTTAGTCATTTCTGCTAATGTTTTCACTCTTACACGGGCATCTTCAAGTACAAGTTTTTCGACTAATTTGACGTTTTCTTGAGTAGCGGCACGAATTGGCCCACCAGCGCGGGGGTCGTCTTCAATGCTCTCTCTACCCCGTTTGAATTCACTTGACCACTTCTGAATTGTAGATAATGAAGGCGCAGAATCTTGGTAAACAGCCACCATTTCTTGATGGATAATTTTTTGAGTTTTTCCTTGTTTTGTGAGGAATTTTATCACTGCACGATGCTCGATTTTTTTCATCATTGTCGAATCAGTCATCATAGTTGTCTTTTCGCAATGATATCTTGAATACTAATGGTGGCAATTAAATGAAATTTTGTATTTATACCCTCAAAGAGTGTCATTAACTAATGAGATAATTAAATTACCCTTATCATTAGTATATCACCTCGATACCGAGAATACATTGAACTCCCCTCGTACCATCCCGTAAGATATATACTCGTTTATAGTGTAGAAAACAGAACAATAATATTCTGGGACAGAACCTTATATCCTGTCAGTAAACAGTTACAAGCTCCCGTTAAGGCGTTTGCCCACGGTACGTGGTTTTGGGCACGTACGCCCGCAGCACCTTTGACCCTACTCGCGGTGTAACTTTAAAGGTACCGCGCGCGAGTTAACAACTTCCAAAGGTGCCGCGGGGTGCGTTCAAAACCACGCCCCATGAAGCGGGCTATGGGTAGGTATATATATATTTTTTTCTCTCTTTGCCACGGAGTGAGTAGATTAATTTTGGTTAAAGTTTAGAAACGTGCTGCCTCGATGGGGAGTGGGGGGTCGGGGGGAGGTAGAGGGAGTGTCGGAGGAAGCCATCCCCTCCCTCCCCCCGCCGAAAACATATAGTTTTTTTATGATTTTTTTTAGGTACTGTGTGTGTTTTGTACTGTGAACTGAGTCTGACTCCGGGTGTGCTCCCGCCAAAAGCTCTCGGTCACCCCTGAGTTGCTCCCTCAAGCTTCTGGCTCCCGCATTTATAAAAAACACTCTAGGGGTAGGGGCCACAACACTACGTGGGGTCGGGGTGCCCCGTGTCGGTTCTGAGACTAAGTCCTGGCTGCATAATAAGTAAAGTAATAAATAATAAGGGTATATTTACCTTTGTTATATTTATTTTTTCCAAATTTGCGTTAAAAAAAATGTAGAGCGTTCTGTTTGTGTTCCTACTACAATAACCTAAAAATTAAGAATTTTGTCGTAGTTTTTTTTATAAAGTGGCGTTTCCGGCAAGAAAATCATGTTGCATCGGTATGAGAAGACCCCGTAAAACCCCCTAATATCCTCACTTTTCGTCCATCGAGGCAGCACGTTTCTAAACCCAACCCTTAATTTTTTTTGGGTACTTTTCAATACATATACTTAAAACTTAATTAATTACGGGAACAACGCATTTTAACATCCTTCTGGGCTTCACAAGTGTCGAAATTTCATGAATCCTGACTACACCGATAAGTAATAGGTACTGTAAGTAGATGGAATTCGGATGGGATCAGTCCAAAAAAAGACCTCTGAACTTCTTCCGGCTTATACTAAAGACTACGCAGTACATAGCATAATTATATGAGCACACAGCTAATGATCTAATTGATCCAATGATCCGGCCGTGCTCTCTAATTCCTAAGGGTCGCAGGTTCAATTTACCCACAGGACAAACATTACCGCGACTGACAAATATTTGTTTCAACACCAAGGGCCCCTAATTACCTACTGTAGGTTTTTTGGCGCACGTGTTGTTTTTATACTGTTTGTTTTGTTTTTCGTGTGAGTGTGTGACCAACTCTAGTGTCGGAGTTTTTCAGACCGCCCGAAGGCCTCCGACGTGGCCTAACGACTCTTATCCTAGGACAAGAACAGGGACCGACAGCTTTACGTGCCCTCCGAAGCACGGTACCGCTCAGATGTGAATGCCACACTTGGTCACCCATCCAAGTGGTGACCTGTGCAAGCGTTGCTTAACTTTGCCGATCTGTTACGAACGACAAGCTAAGTCTCGCTATGAGCGCTACAACTTTACGTTTTTTATACTTAAACTTGCTTTATTTTACTTACATTTTAATCATCGTTTGCTTAGTAGGTACCTCGGGGAGTAGGTATATTCAAAAAGACTGATTTCCCATCACAACCGTCGAAGAGCTCCAGGAAAACATGGTATTGACGGCTGAATGCGCTCTTTTAGTCGGAATATTAGCTTTTTCCAGAGGCGACAAGACTAGAGCGACTGCTGTATGACCTTCGAAACGTAACGGGATAGCGATATTCCATGTTTTAGACCAGATGTAGTATTTGCAAAGGTACTGACCCCTCCCAACGGCTATCTGTATGTTCCTTGGGGACCGTAGGGGTGCACTAAGACGGGATTTCCCGAAATTCCCACGGGATCGGGCAAAACGGGAAATTCGAAAATATGTGCGTGCGAAGCCGCTGGCGTCGACTAGTCATAGATAAATTGCAGAATGAATGAAGACTTGGATCTAAGTATAGGAAGAGGTAACCTTTTGGCTTTCTCTGTCTATATGGTCTTATGAGACTACTTGAAGCAAGATGCATAATTCTCTTCTACTAGGCGTGTCTGTTAAAGGTACATATGAAGAGATTTTTGAGTCTTAAAAAGAATCTCTTTCTCTATCTTATGGTATTGGTAGTTCCCGTTGTTACGCATACACATACCTATTTATCATTTCTTTTGCATCCTAAGGTTTCCAAACAAACCCAACAGACCGTTAAAGTGAATTAATTTATGAACTTACAACGGTCTGGTAAGAAGTTAAAGAACTCTTGCTTAAAATTTCAAGAAACGCTGACAAATTATCAACCTCCATACCTGCATAGTGACTATTGACTAATGTTACAAACCACTCAGGCGCAAAAAAGTCGTCTTGCTCCAAATTTGCATTTAAAATATACCTACAACTATTTTATTTGAATGTAGACATCGATGCGCTAGCTCGTTTATTTATGCCTGAGGCTCTGTAAAATGTATGTAAGTACAGGCGTCTATACAGGGTGTAAAAAGACCCTTAACGAAAACTGGAACCCCATATTGTACCAATCATTACGAAATTTTTTATTTGGGCACCATACCTGGGAAATCACTGGTTCAGGAAATATTGAGGCTCAAAGTTAGTATGGAATTTTTCTAAAGGTAATATGTTCTTTATATACCCCATGGATAAGTAGGTATTTCGAGCATAGCACGCGCGCGCTTTTAATTGCGGTTTAAAAAATTTGAAAACTTAAAAAATGTCGTTTCCCAGGTATTATTTTTGGTTAGTATGACTTGGCATGATGTCCACAACGAGTAGACTTCGGCTTGGTGATGGGTCTTGTGGCAACCTGTATAAGGTATGCAGATAAATAGCTGGTAACAAAAAGCTACCCCGGTTCTCCAAGGTGACAGTCTTGGATACAACTGGAATAACGTTGGAATGATGATGATAACCGTTGACCAAATTACGACTACACCAATTCTTGATACTTAGAGGTCTCTCTTGACCAGGCTTGTCGGCAAAGTTGGAGACTGAAATGTTTGAATTATCAATAAATCAAACATGTTTCTGTTTGACTTTGGTTTCCTTCAGTATATTTTTCGGATAATTTTAGAGTAGTGTCCATAGCGAGCTTTTTATTATTTATCTTACTTATACTTTTTATATTTTCTAGTTTCCTATAATATTGCCTGTAGCAGGCAAAGTTGACCTTTCCTTTCAGTCCCATCAGTCTTCAGACCTTTCAGTCTACACTATAGGAATCGTAGCCTCCAACGACCACCGATCCTTAAGCTTTTTGATGATAAAAGTGCTTCAAATCTAAAGCGTAGTGAAGTATTGTTGCATATTAGAAACATTGAACCAGAGATGACCCGATGTAACCATTTCAGTGACACCATCATTCTCCTAGCATTATCCCAGTTACTCCGCTTACTAGTCTAACCGGATTTGACTGAATATTAGCTTTTCCACAGGGCGACTGCCTGCCTCCGCAACCCAAAAGGATAGTGATATTCCATCATAAATATTTCAGTGAATTCATTGTAATTTTCCATTATACTTTGAACGCCAATCAAAATAACATGATCGAACTTAGCGAGTCAAATTATAAATAAACAAATCCGGCCACGTAGCATCATTTTTTCAGTCATCATTATGTAAATCACCAGTTCTTCCTAAGTAATTAGTCCAAATCGGGACTGACGACTATGACCAAAGGTACAACGTGTAATATAGACAAATATCGCGTGTCCGTTCCGCATCATTTAGATTGATGTGTAGCATCGCATATGTGTGAGTGTGTGTATACACACACATAATGTCTCACACTTCAAAACCGTCTGTACTATCCGTGGACCTGATTGAAGGTGAATGTTTTTAATTTTACAGTCATCTAACTTTATGGGCTATTGTCAGAAAAATAGTTTATTGTGAAATATGTGAATAGGTTATTGTTGAATATAATTGTAAAATTCTTATTTTTATTTGTTTTTTATTGTTATGATGACAACAAGTGCACATTTTCTATAAATTTCTTAGTTTACCTTCGCTTTGTATATTTACAAGAATCGTGCAGAAATTATGTCCATCGATGATTACCAAAATGCTTCGGCAAACTAGCTTTTTATTAGGTAAGTGTTGTGTTAACTCATAATTGGCAAATGCACGAGAATAAGTAATATGTACCTATTCTAAGGTATCTTAATGTTGCATGTAGGTGCTGTGAGTTAACCTTAATAAATAAGTAAGTATATTGCTATTGAAGGCGCAGTGGCTTAAATAGGCTTGTGTCCACTAAGAATAAATCGGTTTGATTGTAGTTATCTATAGATTCATTAAGATTTTAAGATCTCAATAAAGTATATTATTTATTAAAAAAAGGTAAGATTAATGTTATTTTTAGGATTCTAAACCTAAAAATAATGTATTTATTCTTGTGACAGTGAACACCAATCAGAGAGCATTACGTCAAACAGTACGTCCGCCATTCATGTTGTTGACGTTTTAGTAGTAAATACAACTAAAACGTCAAACTTTCTACCTGTTAAATCGAATATAACAAAATAAAAGTGGGTACATCAGACCAGACTTAATTCACGTTTTGTTTTGTTTTGCACTTTGTGATATCACTCAACCGCCATGATGGTTTACAGCGTTTTCGTGTCAAATTCAAAAAGGTTTTTAAAAAGGCGTAATTAGTAATGTTGCTGATCGATTTTTGAAGAAAAAACCTGGTATTTCAGTTTAACATCTAATAAAGGAACGAATCAATCGCTAATTACATTTTAGGACACAAGCCTATTACAAGTCAGATGAAGTGCATGTCTGAACATCACAATTAAAGGGCTATAGGCAAATGGCGACAAATGAGGACGGGAGGATACGGCAATCATCTTAAGGTGTATCATCAAATAATCTGCTATTGTGACTTTTATTTATAAGGTGACTTCGCATCAACTGCATTGCAAAATTCCAGTGAAAAAGCAAATAAGCTTGGATAACCATTACCACAGAGTGATGAATTAGTAATAAAACGCTTAGATATAGATGATAAATCGTATATACACTACAGCTGCGCGAAACAATTACTTTGAAACATCAGTAGTAAACCTTAATTATACCTACATCCTCAACACTACTTTGCGTAAACCATTAACATATTTGCAAATGATTAGACGCATAGCGTAGTAGTTTAAGCGGCGCAAAGTATTGTAGGTTCGATCCGCACATCAGACAATACTTTCTGTGACCCACGAATGTCTTTTCGAGTCGTTGAGTCGCAGAACGTCCAGCGGTCGAACTGGACATTTTGTGAATTGGACATCTTGTAAATTGAACATTTAGCTACCTGGACAGTCTGCGAAAATGCTTATGTTATGCCGTTATAGAAATACAGGTTTTTGTCGTGGTCTTTTTGTCCTGGTCCTAAAAACATTTCTTGTTGTCTTTTCCAGTGGCCCTACCGATATTCGGCGTCCCACTGCAGCAGTCAGTGGAACGTTCGAGATGTCACGACGACACCGGCCTGCCCATGGTTGTTAGAGACAGCATCGACTATCTACAGGTGCGTATACTTTAGGCCAATGGTTCCCAAATTTGTATAAGCTCCGATCCACCAAATAAAAGTTCAGGCTGTCCGAAATAATCCGTAGGTTCATTAATAGTTCCGTTATCAAACTGAAGCATAATTTTCCTTATCGCGCTTTGCCCAATATGTGTATTTTGAAAATGTTATGCTACAGTATCGATTGTCATAGATAGCGTTGCTAGGGGTTTCTGTCGCGGGGCACATCACTGATAATATTTGGATAGATTAATTTTTGTCAGCATTGACACATTCTGCTAGGATCATTCTGCTATGTCACGATAGTCTCAAAATCGTCGCGATCAACGGCGTTAGACGGATTGTATCTTTACCAAAAGATCATGGTACAAATAAGGCTTTCAATCTCGATACATTTTCGAGTCCCGGGAAAAAAATTTCGAGACTCAGCCCGGTCTCGAAATTCCCGGGAAAAATGAGACTTTCGAGACTCTTTAGAAAAATGTTTTTAAACTCATAGGTTAGGGATTTAGATAGTTAATATAATCAGTTTAAATAATGTAAATACATACAAGTATTTTTTATTTTGTAATAGGCACGTAGGAAGCAAAATACATCCAATTTGTTTGCAGATAGAAAGGATCTGACGATAGCCTAATATCCGTAGAAAGCGACATTCACCGATCTGTTTCACGGAGGAAAAGTATTTTATATAAAATTTTGCATGTAAAAAATATATCGCGAATGCGTTGGTTGGTTGTTTAATTTAGGCTGTGCAGCATCTCGCTCAGCTCTTCCAGGCTCTCTGCCATGATGACGATATCGTCGGCAAACTGAAGGTGGGATATTTTTCGCCATTAATGTTTATGCCCCGTTCAGCCCAGTCCAGCGTCTTAAAGACGTCTTCGAGTGCGTTGGTGAAGAGCTTAGGGGATATTACATTCCCCTGCCTTATCCCTCTTCGCAACTCGATGGGGCTAGTTTTACTGTCCTGGAGCTGGACGGTCATAGTAGCCGTGTCATACAAGCATCTCAACACCTCGATGTAGCGCCAATCGATGCGACACCACTGCAGAGCCTCCAGAACCGCCCAGGTTTCGATGGAGTCGAAGGCTTTCTCGTAGTCCACGAAAGCCATACACAGCGGCTTATTGTACTCGTTGGTCTTCTGTACAATCTGCCAAACAGTATGGATGTGGTCTACGGTGCTGTAGCCTTTTCGAAACCCGGCTTGTTCCGGTGGCTGGAAATCGTCGATTTTTCTGGCGAGGCGGTTTGCTAGGGCTCTCGAGAATAACTTGTAGACGTGGCTCAGGAGGGAAAAGGGTCTATAGTTTTCCACAAGGTTTTGTCACCTTTTTTGAAAAACAGAACCACCACACTCCCACTCCACGCCTGAGGTCTTAGGCCTTGGTGGATAACGGAATTTGTTTAGTAGACAAATCTTATATACAAATTAGCGTTACTTCACTGCGAACACGATGATAATTATACGGTTGGCTGCGAAAACCCTGTCAGGAAAAGCTGTTGGCAAGTTCTTTCTTAGCCTGGTCGTCTTTTTTTTAGCTAACCATGGTAATTCACGAGATTTTTAATAATGGTTATTATTTGACTTAAGTCTCAAAAGTCTCGATAGTCTCGAAAACTGGTGGCAGCAGTCTCGAGTCTCGAAAACACCGCAAAATCGTCGAGACTCGAAATTTTCGAGACCGAGACTCCCGGGATGAAAGCCTTAATACAAACGACAACCAAGGATAAAGAGTAGTACTACTCACTTCTTTTCTCTACTCGATTCGATTGCTGTTTGCCACACCGATTGGCCCGTTTCAAGATCAGATCGTTGTAGACCCTGAAGCATTCAGCGTGAAGAACGCCTATCGAATCGTAGGTAAAGTCAAAGTCAAATCTGTAACCTTTGTATGCAATATTAAACATAAGCATGTTTAGCAACGAAAATTAACCAAAAGGAAAATATGTTTGCCTTATACTCATTTTTTATTATTAAAAACTAAAGGACGCCAGCAGCTATGCTTGCAATTTTTTTTAATTTACCCGTTTTGTCCGATCCCGTGGGAAATTCGGGAAATCCCTTCTTAGTGCACCCCTAAGGTCCCCAAGGAACATACATGCCAAATTTCAGCTTCCTGCGCCCAATAGTTTTGGCTGTAGCTTGTCTGTCAGTCAGTCAGTAACGCAAGGATTTTATATATACACAGACACACTGTACAGAGTTCACTTTAGTTTCACATCATAACTGCATTTGCATGAAAATGCAAAAAATGTAAATAAATGTTGTCTTCAATGTCACTTTCGGTTATTTTTCTCAAGACAAAAGGGTGTGTCGACATTTATTGTACTGATGATGTATAGCGTGGTGGATGATGTAACAATATGAATTTTAATTAGGAAGTTTTGTTACTTCTGTTGTATAAGTTGTCGTATAATATAAATGTCATATCGGAGTCATAGTTAAACCCGTCTAGTCTTAACTCAATTTAGGTTATTTAAGATCTTCTACAAATAATATTTAAATCATAGTGTTTCCTTGGGTTTACGCGAATGTTACACATTAAAATTAGTCTACGGTATACGGATTCTATCGCGATATATTGGTTTTATAGACAAATGCCACCTCTTCTTCCAGCCAGGTGCCAGTCTTCCGTGACCACGATTCCTGAAAAAAAAATCAAAACGCCGGATATGAATAAATCATATAGTTTCTAGATCTTTCTGTTTAAATGTTATATCTTTAAAACCAAAATATCGCTATAGAATGTGTTAACCGTAGTTTAATTAAAATATTTAGATCGCAGGAAAAATTTATTACTACTAATTCTGCTTAAATTACGATTCGGTGGATATCCAGTCAGTTCCGTACTAGACATCGAAATTCAACTGATCGATTGACTACCGACCGAAGGAATCATTTCCATTTGATATCCAGCTGAAAAAAAGATACTGTTATTAATTACCAATCCTAAAGTAGGTACTTGTCTTGAAGAAATATCTTACACCTAATCTTACTATTGTAGACCGAAAGTTTGAGAGGGATGGTGGTTTGTTACTCTTTAAAACAAAGCAATATTTTTGTAACGGGTCTATTACGCGACGTAGAACAATTACTTAAATATTACAACTTTTTTTTATGGTAATGGCGGCAAACAAGCAGATGGATTGCCTGATGGTAAGCAATTACCGCCGCCCATGGACACAAGCAACACCACAGGTGTCACAAGTGCGTTGCCGCCCCTTGGAGTTGGGAAAAGAGATAGGATGAAGAGTGGGATGAGGGAGAAGAATTAGGGGATAGGGCCTCCGGCACTATCTCTCACCGAACGAAACGCAATAGTTTAGGTACAGCTGTTACTTTACGTCGATTTCCTGTGAGAGGGTAGTACTTCCCCGTTCGAACCGGCCCATTCATGGTGAAATCAGCAAGGCTCTACTTCCTTCTAAACTCTGTGTACAAACAATGTAGCTTATAAGTACATCATAATAGCAAAAACGTTTCCATTTGCAACTCATAAACCCACGCGGAGCCGCAGGTAGAACTAAGTATAAGGGGCGGAACATATCTGACGGAAGATCCGTCGCGTTTTATCCGTCGCGTAACGCCAATACATACAAATGTATAGAAAAACGTTCAACCTTTCACACCTGACCGAAGATCCGTTAGTACGTCGAGCGTACTGACGGATTATCCGTCGACGTCGCGCGCACCACGCACCACGTGAATTTTGACCATTGAGTAAGGAATATACATGGAGAGGGCAAATAGTACATAATAATATAGAAAAATTACATTATACACATATATTATTATATTTTTTATTTTTATACACTCACGCCTGTATCCCCGGAGGGGTAGGCAGACGTGTAATATTACACCCACATTTCACCATGATTTTTTATATACACATATATACGAAATCGACATAAAGCCACCAAACACAGTATTGTCTCGTTTTGTCTTAGGGATATCTCTGTCAGAAAAAAGAGATAGCCTTAGTTTACTGAATAAGTTAATCATGACGATATTTTATTAGAAATGTCATTCGTGCCACTGTCGCCATATTTTTGCCAAGGTTTGTGGTACATCTGCTGTGAAATCGTTGTATATCGAACATAATAATTTTGTTTTTGTGCATAAATATGTCTAAAAACCAGATGAATCAGTGCTTCAGGCAGTGTGTTTCATTACCGTATGTATGGTGCCATTCATGTCCGGTACTTTTTCAGCGACACAGTATCGATATTGGCTTTCATAGAATATTTTGTTAGGTACATGTTTGATACAAGGGTCGTCCTTCGCTTTGCCATGTTCGCCCACATTTGCATTATGAAATAAACTAATCTGGCAAAAAGATTTAAACTAACTAAAGTAACTTACCACAAAAATGTATTATTTTCCTCTGACTGCCTCCATATCGATATCGATTATATTCTGGAGTACAACCCAAATGGCAGCAATTTTAAATTGCCCAACATTTCGTAGGTATGCACGCTAATTTCGTAGGTATGCCCGTTAAATTCGTAGGTATTGGACATGCCATATCCATGTCATTACCAGATCGGTGATTTTGAGTGACGCGTAGTACAGTAAGATTCCAGGGCCGCCAGACCTTACTTATTTTTTCAGAAACGAAATGTGTAGAATAATGTAGTGTTAGTATGTGCTATGAGTGTACGCATACTTGCTAGCCTGGATCGTGGGCCAATTTTTAGGTATGAGGTTCTAAAGGTCTACGGGAATTACTGCCGTCGTAATGAGTCTGGCAGAATTATTTATGATTTTAATAATATTTTCTAAAAAATACCTAAAAACCAGCACTGAGAATTTTAGAAAAGTTAGTAACATTTAGCACGTCATACCTAAAAGCTAGGGTCCATCATGCCATTATTATTAATATTTTATTGGCATGATGACTTTTGCTATGGGACTCCATGTACGCTTAAGATCAGGCGGCATGTAGTCATTTTCATAGGCAACAATAAAAAAGATATATTTATGTCAATGAGCACAGCATAGACTAATATATTATAACTGGAAAGAGCACAGATCGTTTAGTTTACAAGCCGTTCGAAGTATTTTTAATTGCAAATGTTTGATACAGAACGATTTATCACAGAAGTGCAAAACAGACTATGTCTGTGGAATTTAAAAGAAAAATGCTATAGGGACCGATCAGCCAAGTGACGGGCTTGGGAGGAAATTGCTATAATACTATTAGATGAGAGGGAGACATATGACACGAAAAAGGAAAATGAATCACGTAAGTTAATGTTTATTATATTACATATTCGTATTTTTAATAGTCAAACTCGAATTACAATATAAATAACTACCGGACTTCAGTGACTACGTAACATCAGGGATCACGAAAAATTATCAGGTAAAAGAATATAACAGTAAAATATTGAGCTGCCCTGAGTACGGCCCTGCACGAACAAACTTATATGTGTGCATAATAGCCACGCTTTTAGCAAATGTGTGCAGGTACGCTCGACGCATTTTCCGTTAGATGTGTACCGAGTCATTTGACGGAATATACGCGACCGAAGATACGTTCGACGGATCTTCCGTCAGATATGTTCCGCCCCTAAGTGCGAAAATCTAATAATTGTCTGTTCCGCTTTCACAGCTGGATTACCTATTGAAGAAACCAATTTTGATAAAATCATCATAAATATAGTTGATATAAATTAGCAATTTATTTGAAAATTTCCAGGCGCACGGCATAAAATCGACTCAGATCTACCGCTCGGAGCCGGACAAGATAAAACTGCAACAGCTGAAGAAACTGTTCACTGACCGAGGACCGACATTCCCTTATCACTGGGATGTGCCAGTTTCTTGCGCGATGCTCAAGAGCTTTATTAGGTAAGGAAATTAAATGCGATATATTACTGTGTTCAGAAGTACTAAATATTATTCTCAATGGCGCATTTAATAATTAAATATTTTAAGAACTAACTTCAAAATTAACAGCTTATCAAACAATATTTCAATCCCGGTTGTACTCTCTGTGGTATATGTGGGCGTGTGAAAATCCTTGGGCTCAGGCGCAAAATGTCTCTTTCGCAGAATGTCTCTTACGCAGAATGTCTCTTTCGCAGAATGTCTCTTACGCAGAATGTCGCGCCAGGGACTTAGAGTAAAATTAAGTGTGTCTCATTCATTATTTCCGAGCTGTGTGGTTAGGTGCGACGAACTAAATAAATAGGTTATGTTAGGTTCTGCGAAAGTGACGTTTTACGACCAGGGGACATTTTGCGAAAGAGACATTTTGCGCCTGAGCCAATCCTTGCTTAGTTGATACCTGTGACGTAAGAGGCGCTCACTGCTCAAATTCCATGATTCACTGCTCAAATTTAGTAGTTTGGGCTCTGCTCTTTTTGTTTCAAAATTTCACAATGGGTTATACTAGCCATCTTCTCCTGTCCATGGCTGGTGCAATTCGAGCGCCGCGAAGGTTTATATTATACAATTTTCCCAATTTCATAGGAGAATCTGAATAGGCTTGCCTTGGTATACTGCAGGGAGTATTGGCGTCAACGCTGGTGTATGGGAGTGAATCGTGAGTATGTCAGAAGAAGCATGAAAGTAGAATTAATTCAGTGAAATGAGAGCTTTGAGGAGTATGTGCGGGGTAAGAATGACAGATAAAGTGAGAAATAGTGTTATTCGAGAAAGGTGTGGTTTGAAAGAAGATGTAGTGACAAAGATTGAGAAAGGTATGTTGCGGTGGTTTAGACATTTTGAACAGATGGATGAAAGAAGATTTACGAAAGAATTGTATCGAGTAAGAATTAATGAATATGTTGGTAGAGGACGCCCAAGACGGACTTACGCCGACCAAATTGGTGACGAACTGCGGAAGGGCCAAATCAAAAGAAAGAATCATAACCGACAAGCATGCATGGCGAGGTTAATGAATGTAGGGGAAGCAAAAGAGGTTTGTTTGAACCGGAGCATTTGGCGTTCCATAGTCTCTGCCTACCCCAATGGGAGACAGGCGTGACGTTTAGATAGATAGATAGAATATGTATAGATTTGACGTTACTATGTACATTTGGAAGTGAAATACAGTGCATTTGCTTATTTGTAGCCTATTGTAAGGATTTCAATCAAAGCGGCTTTGTAATGTGTTGTATTCTCGGTGTATCGGGCAGGTGCGGTTTTAGTAATTATGTGTCCTACAGTACATCCGATGATAATGGAAAAAAATCACATTGTGTGTGTTTATTATGAACTAGAGGATGCCCGCACATTTTTTATTTAACCGTTTAATCTGAATCCCGTGGGAATTTCGGAAAATCGCTTCTTAGTGCACCCCTACGGTCCCCTCGGAACATATTATGTAAATGCCAAATTGCAGCTTACACATAGTAAACACACATAACCATGTGTTTACTATTGTACTTTTTATACTTCTTTGGCATGAAAGAAACATGAATTTCATTGAGGGATTATTTTTTAATTATGTCGAATCGAAAAAAAGTACAGCACTTACTTTTCTATTTAACTAGTTACAATAATAGTAGTATTAGCAGTCAGACAGCGAGGGCTAGTCTGAAGTGAAGTCAGTTTATACAGCTTATAATAATAACACATGGGCTACTTGTTTAACCTCACAAAGGAGAATGCTGGTTTTTGTATGGAAGCCTGTACCGTTTGCTTTTTCATGAAATGAACATTTTTAGCCAGCTTATTGTTTAATATTACTATAGGCATGAAGCGTTTTTGTTTTCGAATCCGCAGTTCTGAGATTTTTCTCATAACCATATTTTAAAAAAATCCGCCATAAATATTGCAAAGGAAGGAATTAGTCCTTGATTTCTAATTGTTTATAACAATTTCAATAACTGAATTATGTTAGCTGTTAAAAGAAACGTAGTTTCGACCCAGAGGAACAAACCTCAACTCAACAGATTAAAACAAAATAATAACACAAACAAACACGAACGATGCGTAGGCGACGTTGTGTGGGGTTGACATTTGACACTTTTGACAGGTGCTCAAGTTATCAAATGTCACCCTGCAAGTGTTGCTATCTCGATTCAATTATATCTAAAATCGATATCAGCTAAAAAAACTTCGATTAATGAATAAATTGCTCAACCGAAGACTGAAATCAACTTAAGTAGCCAAATATGTTTTTTTTTTTTTTATAATAAGAATATTCTACCACATTCACACAACACCATCTAGTCCAAACTAAGCAGAGCTTGTACTATGGGTACTAGATAATGGATAAACATACATATATACTTTTTTTTTTGTAAATACATACTTATTATACATAGAAACACCCAGACCAAGACAAACATCCCTGTTCATGCACACAAATGTTTGACTTGAGCGGGAATCGAACCCGCGACCTTCGACGCAGCAGTCGCTTACACTCCCGCTACGCCAACCGGCCGTCTTTAATAAAATCACACAGAACACAGTTTTTTTTAATTCACTATCATAGTGCTTTCTATTGAATCCAAAATCATTTACGGCCGGTTTCTGAATTGAGAATTTCGCGTTGAGAACAATTTAAACACTAATTATATACTACTTAATCAATTTTCTGTTTCACAAAAAATTGTTTTGACACATTTTGAGTATTTGTGTTTGTAAAATCTAAAATTTGACACAACATATGATCAACTCATGATCAACTCCATATCAACTCTATATTCGCGTTTCTGAAAACATTTGACATTTGTCAAACCTCACTTAGCACTGATAAATTGAGAAAAAAATAATTATACAACTTTGGTCTTTTAACCGGTGATCACGAGTAATATGACAGCCAGTATGTCAAACTGTCCACACTACCGTTGCCAAGCAGCGCTTACTTCATACTGACGTCTACACAACAAGAAGGTCGTTAAACAGAATTTATAGAAAAATGGTTCAAAGACTATTCAATATTTGGAACAAAATAGATTACAACATTATTAGGAACAAATCGAAGGGATAGAAAATATAAATAAGAGATTAGCGGCCCATCCACTAACGTTCAATCCTTCTGACTTGTCCCGTTGTGCAATCTGTACAGAAAAGCGACGGGATAAAATAAAACCGTTGAAGCCACTAATTAAACCACAATCCTACGTTCTTTCCCCTGACTTTATCCCAACATGCCAGTCCGACAGGAAAAACAATCCCTCAATGACCATACACACGTTTAGGTACATTCCTGTCAGTTTGCATCTTGTCAGTCCTACCGAGAGATTGCATGTCTGGGGATGGTTATAATCTTATCATTTTATGAAGATTGTTGTCATTTAAAAGGAATGCTCGTCATTTTGAATTATCTTTATGGATATGTGGATTATTTTCATTTTGTAACAACATGTGTACCCGTAAGCAATAGATTGCTATTGATATGACTTTTTTTGCGAGTGAATATCTATTTAAACCTAAAATTCAACTGCCTCTGTGGTCCTGCGGTAGTGTAAGCGACTGCGGATCATGAGGTCTCGGGTTCGATTTCCGGGTCGAACAAAAAGTGATATAAGAAATATAGTGATATAAGACTTGTAAAAGATCTGGCATGCGATGAACCTGATGATTTTCTAATATCAAATTTCTAATATTACTTTTATCGTCTATTTCTTGGGAAGTCATATTATACTTCCGGGACGAAGACGAACAGAAAATGATAACAAACGAGCAGTCAATCACGCCGGACAAATAAACAGGCACTAACTTGATCACATCGCGCGTCGCGTCCTTCGCGACGGAAGGGATGGCGGTGTTTTAATACCGTCATTCTTTCTTGCTCTTGCAAATCCACTGGCGTTCAATCCGTTAGGATTGTAGATTCCAGCAGGAATGATCGTTAGTGGATGGGCCGCTATTTCCGTGTTAAATCAATCCAAACAATTACGCTGTGGCCTCCATGGAGGTATAATTCTATATACCTCCATGGTGGCCACCATGGAGGTATATAAAATTATACCTCAAATATACCTGGCCACAAATATTTTGTATTAAAAATAAAACTAACTTTGACATAACATACACGTTCCGTTTTCACTAAGATACCACTTGAACAAATTCAACAAACTGTTCATTAAAATAAAATAATCGTTGAAATAATTTTAAATACAACTTTATTTCGACTTTTTATTTGTTTCCGTATAAAAATAATTAACTGACAAATGTGCTTCTTTGTAAAATGTTAATTAATACGAATTTATGGTTAGTAGCGGTTTTTTTACTTGTATCGGAACGTACTAGTGTTGTTCGGTTTAAGTTATTCATGATTTGAAGAAAACTCAGTTGAAAGCGCTTTGAAAAATATCACTCTGAACTGTGAAACAGAAAAAACTTAAGTTGACTTCAACTAGTTCAGAAATTTTCAACTGATGAAAGCTGAAATTCTCAATTCAGAAACCGGCCGTTAATCGTGTAAGCAATCGTTAATGTTGAGAATATTACACTCGATTTTTGTCGCTCGGTATCGACTTTCTTTTTGTGCTGCCAATGTATGCATTCGGAAGTTGTTGATCTAAGTTCTACTTTTTTATAATATTTCGTAAATGCGGATTTAATAAATTATTCATAATTTACTAATGGCAATCAAAATGTGTCAAAGTATTTACGGTATATATATTTTTTTAAAGCAATTGGTACAGGTTCCGGCATTCTTCTTTAGCGATTATTAGGTATAACTTGTGTCGTTCCATTTCCAGCGAACTGCCGGACTCTATATTGACACAAGAGTTGCACGGTCAGTTCGAGCAAGCGACCGCCATCGCGTCTCCACAGCGCGAAGCCACCATGACGGCTCTCATAGCCAAACTGCCGCCGCACAACTACAGCCTGCTGGGCTGGCTCATGAGACACTTTGAGTGCGTCGTCGCCAACGAACAGGTAACACAATTATGCTATCTAAAACTTTTTGATACCACCGCGGTGTCCGCTGGCATCCCGTAACGCTTGTGCCACGCGATACTTTGCTGCCCACTACAGACACCCACTGGAGTCAGTCGACGTCCTGCAATGGCAAGGCTACGCGACGTCGTTGCGGTGGTATCATGTGAATCACGGTTGGCATACTTTACTGTCCACTAAAGCCACCGCGGTGTCAGTCTGACGTCCCCTTGGAGACAAGTGTCCGCTGGAGCTACTGCGGTGAACGCCGGCGTCTCGAAGTCCCGGGGCTACGTAAATCGTGTGCATACTGCATACTATGCCGTGACCGCTTCTTCCCACTTTATCCAATCGCTTATTCGACCAAGCAACCGCGAGTATGACTGGCCCCCTGTAACTGTTATTATCTGCTACCGTTAGAGTGCTTTTTTTATGCTGAGACCGAAATTAAAAACCTCTTCTTTTAAGGAGTGATAAGCGCGATACTGTTCTAGTCTTCGTTTTTCGGTAATTAGTCGTTATTTACACCGACAAACCGTGGTTGAGGCTTGTCCGTCCAAAGAAACTGTACCTACTGCCCGATTAATTTCATAAGAATATGATGTGTGTTGCAGGTGAATCACGCAAACATACAGACGATAGCGACGGCGATGGGCCCCGCGCTCAACATGTCACTCAACCTGCTCACCTACTTCATCAGCAAGGCCGACAAACTGTTCCCAGAAGTTCAGCTTACCAAGTAAGTATCAATAGCATCAAAACCAGCGAGGGGCCTAGTGGAGAGTTCTGTATATACCTACACAGTATCATTGCTGGGCACGAGCTTCTTTTGCCTTCGAGAAAGGTAAGCCCGTAGTCCACCACGCTGGCCAAAAGCAGGTTGGCTGACTTCACATGTTATTCGAGAACATTCTGAAGAACTCTCAGGCCCTTCTCTCACGAAGCGACTCTCAAACGATTTGTGCTTTGTACCCGTATCCTACGCGTCCCTTGTGAGTAGCCGCCATATTCAGCTAATTTCGCACACGACGAGACGCTATGACGACACGTTTGATGTCAGTCGCACGCTACCGTCTTGCTGGTCGCACGCTACCCGAGTAGTATATGCGTCGCATTACAAAATGGCGGCGGAACAAACTTTTAATATTATTTTTGTGCAGGAGGTAGAAAATGATCCATGTTTGTATAATTATAAGCTGCCAGAGTACGTAAGAAAAGATGTTACATAAAAGGCGTGGATTGAAATTTAGAAAAAAATATATAACAGGTCATTTATAGGTATACATTAAATTTAAACACAATAATTATATTGCCAAGGAAGCGAAGCATGTGGGGTTATTAGATAGTTGGCAATATAATTTCTCAGATTAAGATTCAAATAATAATATGACTCTATTGACATTCTATAAAAATGACGACTCGTCCCTCGACAAATGCCCTAAAATTGATATTTTTTTCGATGTACGGATGCACCCAGAAGCTTCTTTCATATTTTCGTTTATTCTTGTAATATAAATACAGAATAAAATTGTCTTCATCGCTAGAGTCACTAAACATCGTCGTACGAATGTTGTTATTCAAATGATAAAATATAGTCTCATTTGCGCAGCACCGTGTGCGGTAACGAGTAGCATACCAGTATTCGATCATGGTTTGCATCTCAGTCCCGTAGCATTTGAATAGCTTCATGAGAGAAGGGCCTCAAACATTCAGGTTTCACCTCGATGTTTTACGGTAATTAATTGGCCACACATTCAAAAATACAATGCCCTTCCGTATCCAATATAACAATGCATTTAGAGTGCTGCTCCTTCCTCGCTTTAGTAGCGCATCAGGGATGTTCGCTGAAGCGTGTGTGGATTGTTTCTATACCACAGTGCGCTAAAGGTGTGGGCTGGCTCCAACAGCCTTCTGACGATGATAGCGGGCAGGTTTGACAGCCGGTACGTTAGTCACTACTGTGCAATTTCCCATGGAATTGCACAGTGGTGATGTGCGTAGATGTTTAAAATTATGATAATTTTGTAATGTTTTTTTTTTTCTGCCGAACAAATTGACTCCATGCTGCCTGATGTTAAGCAGTCAGTGAAGTCCCATAGTGATGGCCATCATCCCAGCAGCCAGCATGGTATTATGGCATGATGGCCCTCACCTTGACGGCCATGAGAAAAGCTTTTTCACGCCCCGCTTAAAGGACCCAGGATCATAAGTGGAGGGAAACACGTGGGCTGTTAAAGAGTTCCACATCTTAATGGTACGGCAGAGGTAAGAGGCGCCGAACCGTTTGGTGCGTGACAGTATCTGTTCTACCGTGTAAGAGTGGCACCTCAACCCAGCACCTGTCGTTCGGGATAGGAAAAGAGAGGGTGGGATTAGTTGAAAGAGCTCTTCGGAGCACTCACCGTGATAGATGCGGTAGAAGACAGCCATTGAGGCCACGTCTCTGCGTAATTGCAGTGACTCAAGAGTCTTAGTGGCCTCTGGATCCCCAATGATACGGACAGCACGCCGCTGCAACCTATCGAGGGCGTCCAATAATTACTGAGCGCAGCCATTCCAGAGGTGAGAGCAGTATTCCACGCAGGAGTGAACCTGGGTCTTGTATAACAGACACAACTGCTCCGGCGTGAAAAACCTCCTCACCTTGTTCAGGACTCGCGAGTTTCCGAGGTGCGGATTTGATGACACCCTCGATGTAGTTCTTCTGGTTGAGATTTCTGCGTATGTCCATACCTAGGATATTGAGGCTGTCTTGAATCGGTAGTGGAGTGTCCAGAAGAGAGGGATGGGGAAGGAATGGAGATACCTTGGCTGAGAATGCGCACACCTGTGTTTTCTTGGCGTTGAACTCGACCAGGTTCTCATCACCCCAATGCGAGATGCAATTCAGAACCCAGTCAAGCTCAGCAACAAGTGTTCGCCTATACTCCTCAGTATCAGCTTGCTTAGCCGCAGGGTGTCCAAGATATCGCCCATGTACAGTACTGTCTGTACTGTCATCTGCATAGCAATGTATGCCCCCAAAAGTTAGCATATCTATACTAATATAATAAAGCGGAAGAGTTTGTTGGTTTTTGAACGCGCTAATCTCAGGAACTACCGGTCGGATCTGAAAAATTATTTTTGTATACGATAGCCCAGTTATTCCGGAAGGCTTATAGGCTATATAACATAACGCTTCGACCCTTTGGGGCCGGGCAAAAGGCTAAAAGATAATGTCGGCTAATCTCAGGAACTAGCAGTCGGATTTTAAAAATTGTTATTGCCTATGATAGCCCAATTATTCCGAAAGGCTATATAAAATCACGCCACAACTTTTAGGGGCCAGACAAAAATAATAAAATGGTCAAACGAGAAGGGGGAGGGTTGGGTCAAAGGCAAAAAAAGGCTAAACGAATAGGATACAATCTATATAGGTATCGTTTTCGAGATTTTCGGGACGCTGATTAATAAAATGAAATTTAATTAGTGATCCAAGATGGCGGACGGGAAATCAAAGATGGCGGATGAGAACATTTAAAAAATCAATATGGGTATCGCCTTCGATATTTTAAGGGGTGGGGAACCGAAATACAACATCAATTTCGTGATCAAAGATGGCGGATGGGAAATCAAAGATGGCGAATGGGAAAATATTATACAATCAATATTGGTATCGTCTGCGATGTTAAAAGGGATGGGGAATCCAAATACAACATATGTTTCGTGATTCAATATGGTGGATGGGAAATCAAAGATGGCGGATGGGAAAATTTAAAAAATCAATATGGGTATCGTCTCTGATGATTTAAGGGATGGAGAATCCAAATACAACATCTATTTCGTGATCAAAGATGGCGGATAGGAAATCAAAGATTGCAGACGAGATTTTTTTTAAAGTCGATATGGGTATTATATTAAAAATTATGTAACGGGTCTGAATCGTGTTAATAAACGAAAAGAAAGATGAAATGCCTTTCTATTTGACCCGACGTTTCGGCATGGGTTACACCAGCCGTGGTCACGGGATGACTTGATGACAGTCATCCCGTGACCACGGCTGGCTTCGCAGACTGTCTAATCCGCAAAATGTCCAATGCCAAATGAAAGAAAACCCAATAAATAAACGTAATTCTTCTTCCAGATACGTGCCACCTTTGGCATCAATTCCGCCAGACTTCCCAGAGTCTGCGGCCGAGATAAGCTTAGAGCTTCGCAAGCAAGAGTCGCTACTGAACCAGATACACGCCGAGATGCACGCGGGGTTCATAACACCCGCCCGCGACCAGCAGCTGTGGGAGGCGCAGAGAATCGTCACACAACTTAAGGTGACAAACATATTTATTTTGTAAAGAGTCGCTACTGAACCAGATACACGCCGAGATGCATGCGGGGTTCATAACACCCGCCCGCGACCAGCAGCTGTGGGAGGCGCAGAGAATCGTCACACAACTTAAGGTGACAAACATATTTATTTTGTAAAGAGTCGCTACTGAACCAGATACACGCCGAGATGCATGCGGGGTTCATAACACCCGCCCGCGACCAGCAGCTGTGGGAGGCGCAGAGAATCGTCACACAACTTAAGGTGACAAACATATTTATTTTGTAAAGAGTCGCTACTGAACCAGATACACGCCGAGATGCACGCGGGGTTCATAACACCCGCCCGCGACCAGCAGCTGTGGGAGGCGCAGAGAATCGTCACACAACTTAAGGTGACAAACATATTTATTTTGTAAAGAGTCGCTACTGAACCAGATACACGCCGAGATGCATGCGGGGTTCATAACACCCGCCCGCGACCAGCAGCTGTGGGAGGCGCAGAGAATCGTCACACAACTTAAGGTGACAAACATATTTATTTTGTAAAGAGTCGCTACTGAACCAGATACACGCCGAGATGCACGCGGGGTTCATAACACCCGCCCGCGACCAGCAGCTGTGGGAGGCGCAGAGAATCGTCACACAACTTAAGGTGACAAACATATTTATTTTGTAAAGAGTCGCTACTGAACCAGATACACGCCGAGATGCACGCGGGGTTCATAACACCCGCCCGCGACCAGCAGCTGTGGGAGGCGCAGAGAATCGTCACACAACTTAAGGTGACAAACATATTTATTTTGTAAAGAGTCGCTACTGAACCAGATACACGCCGAGATGCACGCGGGGTTCATAACACCCGCCCGCGACCAGCAGCTGTGGGAGGCGCAGAGAATCGTCACACAACTTAAGGTGACAAACATATTTATTTTGTAAAGAGTCGCTACTGAACCAGATACACGCCGAGATGCACGCGGGGTTCATAACACCCGCCCGCGACCAGCAGCTGTGGGAGGCGCAGAGAATCGTCACACAACTTAAGGTGACAAACATATTTATTTTGTAAAGAGTCGCTACTGAACCAGATACACGCCGAGATGCACGTGGGGTTCATAACACCCGCCCGCGACCAGCAGCTGTGGGAGGCGCAGAGAATCGTCACACAACTTAAGGTGACAAACATATTTATTTTGTAAAGAGTCGCTACTGAACCAGATACACGCCGAGATGCACGCGGGGTTCATAACACCCGCCTGCGACCAGCAGCTGTGGGAGGCGCAGAGAATCGTCACACAACTTAAGGTGACAAACATATTTATTTTGTAAAGAGTCGCTACTGAACCAGATACACGCCGAGATGCACGCGGGGTTCATAACACCCGCCCGCGACCAGCAGCTGTGGGAGGCGCAGAGAATCGTCACACAACTTAAGGTGACAAACATATTTATTTTGTAAAGAGTCGCTACTGAACCAGATACACGCCGAGATGCACGCGGGGTTCATAACACCCGCCCGCGACCAGCAGCTGTGGGAGGCGCAGAGAATCGTCACACAACTTAAGGTGACAAACATATTTATTTTGTAAAGAGTCGCTACTGAACCAGATACACGCCGAGATGCACGCGGGGTTCATAACACCCGCCCGCGACCAGCAGCTGTGGGAGGCGCAGAGAATCGTCACACAACTTAAGGTGACAAACATATTTATTTTGTAAAGAGTCGCTACTGAACCAGATACACGCCGAGATGCACGCGGGGTTCATAACACCCGCCCGCGACCAGCAGCTGTGGGAGGCGCAGAGAATCGTCACACAACTTAAGGTGACAAACATATTTATTTTGTAAAGAGTCGCTACTGAACCAGATACACGCCGAGATGCACGCGGGGTTCATAACACCCGCCCGCGACCAGCAGCTGTGGGAGGCGCAGAGAATCGTCACACAACTTAAGGTGACAAACATATTTATTTTGTAAAGAGTCGCTACTGAACCAGATACACGCCGAGATGCACGCGGGGTTCATAACACCCGCCCGCGACCAGCAGCTGTGGGAGGCGCAGAGAATCGTCACACAACTTAAGGTGACAAACATATTTATTTTGTAAAGAGTCGCTACTGAACCAGATACACGCCGAGATGCACGCGGGGTTCATAACACCCGCCCGCGACCAGCAGCTGTGGGAGGCGCAGAGAATCGTCACACAACTTAAGGTGACAAACATATTTATGTTGTAAAGAGTCGCTACTGAACCAGATACACGCCGAGATGCACGCGGGGTTCATAACACCCGCCCGCGACCAGCAGCTGTGGGAGGCGCAGAGAAACGTCACACAACTTAAGGTGACAAACATATTTATGTTGTAAAGAGTCGCTACTGAACCAGATACACGCCGAGATGCACGCGGGGTTCATAACACCCGCCCGCGACCAGCAGCTGTGGGAGGCGCAGAGAATCGTCACACAACTTAAGGTGACAAACATATTTATTTTGTAAAGAGTCGCTACTGAACCAGATACACGCCGAGATGCACGCGGGGTTCATAACACCCGCCCGCGACCAGCAGCTGTGGGAGGCGCAGAGAATCGTCACACAACTTAAGGTGACAAACATATTTATTTTGTAAAGAGTCGCTACTGAACCAGATACACGCCGAGATGCACGCGGGGTTCATAACACCCGCCCGCGACCAGCAGCTGTGGGAGGCGCAGAGAATCGTCACACAACTTAAGGTGACAAACATATTTATTTTGTAAAGAGTCGCTACTGAACCAGATACACGCCGAGATGCACGCGGGGTTCATAACACCCGCCTGCGACCAGCAGCTGTGGGAGGCGCAGAGAATCGTCACACAACTTAAGGTGACAAACATATTTATTTTGTAAAGAGTCGCTACTGAACCAGATACACGCCGAGATGCACGCGGGGTTCATAACACCCGCCCGCGACCAGCAGCTGTGGGAGGCGCAGAGAAACGTCACACAACTTAAGGTGACAAACATATTTATTTTGTAAAGAGTCGCTACTGAACCAGATACACGCCGAGATGCACGCGGGGTTCATAACACCCGCCCGCGACCAGCAGCTGTGGGAGGCGCAGAGAATCGTCACACAACTTAAGGTGACAAACATATTTATTTATTTATAATAAGAGATTGTATAATGCATCTACAGCAAGGATGAACTATGATCACTTTTCCTACCTGATCTAATCAGCCGAGATCATATCAAATCGTTATCGTTAAAAGAAAGTCTATTTGCACTTCTGCTGTTAAATAAATATGTGTTAAGACAAATATTACAGAGTACGAATGAATAAACGGTTAATCTTGCAATAGCTTGTCCTTATACAAAGTTGGTGAATCCATCGCGAAAGTCCATACATTTCGTCGAGGTTAATGTTCAAATGTATATGATACCGCGCTATATATCGTGATTTTGACTAACTGACAGACAACGTACAGCCGAATCTATGAGGCACAAGAAGTTGAAATTTCGCATTTATGTTCCTTTGAGAACGTACTAGAGATGCACTAAGAAGAAATTTCCCAAATCTGCCACGGGATCGACAGAAGCCGGAAAATGAAAAAAAGAATAATGCGGACGTCGCTGCAGTCATCCTCTAGTATTTTATAATCATATAGAACTCGTTGCTTGCTACCGGCTAAGGGTCGGCACATAACTGACGGAAGATGCGTCGAACGTATCTTCGGTCGCGTCTATTCCGTCAAATGAGTCGGTACACATCTGACGGAAAATGCGTCGAGCGTATCTACATCGGTCGCGTCTAGTCTGTCAAATTAGACCTGCTTCATTACGCGTCTAGTCAGTTTCTGCGTTCAGCAACTACAGTGCGGTTGCTTTGTATGACATTTAATTTTAAAACGTCGCCCAACGCGTCTGTCAAAATTTACGTGGTGCGTAGTGCGCGCGACGTCTGCATACGCGACGACTGATAATGCATTGAGGAAACGGAACAGCCCTGTACGCTCGACGTACTAACGGATTATCGGTCAGGTGTGAAAGGTTGAATGTTTTTCTATATATTTGTATGTTTTGGCGTTACGCGACCGATAATACGCGACGTATCTTACGTCAGATATGTTCCGACCCTTAAGCTAAATTTCTTTCGGACTAAGGGAAAAACAAAACACGTCAATATCAAAATAAGTCAAACCTAAAAATCGGACGTACTCGATACAACCGTTCTTTCGATACAATTAATTAATCTCTAAAGCAATTATAGTCCGTCTCGCCAAAAATGAAGAAACTACCAGTAGAATAAAGTCACTGATTGCGCAACATTAGCATCCAAGTGACGTAACGAAACAAACTAGTTTCGAAACGAAAGTAACTATGTACCGTGGTGAATTCATTATTAATACCTCACTGACGGTTCTGCCTCATTAGAATTTTGTATTTTTAGGTTTTATAGGATTCTAGAAAAATATGACTCATGTTCGTTATATAATGTCGGCAGCTAAGACAAATTGCCAATTTCAATTTTCGATCAATCCATGGATTTAGAGATTTCTGAATTGGACATATTTTGTATGAATCATTTGTGAAATATGTGTCTCAAATCTCCGAAGAACATTGAAACTGGCCGTTAAACAGCCTATTGTAATTTACTGATTATAATTATTGACTTTATACCACTTATAACAAATAAAAAATATACATAAAAAATACATTAAATCCGCTAGATCAAGACATCTAATAAAAAACCATACAACCTAGATGGTTGTATGGTTTTTGATTAGATAATAATAAATAAAGGGATATTTTTAACAGTGCAACAAAAATCTTAAGCAACACACTGAGTGCGTTACGCTAAAAACTTTATTCTTTCACTAAAATAATAATCGAACACTAAAATACTCATTGCACACCAAATATGCCAATCTTTCCATAAAATATCATTTAATATGAAAAGTCTCGTCGGCTTGGGAAACTTAATAGGTTATGTTAGGTTTTCTTGTGACCCTGCACCAAATACTAGGAGCCCTGCGAAGCAGGGCTTCGTGAACTTAGTTTATCTTAATACTACCAAATAACTTGTTATTTGATTGTTGAGTAAAAGTAAAATTTGTAATACTTCTTTAAATAAAAGGATTAATTTTAATATTAGAGATTTGCAACGGTCGATAAACAGGTGTTCGGTATGATATATCTTAGTGAGTATATTTAGTGGTGCAATAAGTATATTTGGTGGAACAAAGGTATTTTTTTTTTGTAGAAATCAGAGATTATATTGAGGGAGAGTTAAATACTACCCATAAATAAATGCAGATAATAGAATCCCATAAAAAACAATACTTCAAAAATTCCAAGCCTCGCAACTCAGTTCTCCTACCGTAAAAAGTTGTGAGATCCATATGCAGTCGATGTATCTCAAAAACTGGACCGCAATTGAAAAATATTTTAGTATTCCTTGATTCATACACTAAACACTAATTGTATTCTAAATTTGAAGCTCCCATGTCTTCAAGAAGTGCCTTAGAGTTTGATGATCGTTCAGTGAGTGGCCTGAACTGCTTCGAGAAAAGGATGGTACGGCCGTGCCGCTTTTTTGTTCGACTTAGCGGGGGCACTGCCGTGCCTAAAGATTACTGCAAATTATACAATTATGATAAAATAGGACAATAACCTTAATGTAGTAAGGTGATGTATATTCAGTGTATATGTGTCAGTAAAGTAAAGACATTAAACATTTCAATAATATAACGATATTATTCACAGAGAAAACTCCGCTCCGTCCAGAAATCCGTCGAACCCAGCTCTCTACAGCAGCAACAAGCTTCTCTAGACGAAAAACAGGACGAGGAACCGACCCGACGACTCTCACAGTCACAACCACAACCGCAGCCACAAACGCAAACGCAACCCCAACCTAACGCCACTACACCACAGGACACAGAAGTCAAAACACCCAGCGAACCATTTCCGACCACACAAGAAGTAAAAGAATCCCCCAACGACCCAACTTTCGGAACGGAATTCGAGGACAATTTCGACTTCAAACCGGATTTCAAACCAGACCTGAAACCAGACTTCCAACCGGATTTTAAACCAGACTTGAAACCAGACTTCAAACCGGACTTCACACCCGAATTCAAACCGGACTTCATACCTGACTTCAAACCGGACTTAAAACCCGAAAAGGAAACCCCGGAGCAAGAATTACCAACCGAACCAGTGAAAGAAAAACCTAAACTAACAGAAAAAGAACTGAAAGTATTAAGATTGGAATTAGAAAACGCTGAGTACCTGAAACTAAAATCGTTACTGCAAGCGAAAATCAATTCCGAGCAATTCGAAATTGTTGTTCTCAAAAGTGCTGTTGCCTTGAAAAACAAACAAGAAGGAGCAACACAAAGTACAAAAGAAAACAAGGAAATGAACCCACAGGAAGAACAAGAACTAAAACAAAGACTGCTAAAAGAAAACGCGTTGCTAGAACAAAAAAGACTGAATCTTATCAACCAGATATTTCAAGAAAGAGTTGCGTGTATACAGTTGAAAATAGATTTAGCTATGAAAGAAATATTGTCGAACTCTTAGGCCTTAGTGTTACGGCCCGGTCACGGCCTACAGCGGCAGGCGGCAGCGGCGAGCGTTTTCGATGTACATGGCGCGTTTACTGAGACGCGGCGCGCGGCCACCTCAGGGTAAACGCGCCATGTACATCTCCCGTGCCGCGCCGCTCGCCGCTTAGACCGATCTCGTGACCAGGCCCTTAGGAAATAAGGAAATATAGCCTGTTTTATTTCAACCAATAATTAAGTTGGTTAGTAATGAATTTCAATTCAGAGTACATTCTCATTAGCTATTAAGAGAGTACTATTTCACAGTATAATTGTCGAATAACTGCACGAATGGCGTAGTCGGTTAAGCTACCGCCTCGCCACTTAACACTACTGGGTGTTCGATTCTCAGGCAAACACTTTTCAAGATTCAAAAACTGTTGTTTCGAGTCTTGGTGAAGTTTTCGTCTTTAGATTGAATGTCTGTGAAGTCCCTGACGATACAGGATTTATGCCTAGTGCGGGAGACATCTTCAAAAATAATTATTACGTCACAAATACAGACGATCTCTATTATCTCTAATATTGTAACAACAATTTTGGTTGACATGCGTTATGATATTGTCTTCCTATAATGGTTGGGAATATTTTCGTTATTGCAACACTTGGTGTGAATAACTTAGTATGGCAAACAAGCTGACATAAACTAAACTGGTCAAAACCATGGAATATCGCTATCCCTTTGGGTTGCGGAGGTCAGACGGCAGTCGCTCTGTGGAAAAGTTGATATTCTGTCATATCTGGTTAGACCAGTAAGCGGACTTCGGGCTCCAAGGCGTGCAAGTCTGGATGGAACCGGGAAAACGCTAGGGCGATGATGATGACAATGTAGACAAAGTTTATTAAATGGGTGTTAATCGCGTTAACTAAAATATTTAATTTATAAATGCCTACATCTATTTTCGCCGACGACGTTTCAACCGCCTTACGTGAGTAACACAGAATTTAAAATCATAATTAAAGCAATATATGTATGTTATTCATACCATGGGCAGCAATAATGTCTCATACATTAGAATAAGTTTATTTATAAATATTTGTTATGTTACGTAAATGTCGATGTTCGTTGTGCAAAATAAAATAATATCAAATAAACAGGGTTATTTGTAAAACACCGTTAACCTCTCAGGACTACGTTACTAACATCATAATCAACAACTTTTGTTCTATGACTTTTTACAAAACATAATACATTTACCAAAAACAAACCTTCAAGATTTCGTTGTCCTATCTAACACATTTCAATTCGTGTATTTTGCTGTACCTACCTATGCCTGCGCGCCCCTTCGCCCGCACCCCTCCCTATTGTTCTATCGCATAGACTTCGCAACATTTAGAGCGTTCAATTTCAATATTTTTATTTTTGTATGAAAATCTGATGAACTAAAATATGATGAACTAAAATATGATGAATTTTTAAAAGTCATAGAACAAAAGTTGTTGATTATGATGTTAGTAACATAGTCCTGAGAGGTTAACGGTATTTTACAAATAACCCAGTATAAATGAGTTATGTAATGTTATTTTCGTCTTAACTTTAGGACTATCAAATGTGACTAATGTTTATTAATCTGTATATATATGAAGTTCTTGCGTTGCTGAGTGTCAGAGAACGCACCACTAAAACGTAGCATGTATGGTACTGTAGTAACACTAAGAAGGGACTTTTGAAAAAGATCCCTCTGGATCAGTAAGAAACAGTTAGAATAAAAAAAAATCTGTGGGCATCCTGTAATAAATACTAGGTTTAAGAGACGGTGTACCTAAAACTGATACCAGTGATTCAGTACATTATACTAAGACCCTTGGCGGTTGAAATTTCCGAAAAAAATCTTAGAACTCGACAATTTATCAAAAAATTGCGATGTAAATAGGAAGTAGTAACTCGCAAACTAGCACTATCAGCTGTACCGGCCCTACAGCGGCGGGATGGTAGCAGCACTGATTACGAGTTACTATTTCATTACATTATATGACAAAAAATGCAAAAGAAAATCGGAAAATTCATTAAAATTTTCCGGAAAATTCGACCGCCAATCTGTAACGCGGGGTACTCCATAATATATTGATCTTCTTATATTGTTAAGAATTATAACCAAAATTATATTCGCTCATAATATGATGAGTGCAAAATCGACTTGACATTATTAAGTCTATTTATTAATTATCATAACTAAATTATATCCAATAAAATATATAAACACATTTTCTGTCTTTTTTTACTAACCGTAGAATGCAATAATATGTTGCGACTCTTCTCTGCTTGGGGCGCTTGTGTCACTAACCGAGTGTCTGGTTCGATTCCCGCTCTAATCATTCATTTGTGTGTGAATATCGACGTTTCGACGTCATTGACAAGATCAATCTGGGTGTTTCTAGGTATAATAAAAGAATTTATGTATGTTTATCCATTGTCTACTACCCATATTTTCAGTATCATGTACTGAATCACTGGTATCGGTTTTCGCTACACCGTCCCTTACACCCCGTGTATAAAATCGGCTGTCTCATAAAGGTGTACTGTATAATAATGTAAGCTTATCTACCACAAAAGACCGTAAGCACATGCACGAGAGTTGAATTGTTAATCTTTTCTCTCTCAACCTTACAACGATAGGCAAATACTACTAATATACAGTGTATCAAGAATGTTAAAAATATATTAGCTATTCATAAATGGCACGGTGGTTTTAGTAGTCATCAAGGTAGTGTCACAGGTTCAATATTTATTTTGTAGACGTTTTCGCTCCGTGTGGAAGGTATGTTTCATATGATCGAAATATACTTTTGCGAGCCTTGAAGTATCTTATAATCATATTTGAATGTTTAAAAAAATCTGTAACGCGGGATACTCCATATATTGATCTTGTTATATTGTTAAGAATTATAACCAAAATTGCTATATTCGCTCATAATATGATGAGTGAAAAAATGACTTAACATTAATAAGTCTATTTATTAATTATCATGACTAAATTATATCCAATAAAATATGAAACACATTTTCTGTCTTTTTTTAGTAACCATAGAATGCAATAATATGTTGCGACTTTTCTCTGCTTGGGGCGCTTGTCACTAACCGAGTGTCGGGTTCGATTCCCGCTCTAATCAAACACTTGTGTCCGTGAACATCGATGTTTCGACGTCATTTACAAGATCAATCTAGGTGTTTCTAGGTATAATAAAAGTATGTTGTATGTATGTTTATCCATTGTCTACTACCCATATTTCCATCCATCCACCATCTCAGACTAAAGACGTTCACTGCTGAACATAGACCTCCCTCAAGAGTCTCCATATAAACGGTTCTTGAGCCGCTTATTGTAACTAACCGCTTCTCACGATCCTAACAAGACGTCGGTTCACCTACCTATATACTTCTACTTCTATCGTCTTAAGTTTATATTATATGGATACTTATATTTTTTTCATAATTTGCGAGATATTCTTGACAGTAAATAACATTAATTCACGTAAGCAAGGTGTCTTTACATACACATGGCCATGGCAGAACTTCGCACCGACTACATTTATTTTAGTCCATTTTTTCCTACAATGAGAAAGAATATCTTTAAAATTAAATTAAAAACAAGAAAAAAATTTAAAAATTGCTAGCGACAAAATACGATTAAGATTTTATCAACGTCTCTTGCCAGTCACTCAATTAAATTGGGAGTATAAAATCTAGATAAATATTTTAAAGTCCTCATACGTTGCTTGTTAGCGCGGCGTATTGTTTATGTTCTATTCTATAATTATAAGAGCATGAATATGAATGTAATCCTTTACTTATTGTTCTGAGTGAGTAAACAACTATAGAAATGTAAAACATATGTTAACCGGTTTCAGATATTCGCATACGTACTTATTTTAGAAATTACTTCAAACGCACTTATAGTAACAAATTGAGCAGTGCTATGAAATAAAGTAGGTACCTATGAACAGTAATAATCTTTGTGGTGATAGTGAGGTGGACGACAAGTACCCGCAGCTACATTATTAAATCTTTTTAAGGGTGCTTAAAGAAAAGTTCGTTTCACCTTTATTTAAGCGGCGTTCTGATAGTTACGCCGGGTTCTACATCGATTCGACCTTGCCATAGGCCAATTACGAACGATAATCACCTACCTAATTTCGAACGATATTTTACACAATGATTGGCTTGCAACGTTCTGCAATGATTTGACCTTGAAGCCGGCCAATCGGCAGGTAGGTACCTATGTCGAACGCCTATCGGATAGAGATAAGGGACTAGAAAAAAGAGCTACAAGGGTCGAGGCAGCGATAGCCCAGTGGAGATACCAACAGACTGCCATCCAGTGGGCAGGTATCGGATTGAATCCTTCGGCCCCACCACTGACTTCGAAGTTATGTGCATCTTCGCTTTCCCCATGCTTCGGAGAGCACGTTAAATCATTCTAGGTAGGTACTAGTAGAAATGGTGCTGTTTTTGATTAACTGCAGATTACCTACTACATTGACTTTCATAGTTTTATTCAAGAAAACTGCTCCCACCGCAAAGATGACATAACGATACTAAGATTATAAATTATAATGTCATAGGGGTGTAGGGCCCCACCCATGATAAGCGATGACGAATCCTAAACATTATTGTACCGAAGAGTATCTACGTGACGTTAGTAACTTATTCTAGAAGATTATATTGTTTCCATACACTTATCGATGTCCCAGTTGCATAACCTTAACTTTATCAACAAGCATATCAATAAGATATCGCGATAAACACTTAATTACTTATAGATTTCTTGAAAATGATAGCCGTTTAGTAGTTTGCGAATGAAACGGTCATATGATTTGTGCGATGTTTTACATGTTGGCACTTTGACCTCGCTTTATCGAGAGTTAGGTGAAGATTAGCTCTGGATAACCTATTCTAGTAACTTATGGTTATGATACATTGATAAAATGTCTAGACTTAGGACTGTGTAGGTACTGTGAGATACCTACATCAAAGAAAAGTTAATTATTGATATGTATTACTATTTAATTAGCTAGTTCTTCCTAAGTCCTAAGTTTCAAGAAAAGTAGTTGTAGGTACTCTAAAAAAGCTTTTATAGACAAAATTAATGAACCCTTTGAGGATTTCCAGTGATGAGTAAAGTTGTGATATTATCATAAGACAAATAATTATACCTTGAGCGGGTTTATCTGTGCGGTACCTAATACCGATCGCATCAATATTATACGTGTAGGTACCTACCTATATGACTGTGTGATATTGCAGCGACAGCCGAAGTGGAGAGATCGACAGACTGCTACACAGAGGGTCTCGAGTTCGAATCCACGGCACGCACCAATGACTTTTCGAAATTAAGTGCCCAGTTAGGAGTTTTGACAGCTAATTATCGCTAGCATATCGGTGAAGGAAAACATCGTGAGGAAACCTGAATGATCGAATGTTGCCCATAATGTCCTCGAAAGACGTGTGAAATCAGCCAAAGTGGTGGACTATGGCCTTACCCTTCTCATAGTGAGAAGAGGCCCGTGCCCAGCAGTGGGACAGATTATATAAGGTTGATGATAATGTTGATTGTACTAAGCTTTCTAAATAAGAGACGAAGGATAGGTAGGTAAGAATGCAAATGCAGTTCCGCGGAGTTCCCCGCCACACTAAGCCCCAGTTTACTCACCACAAACTGACTAGGTACTGACCGTAGTCTGCTGCCATCAGTACCATAACATACCTAATTTTTCTGTACGTGTGTTTGTCCTTGCTGCGCCCAATCGGCTGGACCTATCTGCTGGATCCGGCTGCATAGGTAAGTACTTCGCAACAGGCTGACAACTACCTACCTACTTATTACTGATACTTGATCGTAGGTAGGTACTCTATCAAATACCTAAGTAGGAAGGTATCTAATTATAAAAGGTAGATAGGTACCTTTCGAGTTTCGAGTGACATTTTCTACGACTGTGTAACGTCACCTGGTATTAGATACCTAATACATTGCCTGCCAATTGTGATAAAAATTATATTAAGTATATTACTAAGTATAATGAATTGCAATATTTTTAATATTAAGTAGACACCTATCGTATTTTCCAACTGCATTATGACTATCTCGATAATAACTGCTGGTTTTTGATCTGACCTTGGTATTTTGATTGGCTCAGTTCTCGAAGATGATATCGCGTAAATGGTTGTGTTTGCGACGGATGACGCACTTTCAATTGGGACATTCTGTACTTATAATAACATCCGCAAACGTAAAATGTAGCTAGCAGCACCTAGAATCTCAGCCGTTATTATCACCTACTGCGACGGTAGGTACAGACCATCGTTACAGGTCCATATCCCTCGAAGATTCGCTTAGACACGTGTAAAATCTTACAAGGAAATAATACTAGAAAATACACAAGCCAATTAGAGCACGTATAAGTACAATTAATATAATATGTCTGTAGGTATTTCCCTAATAGATTGTCAGAACTCAGAGATGTAGGTATTCAACATTCATAGACGCCGGGAAGGGGTCTCTTCGAACCCCCCTACGTGCAGTAAGTACCTAGGTAAGTATAGTACCTAAGACTAATCTCCTCTCCCTCGTCCATATTAATGCTCGTGACTCTGTGTTCATTTCATCAAAAATATTCTGACGGTGCTCATGGGTGTACCTATTAGGTATCACATTATTATAGTTACTCACATATCCCAAACTTGTACCTGCATCTAAATTGCGCTTTGCATTGGCCGATAGGTACTGCTACCAAAAATTCGCTTCCTAGAGTGAAATCTAATTAAAGTGTTCATAAACATATTTGTAGGCATTTTTAATGAGTCATTTAACTTAATATGTTAACATTAAGATAAATTTATATCTAATTATAAGTACTTAACTTCTTATCCTTTACAGCTTCTCGCAGACCTAGTAGGACTTAACTCTCCTAGCTAATATGCTGCAGAGGAGCTTTGAGTCAAAACTTATCTAGTAAGTAGGTATAGCATTTAACCCTTTTACTGGTAGTGGCAATATTTATGCCACCAACTTTTTTTTTTTTTTTCTTGTACGACAATACTACTACTTAAAAAGTACCAATTCTGTGTGATAATGAACCTATCACAGATTATTTAAAAAAATTAAACATTGACACATTTGACAATTGTCAAATTTTTGCACGGAGGTATTTAAAAAATATCATCAGTTTACGATCTGTATAAAAATCCAAGAATATCTTCATATTGCGACGTAGCCAGGTATCGATTTTATATTTATTGTAAAGTAAATGGTATTCTAATTATGCTATACTATAATTTTTCTAACAATAACTTCTAATTGTTCTCAAAATTGGCTCCGATCATGAGGCAACATGGTGGCAACATATATGCCATTACCAGTTACCATTACCATTGCACTTGTCCGGTTTGTTTTAGATTTGTATAAAAATATATAAGTAATCTTTACTTTTCATATTTTCTTTGACAATGAGTAAGCGAAGACAAGTATTGGCGGACAAGCAAATAGAAGAAGAGCTTGAAAATCTATTCGGTATACCAGATGGCTCTTTATCTGAAGATGATGAAGTAGTGACAGATACCGAGTGCGTTGAAGATTCAGACTTGCTTTCTGTGTTATTAGGTGAAGATGCTCTGATTAGCTCAGCATCGGAACAAGTACAAGAAAGTCCCGGCCTAACAAATTCACCCCAACCGTCTACATCTAGAGCAGATGTTCAAATTTTTCTCCATTGGAAACTGCAAGATTTCAGTCATCTGTGTCTGAAGCCGGAGAAATCCCAAACTTTTCAGACTTTTCTTCTTCATCAGATGATGAATCGGATGCAGATGAGGTCGAATGGAAAAAGCAATCTTGGCAACAAAGTCCTAACTTGGAAAACTTCGATTTACGCTGTTCAAAAAAAACTATCAAATGCCCATTACTAATACCAGAATATACAAAACATATGGGTAGTGTCGATCGTTTCGACCAAAAAAGAACATCATATTCCGTGGGTAGAAGAAGTCGCAAATGGTGGACCCGAATATATTTTTTTTTATAGATGTTGCAATAACCAATGCCCATATGTTACATCAAACATACACCCGAGAGCACAATGTTATGAGCCAAAAACAATTCAGAATTGCTTTTTCAAGGGAGCTGGTGGATAATAAAATCTTTAGAAAAAAATCATTCCAATCAACGCCAAAATATGTAACTAAAAAAAAAGAATCGAGTGGAAGAGACTCATGAAAGACAAAAATAATTTACGGTGTACCAGAAGAAATCAGCTTTGAAAGATTAGATGAACACTGGCCTATAGAAATAGAGACTTATAAGAGGTGTCGCTACTGCAGCACTAAAGTAAATAATAAGAGGTCTAAAATAGAATGTGAACGGAGTAAAGTGGCACTATTTATACATCCATGTTTCAAATTATTTCACCAAGAAAATCAATGAACGATTCGTCGTTCATTGATTTTCTTGGTCCCTCACTGGTGCTGGCAAGGATATTGCCACCATGTTTTTTTCTTATTGTAAACATGTATAATTTTTTTCTTGAACATTAATTATTAAACTACCCACAATGATTCCACAAAACGACATTTTATTTTTCTGACATAAAAAAATGCTTCTGCCAGTGAAAGGGTTAACATGGGTCGCATAATACAAAAGAATAAATAAAATGATATAATATTAATATAAAAGAAAATACATTTAACAGAAACTGGCTTCCAGTCGTCAGACTAACGACGCAGAATATGAGGGGATTTATTATTATGATCCAATATTACTCATCCTTTTGGTATTTAAACATACCTATTTCCTACAACTCCCACACACTTGGAATAGCATTTAGGATAGGTAAGTATTTGCTTAACAAATGCTTATACCTACACAATCTTGGTTATGTTGAAATTGACTTGACAAAGTTGAACACGTCACGTATTAGGAAATCAAGGCTTCGTATACCTAAGGCTTAATTCTTAATTCGATTTGATCGCGTATAGGCTGGTCAGCACACATTATGGCCCGCTTCAAGATTGTTGTAAAACTTGGCGCTAACCAACACCCAACAACGATCAAATCGTGGAGAACTAAAACTGGTCACTGTACCTAATAAAACATTTTAGAAACAGCCCACACATACCATCTGATCTGATAGGTAGAGCCAATAATAGACAGGTTAATAAATTACACCTAGACACAAATAAGCACCTGGAGAAGTCACGGCAAAGTATGTCTACCGCTATTCCCGTTTCCCCGCTTCTACGCAGTCTACGGGACGTGGACGGACACCACTGCGATGTAGTTTAAGTAGAAAGGTCTTAAAGGATCAACCTCTATAGTCGCACACAGCCCTCTATCTGCCTCACGAGGAGGCGAATAAGGAAAATTTGGGTTCATCATTCTATTAGTGAACTCCATCAGACAATAGCCTAACAGTCAGAGCTAAAATCAATAATTTCGATAAATCTAGATAGGTACCTACAGGTGTTCATATAGGGATATCTATTATCTAGTCACTCATTCGTCCCAAGTCACTCATCAAAGAGGTCGAGTTTACGAAGCAAAGCACACGGTAATATATACATGTTCCAGTTGTTATGATGTTAGCTATGCAGTCAGGACCGTCTTAAGCCGTGCCGGGGCCCTTGGGCACAGAAGAATTGGGGGCCCTCAGGCAGACAAAAATGCCCAATAAAGGTTTAGAAAATGGTTGATGTAAACGGATATTTCTACTTTTTACATTATAGGTAGTAAATTGACACAAATAAAATTTTAATTAAACACAATTATTACTGGCCAGCGTGGTATAGTAGGCCGATTCCTCCATTGAAAGGAGAGTCCTAGTCCAGCAGTGGACTGTTAAAGGCTGATGATGACAATTATTACTATTAATTTTATAATATCTACCTAAGTTTTTAATTTGCATAATACAGGGTGTAAAAAGACCCTTAACGAAAACTGAAACCCCATAATACATTATGGGGTTTCAGTTTTCGTTAAGGGTCTTTTTACACCCGAAATGATTGGTACACCAATCATTACGAACAATTTTTACCTCTGTACCATACCTGGGACATAACTGGTTCCGGAGATACTGAGGCCCAAAGTTACTATGAAATTTTGTAATAAGGTATAATAAGGATGCATTTACCCTGCCAACATATTCTATAGGTGTCCTATGCACCCATAGATAAGTGGGGATTTCGAAAATTGCACGCGCGTATTTTTAATTGCGGATAAAAAAATGTTATTCCGTAAAAAAAAAAGAATATCGTTTCTCAGGTTTAATTTTCGCTTAGTATAACTTAGCATAATGTCCAAAACGAGTAGACTTCGGCTTGGTGATGGGTCTTGTGACACCCTGTATATGTGTGCCCTTAGCCCAAGGCATGTGTCCCGTGTTGTAAAGAACAATATTGAATAAGATCCTAGGATCGGGGACAAGCGGAAGTTCAAAGAAGAAGAAATTCAGCAGGAAGTCTATTGCATAAGCCAAGGAAGAACACATTGGTGAGCGACTTGGAACTACTTGAAAGATATTTCACTAGGAGTCATGCTTTCTGGTCACTTGCCAAAGCTGCCTACAGAATGTCCTGCCAGATCAATCGTCCGCCACTGCGTAAATCCAATGAGTCTATTGGCCATTTCTATGACGCCATTGCAGTAACTTCTCTTTTTTCCAAGGTCATGGAGTAAAGACTCTTTAATACTTATTCGGCTCAGCTTCCGTCATAAAGGTTCATATGCACCGGTTGGCAGATACCTTGGAGAGCCGAAACGAAAACTCTCGCTGTTAGCCTCGACCCAAACAAGGCTTTTTCCACAGTCCACTTCTATTGACGGAAGGGTGCAAGCTACAAAAGATATACTCGCTACAGAGTCAACAGTCGTAGTAGACCGCACCTGCTCCAAAATGAAATCTACTGTCGGACAAACGCTGTTCATCCTACATATCAATGACATCAATTGAGAAAATGCATTACTAATTGGATGATAGTACGGGTGATGCGCTGTACACCAGCTACCAGCATATCCTGCAGAGCCAATAACAAAAAATCGGTTCAACTTGTGTCTGAAGTGGAGAATTTCCTAGGCCAAGCCTCCGAATGCTATTATTAGAAGGTTATTGTTGTATTTTATGACAAGTTAGTTACTTACTTTATAAAGCGTAAGTTCAGGCTCTGGGCTGGGGTGCTAAACAGCAGCTGAGTCTACTTGACTCTCCAAGTACAGAGACGTGCGAATCTCACTGCTAGATTAGAATCATTGGAGCAGCGGAGAGCCTTTGGTTCTCCCAGCGTCTACCGTCTCTTGACACGTCAAATCTATACGTGGTATAAAGTCCCATTTTCTCAAAATAACTCAAAACCTACCGTACAGAAGACGCCAGCCAAGTCTAGTTGTAAATAAAACAGCCTTGTTCCTTATTTATATAGATAATTATTCCACTTATTAAACAAAAATATTGAAGGAAATAACATTAAACTGATTACAATAGAAAAATTTAAGGTATCTCTTTATACACTGCTATTTCTAAATAAAATTGTACTGTCTATGACAAAATGTTTCGAGAACATATATTTGGATGAAATTTGTCGGTCCTTCGAGGCCCCCCCTGAGGACGGGGGCCCTGGGCACGGGCCCAGTGTGCCCTTATGGTAAAGACGGTACTGTATGCAGTCACGCAATCATTAATAGACAAAAACTCCATTATAAGTAGACGGAGCCGTAAGCTGTTGCTAGATAATGGTAATGTGCTCTAGAAAAATCATTGTTTGATTTATTAACTAAGTTCCAAGTACCTAACTCACATAGTTTAAATATCTTTACGCTAGCATTTAGCATATTGGCTGCAACTTTGCCCACGTGGGGTATTGTTATGTGATAGGGCCGATAGAGGGCCAACTAGCTGACGGATCGCCTGATAGGATAGAACCCAAGCTATTAGGCCGCCTTCTCATTGGGCGTCAGCGTCACCTCGGTCGGAGTCGACAGGGCGTCGACGCTGCGCTGCCGCGTCTACGTCGCATCAGCCGCTTGTTCTTCAAAAAACGAAAGCGTTCTGACGTCAAATGTGAAGGCGGCCTTATCGCCACCCATGGACACCAAAATAGTCACAAGTGCATTGCTGACCTGGATGGGAAAGGTATAGGAGGAGGAGCAGAATGAGGGAGAAGGAAATGGGGATGGGCCTACATCACTCTCACTTACTAACTTAACGCACCAAGTATAGATAGTGTTAGTTGACGTCGATTTTTTGTGAGTGGGCTGTGCTTATCCGGTCGAGCCGACCCGTGTTATTTTGATGAACCTAGTGAAGTAAGGATTATTCCAAGAAAACACTAACTTTGTCGGAAAACAGATAATTTTGGGAAGGGCTTACGCCCCTTTGCACAAGACCCATGGGCAGAAGCAGATCCAGTGGAAGCCTTGTCTTAAAAGAATAACATGTGAATCTCTAGGCAATAGTTATAACGTTAACGTTAAACGCATAGCACCACAGAAATAAATAGTAATAGAACGGTGACATGGGCGTGGTGCGCGTGTCAAACTATTGCACTATAGCGCATGTGTTTACACATGTTGTACAACATTATTCTGCCTGACAATCAGCAATGGTCAGTTTTTATATAAACAATAACATAATTTCATTTTCCACAGCTACATCACACACACACATCGATAATAATTCCTTAGTGTCCCCTCACTATCTATACGTCACTGGGGCGGGGCTTGCTGAAATGTGGCACGCGCGAAATGTACGCGATGACGTGACATTCACCATTCTATTACTATTTATTTCTGTGCATAGCACAGTTAGTAGTTAGTACAATAGGTAGGCAATAAAAATGGTAATAAGCAATTTACATGAGTGCGTGCACAATTACTTACATAGGTAACTACTTACCTAATGAGCTGCCAAATTATGTTAAACTGCAAATAACTTAGAATATTTAACTTGACAGAAGTAAAAAAAATGGGCAAGTGCGAGTCGGACTCGCGCACGAAGGGTACCATACCATCATCTATAAAAGAAAATCACGTTTGTTGTATATATAGGTACTTAAATATTTTTAAGTTTCTACTTGTTTATTAAGATCGAGTAACAAATTGCTTAAAAATTACGTTTGTTGTATGGGAGCCCCCCTTTATTATTTACTTATTTTTTAATTTAATTATTTATTTTGAAAGGTAATATACAATCACATATTCCATGAAAATTTTAAGCGTCTACCTGTTACCGTTAGTATTTTTTAGCAAAAATACGAAAAAAAACACGTTTATTGTATGGGACCCCACCTTAATATTTTCATTTTTTTATTTTTAGTATTAGTTGTTATAGCGGCAACCGAAATACATAATTTGTGAAAATTTCAGCTTTCTAGCAATCACGGTTTATGAGATACAGTCTGGTGACAGACAGACAGACGGACAGACAGATAGCGGAGGCTTAGTAATAGGGTTCCGATTTTTACCTTTTAGGTACGGAACCCTAAAAATATGTCCGTTCATTATGAATTTATGAGTCATAAATTCGTCATTAGGCTGTCAGACATGAGACGTGCATAAAAAAGTTAAAAACATCATTAGGTATTCTATAGCATCTGTGGAGCTTCTGTTAAATGCCTCGAGGTTCGAAGTAATGGCTACTTATGACGTCACGTTGCTTTATTCGGCAGGTACTTTTTGATGTCGTTGTAGTTTATCATGATTTTCCAGATAGAAAAAGAACATGTCAACAAATTCTTTCTCTCTCAATTTATTTCTTAGATTGTAGAATTACAAAGTAGGTTCCTGGTATTTGTGTAAGGAGCTTTTGAAGTTCTTCAATCTTCCTAAATGAAAATGTACAAACTGCCGTAATATCATAAGGCCGCAGGCTCAAGGTTACGCAGAGGAAGAGAGTCATGTTCGAAGGTTTCCTGCGGATTCAAATCAGAAATGTGGAGATTCATTTGTAGTCTGTGTGGCAAGGCTTGGAGGCGGCCCATGTCCAGCATTTCATGCTGAGAGCTGACATTTTAAAAGCGTTATGTCTAGCGTGTAGGTATATTGTATACGTATTCACTTATTTAATAGAGCAGAGAGCACGCAGAACCAATGATTATCTATTGTACCTGATCTATCTTTTAGATCCTCAATATGGTACCTCGTCCTACCTAAGCAATTAGGTGGGTACTACGAATATTATGGTGAAAATAATAGCAAGTAGGTACCTACCTATCTAAACCGATAATGCACACGCAGACTGTTAACTTGGAAAAGCATATGAATGCTGAATCGTTAGGTACCAGCACCTAGCTTAAATTTTTATCCACGAACTTCTAGCATAATAAAAATGTATAGGAAAGATTTTGAGAGCATAATTATGAATTCGTAGACGATGCGTACCTAACCGTAAAAAAACTAGGTGCACTGTCTGAATGTTAGGCATTTGTAGGCAGCTAATAAAAACATTGGTTAGCGTCCAAATTACTTATCTAATTTCTGATAATGAAAGTTCAATGTCAAAAACTTGGAATAAAACTGAATTGTGTGCACGGTAAGCTAACTATAAATAAAAACTAGCTGTAATAACACAATATAAAATTTGAACGGCAGCGAATGAAGTTTAAGACATCCATTCTTCCGGTCCGCTAAACATTAATTCCAAGCATGTCTTTGCCGGATTAGTCATACTTATTTTGATAAAAAGAAACTACTTAATGCTTATTGGTATCAGCACAGTTTCATATCTATGCTTTCCTCTGGCATTATTTTATTTAACTGGGGAATATAGTTAGTATTTCTGTCGTGGGTAGGTACCTACTTCCACACGGTTACTGTGTCTTCAGAGCCCCGAAACATACTTACCTATTTAATATAATGGAAGAGGACAAATTAATTATAGTAGATTTTTTTTACGCAACTACTCCCTAAGTAAGTGCCTACTCAATATCTCGTATTGAGTAGGCACTTACTTAGGGAGATATTAGGGAGTAACAATGAAATAATATCTGTTGACCAGTATCCTTCGAGTATTTACACCGCTCGTATAGTCCTCGCTAATTCTTTGGTAGTTGCGAACACAAACCTTCACCTTGCTACAGTCTCCTTAGTCTCCTATCCTTTCCAAACTGGCCATTTATGACTCAGTCTGTGGGCTATTTATTAGCTTTATTAGTTGTGCTAACCTATGTAATAGTATTTTAGTCTCCCCGCTTAGGTGTTGCCCTATTACCTAAGTATGAATGTCAGAGCTATTTCATAATTTATTTTCTGATAACGTCAACTGAACATTTAGATAAACTCACTTGTTTAAATCGGCAGCAGACTACGTTTTGCGGTATCGTACCTACAGATTTTATCTTGTAACGTGTTAATCTGAGACTAATGTGTTGCAACTACTTCCACACATACAAGATTATTTCTCGAAGGTGTGTGCAATCTGCTAACCCATACTAAGTTGCCCTTACTAAGTAGTTTGTTGGATTGCTTTGCATAAGATTAGATTGCTACCGGCACGAATTGCCGCCCAATAGAAAATGGGGCTAAGCTAAACGTCAGTCTCGCCATTCTTCCATAAACTGTCTTCAAATAACTTTTTAGTTATGATCGTCGATTTCTTGTTGAAGGCACACAGAGACACTACGTCATGAGAACACAAAAGCCCATCCAATGTATTGCAGCCGCGTTGGAACTTGAACGTAGGCGTGAACGACGACCATGGTCACCAAAGCACTTGAGGCCAAACCCCAAATCTGTATGCAAATTAAACGAGAATGAGATCACCACATTGTAGGCTTGTGACCTTCGCATTTTGCCACATTATTTGGCTAATCGACAACAATACTTCACGGTTAGCATCATCTAATCAACTCAAGGTTCATTCCCACAATTCTACAGTTCTGCTTTACATACACGATTGTTTTGCCCTAGTTTACCTAATAATAATACGCCGACATGCGTTGAGTACATATTACAGGTATTGCATGCATTCAGGGAAATTTTACAACGGAAAAATATGCTACCATTCGCATTCGCTATCTATAAGTACCAAGACGTACTTTATCTTTGAAAACTTGTACATAGCCGTACATTTACGTCTGCATAATCACTTCATGTTGTCAGTTTTTGATACAGAAAAGTTTATTTGGTTCTTATGTTAGATAAGATAAAACCGACTTTTTCATTACCACATACTGAATATGTGATTGTAAAGAAATCAGTAAAGAATCGTATTTTAATAAAATATAAGCTGGTAAGTACAGAACAAATAGGTGTTATAAAATCTAGGGACAATTCACTGAAGCTAATTTACCCGATACATATGGGGAAAATGAAACCTGTGCTATGATAAGGAGTTAACTGATAAACATACTTTATAGATATTTGTAAATACATAAGTACATACTTATCGACATGTTATAGATAAATTAGATACCTAAGTACACGGTAACACCTAGACAAAACAAATGAATAGTCGTGCTCTTCACGCAAAGATTTGTCCCAACGCTGGCATACTAGTCAGGGTCACAAACCATTAGACTAACATGCCAAAAGTAATGCTTACTAGGTATAAGTAGTTACTTAGTTACTCTAAATCTTGTTCAGGGCCTCATTAGCATATGATTTATGAATTAGCTCCGTCTTTGTTAAAACAAAGTACCGTTGTCTAAGACATGTTTAACACACCTTAGACAAAAGAATTCTGTGTCAAAACAAGTTTTAACACAGCACCTACTTTTAAGAAAATACAACACACATTCTGAATAGGTATACATACATAACATAAACGTTTGTGGGTGTATTTTCGGATATCCGCGGGATCCGGCTGTCTTTTTTTTCTATTCTTACAGCTTTATTGGAATCATTGTGTGGCGTTGTCCTATTTTCCCTGCGTCGTTTCACTCATTCACGAAACAATCATATCAGAGTGATTCTTCGATTTTTGCAACTGTTGCAACATGTAGAGTCAGTGAACTAACCTTGCGTGTATCTGGTTCATGTGATGTCATTACCCACTGGGGATTAATTAACATAAGGTCAACCGTTAACCTGTTCACCTAGTTTCTTAAAAAATCACAGGTGGTGCTCTGTAGGAGGCACGATGTCGAAACGTGTTTATAAAGACAAACGTACACACATGTTGGCACAGATTGTCTGTCTGCGAATTGATAAGCAATTGAGTATGCGACAGGAAGTCCTAATAATATTGCATGCGACCCTGACGGCTGAAACACATCTCCACATGCACCTTTAGACGTTAGAGATCAATTTTAATATCGGCAGTTTGAACAGTCGCCTAAAGTTGCCTACTCGTCTTCAAATGTCGTCATAGAGTCACACAGATGACAAATATGGATGTGTGAATAAATCAAGTGGCTTAAAAAGGTGGTCAAGTAATTTATCTGTGTCAAGTAACATGAATTATCTTTTGCTAACTGCCTTGCCTTTACGTTTATCAATGCATTTAGCTGTTTCATAAGATAGGTAATATGTACTTACAAAAATATCCTGAATAATAGGTATTATTGTTGGTTATAAGCACTAATATATCTATGGTTATAAGTAGTGTTTATTACAAATAATCTAACCAGGTAGTTCTCTAATAGATGAGTAATATAAACGAGAATGTTTGCTTACAAAAATCTGTCTGTACGATTACTCACAGAAGCAAATACCTCAGTTTTAATTTAAGTATGCGTACGCGTCTATCGTTCTATGAACCCGTCTCTAAATTTAGTCTAACATCTATTTATAAGTGCCGTCAAAAGTGAAGGGTGATATAAATTTATCCTTAGGTACACGTGAGCTCTTGTTTGTGTTGTCAAAATGGATAATCCCGGTTTAATGTGAAGATAGTCATCTATAACAAAGAATTATTTACCAACATGTTATCTATAACGTAGTGCCAAGGAAATGTGTGCGCAGAGAAAATGTGTTGTGTTTATAGAGTTGTGATTCACATTGGTATAAAAAAACTGCCTTGATAATAGCAAAAAGCAAAACCGAGTTGAATTGTGTTCAGAATCCATTGTATCGTTCAAATATTTCTCACCGCGAGCGCTAACAAGTTGAACAATTTTCGTTCTAACGGTTCTTTGAACGAAACTCGTGTGAGGTTAATACAGACATGAAACTGCATTCGAATGTGATCTCTAGTGGAGTGCCATACTTCTTAGAATTGTACAGTGAGACGTGCCTAAAAGTGTGTTCGTAATCGCGACTATCTATTTCTTGATATTGTTGCAACAATAATCTCGTTGTTTGTGTGAATCGGGTTTCTATTCAGTTGGTAATTATCTAATGGCTGTGAATTATTAGTGATAAAGACCAATCCTCAAGTAAATATTGACATTATCGTTAAACAAATAGTTTCGAGACACAAATTGGCGTTCCTCAAATTCTAACAATAGTGTTAAGTCGCTCTAACGAATTTAGGACATTTGTTTTAATATTCATTATATAATGAGTCGGACGGCGATCGGTTGCCGCCTCGCGCGCTTTCACTCGGTACGCTATTAATTACGTACACGATTGTGTTCAGTCGGTTATATTTACTCAACTGTTTCGACTGCTGAAAGATAAAGAAATAGCTAAAGTGGCGCGGTGTACGTCGCCGACGCCCGTATCTTATCGTATCCACTCTATTGATCACTCGACACATATCGCGAACGGCTCGCCTTATGCGGACGCCCGTGCCACCTTTATTGTCCAATTTAACATATAGACGTGTACTGTTATAGCCGCGATGTTACCGGTGAAGTCATAATGTGCGTCGAACAAAAATAGATTTACAGTGTTTACAGGAAAATAGTATCAATAACAAAGTGTTGCGGTTTGTAATTGAACGGAAATGGCGGCTAAATCGCCTACGATGAGTGTGAAGTCGCGGGAAATGATCGGCGTGGACCAGTTCAGTCAGCGACGCGAAGTGTTCGACAAACACGACACCGTGTTCCTGCCGCCCGCGTCGCCCACTAACCTGGCGCCCTCCTACAAGGAAGTGGAGCCCATCATCACTTCCAACCACGGCAAAACCACGACCAACTTCAAACGCAACACCCCCGGATACTCCAGCATGAGGGAATCGAGGACGGACGAACGAGAATACGACTTCCGACCAAGGAAGTACTCCGACAACTTCACGTCAGAGCTGAACCAGAGCGACGATGTGGAGTACAGACATACGATGACCGAGAGGACGCGGCGTCTGTCTAAACTTCGCCGGGATTTCATGACTTCGAACTTGCACGAACCAGGTAGTACCAGTCCGTTCAACCGCTCTGGCACACGAGCCTCGATGCCGGTTAATGGTACCCCTATCAAATACAAGATTGAGAGCCCTAATTTATTCAAATTCCCATTTGCTGAACCCTATTCGACGCCGACACCGGTACGCAGAGTGGAGGTAGATCTAGGATCATCGGAATTCGAAGGCAGGAAAGAAAACGAAGATCCAGAAAGAACCAGACACCTAAGCCTGACAAATAACAACGTCTCTCCCAGTAAAATTGACCGTCAGAAGATTTATGAGGAGCTCTTGAAGAGATATTCGCCTCAACGCAAGCCAGTGGACTGGCAGTTGCCTCCGACGAAGCCTAGAGTTGTAGCCTCTGTTCCTAAATCTAATTCTAGTGTGGCTGACAGTATTGATAGTGGTGATAAGAAAATTCATGATGACAAGGTTGATAAACCGGGCGACGATGACGTGTTTGAAAAGAAGGAAAGTACGCCGCCCGCTGTGGTGAGTGACGATTCTGTAAAATCTAGTGAGGATTCTGTGAAAAAATCGGAAGACGTCAAAAAGGAGATAGTTGAGAATGGAATCGATTCTTTAAGTGCAGCCGGTACATCGAATGAGGGTGATTCAAAAACATCACAAACAGAACTAGAAGAGAAACAGGATCAAGTGCCAGAGCTGTCGACAATACAAAGACAATTAAGTAGAGAATCAGCCAAAAAGCCGCCGAAGGACAACATCGTAGACTTAAGTATACCAGCGCTCATAGAGAAGATGACTGTGGAAGGTGAAGACTTGGAGCACCACAAAAAACCTAAAAAGGTAAAGCGAAAACGCAGTTTCCTGGACAAGTTGTTAGGCCGTAAGAAAGATAAATAGTACCCATAAATAATTGTAACATTGATGTGATATTGAAAATATTCTGCAGATACATTGCAGACCAGCCAAAGATTAATAGAATCATGACGTCATTTCTGTAATCTTTTGATACGTAGATATTTCTTTATATCGAAAAGGAATAAACCGATATATTTATTTATATCAATATAATTAAGGCCAGTCTTCCTCTGTTTTTTATCGTTATGCATTGGTTGGGTTTATCACTAGCTGATAATGTTAAGTGCCATGTGACACTCCCTATCTGCCAAATTCGAGTTGTTACAATATAATGTGAATATTTTGTTGATTTTACCATTTAGTATAAAAGCAAGCTTAACATTATATTATTTATTGTACGCTATGTTGCTGTTAGTTTCTGATATTAATTAACACATCCTGTAAATTTTCCTCCACGTCAATGTACCTAGTTATCACATACAATAATTGATGATGTCATTATCAACGGCTAATAATAACTTCGACATAATAATAGCAAACGTAAATCCAATGTAAATATAATACAAATACCTAATAAGCTAGTGAACCTAAAAACCAAATATTTTCTTAATAAATTTATTATGTTTTAAAAAGCATTTTATTTAACATAAAACACTGTTACAATATTTTATAGCAGCTAGGTAGGTAGGTAGGCCATATATGTAGGAAATATTCTAAATACCGTTAAAGATAGTAAAGTTAAAGTTGTAAACAATTTGTAACACCATAATAAATAATAATATTATACAGATGGGGAGAAAAGGAAAATAGGATAGATAGAAACATTTTGTGATTAAATAAAACAACCAAAATCGTAACGAAAATTATATTTAATTGAATAAAAATAATATTGATAAGTTATTCAAAGCTGATCACAGTTTTTCTTTCTGTTATCAAAATAAATTATAAATTAAATTAAATGACTGTTCATTCTAGATTCGAAAGTTAGCAAACAAGAAACAAGTTTTGCAAGAGTAACTAAACAATTTGTGACTTGAAATTAGTTTTTAATTAAAAATGTAATCTAAGTATACATTACTAGCAGTAAATTGAGCCTATTCTATTCACAATTCACAAGAAACCTGTCATCAAAATTGCATTTTAATTGATACTGCAATGACGAAATAATTATTACTTACTTATTGATTTTACATGATTGAAGATATTATGAAATTTAAATTATGATACTGCAAAAGCTATGCTAAAATTTCAAAGTATATATGTTATACCTTTTGCGTACTGAAATTAATAATTAAATGATACCTCTTTGTCGAAATTGGGGACAATCTATCTTTACACGTAGCGGTAAAATGGACGTTATTATACTTTATTTTCTTTTTTAAAAGACAACTCTCAGGCGACCGGGGGGACTCTACATTCATACAACTAATGGACACAATGAAACCCAGACTCAAAACAACAATTTGTAAATCAAAGTGTTGTCTCGTGTGGGAATCGAACCCACAGCACTCGGCGCAGTGTCAAGCGGCGAGGCGGCCGCTTAAACCACTAAGCCAGCCGTGCAGTCAGTTATTACAATAGGATTTTACAAAGGCGCATAGCGATCAACAGATACCAACAGGTATACAATATAAATAACAACATAGATATGTTTCATACAAGACTATCTAATCGGCACCAATAGCACAGTCTATAGGTACGTATAAAAAAATTAAGTTCCCATTACTTCCTGCCTGTATGAACGGGATAAGCTCAAAAACTCTTCTTCCTCTTAGCGTTATCCCAGTTTCAATCTGGGGCCCGCTTACTAGTCTTACCGGATTTGACTGAATATTAGCTTTTCCACAGAGCGACTGCCTGTCTGACCTCCACAACCCGAAGGGATAGCGATATTCCATGGTTTAGACTAGTGTCAGTTTATTTAGAAGGTACTGCCGCCATGTAACGACTCTCAAAGATCTTCATGACAACCGGGACCGACGGCTTAACGTGCTCTCCGAGGCACGGGACAAGCGATAATTAATAATTCAATACGCACATAACTCCGAAAAGTCATTGATGCGCGCCGTGGATTCGAACCCGATACCCTCTGCATGGCAGTCTTTTGGTATCTCCACTCGGCTATCGCTGCCGCTATGCGGGATAAGCTCAAAAATCGAGCAAGTCCAAGTCGGACTCGCACACGACGGGTTCCGTACCACCATCTATAAAAGAAAATCACGTTCGTTGTATGTATACTTAAATCTTAATATATAAAATCCTTGCGTTACTGACTGACTGACAGACACGCTACAGCCGAAACTATTGGGCGCAGGAAGCTGAAATTTGGCATGTATGTTCCTTGGGGACCGTAGGGGTGCACTAAGAAGGGATTTCCCGAAATTTCCACGGGATCGGCCAAAACGGGTAAATTTAAAAAAATGCAGGCGTAGCTGCTGGCGTCCTCTAGTACATTATAAGTTTCTACCAGTTTATTAAGATAGAGTAACAAATTGCTTAAAAATTACGTTTGTTCTATTGGAACCCCCTTTATTATTTACTTTTTTTAAATTTAGTTATTTATTTTGAATGGTAATATACAACTACATATTCTGTGCAAATTTAAAGCGTCTACCTGTTACAGTTAGTAATTATGAGCAAAAAAAACGAAAAAAAAACACGTTTTTTGTATGGGACCCCCCTAAATATTTTTTTATTTTTTATTTTTAGTATTTGTTGTTATAGCGGCAACCGAAATACATAATTTGTGAAAATTTCAGCTTTCTAGCTATCATGGTTTATGAGATACAGCCTGGTGACAGACAGACAGACGGACAGACAGACATACAGACAGACAGACAGACAGCGAAGGCTTAGTTCAGTTTTTCACCTTTTAGGTACGGAACCCTAAAAACTACCAAACAGACTTTTGTATAGTTTTCACCAATAGGCAGATGATATCTAAGAAAAAAATCTAAACATTAGATATTTTTTACCTAAGAAATTCATGTGGCCACGGACGAACTCTTGTTTTAGATAGTTCTGACCTCTATAACATTACATTAACACTTTCACGGACAGTAAACGAGACACAATTGAAGTTTTATTGTTATCACGCCTATAGGCGTTTACTGTCCGTGAAAGTGTTAAGCAAAGTGACAACTGTTAATTTGTATTCAAATATTGTGCCGGCTTGTGTGCCTTATTGCCTATCCAATAACTGTTTAGGACATGACACAGTTTTTCATATCGCACCTTCGGTGCAACAAAGCCACAACTAGTCATTTTGCAATTTTACAGGAGAAGACTTTTAAGTTTTTTTTCTTACTGTTTTCTTCGTTACTAGATGACTATGTACCGTATCGTAAATTCCTTTTGAAATGATATAGTTCATTCTTTTACCTACAGTTTAGGATAAAAAAATATTTTGATTTATTAAAAAAGAACGTAAATAATCAGTAAATACAAAAAAAGGTCCCAACTTGTGACTTTGTTGTACCAGGAAAAAATATAATTTGATTATTTGTGCCTTACCTTCAATTAAGATTTATGATAAAGTTAAAAATGAAACTATAAGTATTTCATATTTATTTTGTTTATTTTATTTTAATAAAACGAACTGTAAGTCAATAGTTTAAATAAACGGTAAAACAAAAAAGATACCGGCATGTGACTTTGTTGTACCAGGAATACATATAATTTAATTATTTGTGCCTACGTACAAATGAGATTTATGATAAAGTTTTAAATAAAACGAAAGATATTAAATATTTATTTTGTTTATTTTGATCATATAAAACCAACTAGACACCAAAGTTATAAAAAAAAAGTATCTCAAAATTTAAAGAAAACAAAACAATTAAACCTTAACAAAACATAACATAATTTCTTATACCTAGTTTTAATCACATTCTAGATAATGCAGACATCACTCATCCTTGTAAAATCAACTTTTAACAGTCTTCCATTCTCATATTATTTATTCATTACTTATACTTTGTTTCGCTATTTTAGAAAATACAGTAAATTATAGTCAAAATGTACTTAAAACCTTCAAAATATTGTCATCATTTTTTAAACTTAGTTTTAATTATCTTTTAAGTAATGCCGACTTACCTACACGCTCAGTCTTATAAAGTTTTGTATTTATAACAGTCTTATGTAATAATTAAAAAACCAATTGCTAGTAAATAAAAACAAGAAGATAAAAAAAAATAAAGCAAATAAGTAACTGAAACTTAAACCAGTTAGTTAAATTGACCTTTATAAAAAAGTATCATTGAAAAATAAAAATAATAAAGTAAAAAAAGAGTACTTAGAGACATTTTAAATTTTAGACTTTAAAGAATCATATTCTCATAATACTAATCAGTCTTTAGGGTCTGTAAATAATTATTGAAACAAACTGTTGTATACATTTTCATAGTATCTAGGTACAATATTGTCTTTTATTAATTGAGTAATATCTTGTCGCTTATTAATCGAAATTGGTAACCTAGAGTCATAAACTGCAATCAAGTTAATATCTTGGACATTTCTCTTACGCGTACGACTTATTTTAATTTTAGCTTCACTCCACTGATCAGCTTTATAAGTATTTTTGTACTTATAGGTGTCAGAATCCTTAACAAATTGCACGGCTTTAATTTCAGAAATTTTGATAGGCTCTCCATGAATGTTTTTGACAATGTTTAAATTAATGTCATTAGATAGTGCTTTTAAATCAAAGAAGTCAAGTCAAGTAAAGTTCATTTCATTGACAATAAAACTATTGCCAGACTTTTTTTGCAGTTCTGATTAGTGTCACGTACCGTTCTGGCGTGTAAATTGGTTCGCTCGACGAATGCTTTTTTCTATAACTGAGTGGACAGCGTCTGCTTCATTTTGAGTGTGCCCACGAATTAGGAACTTGTGTGTTATGGACTTAATTGGCAAGGTTGAAACAGCGTAATGGTACATGCTCAGTATAAATTTATTCTTTTGCTGACCGCAGCAGTTATCTGAGAAAAATATAATATGTGAATTTGGTTTGGTTAAAGAGCATTCTTTCAAAAAATTGTATACACAAGTCCCTATTCCGTTGGCACCTCGCTTGCCCAGGCTTTCGTGCCAAAAGAAACAAGATGTTTTCACATCTTTCATATCGGAGATTGTAAAGTTGTAGCAGTTCAATTTGCTTTTATAAAAAAATGCTGATGATTGACCTATTGGGCAAGGCAATACAGCCTGAAGGTCGTAAATAGCCACAGTCATACATAATAAACGGTCAAGCAAGACATGCCATCATTTAACTGATCATAAGAAGTTACTTGGACTATTCTCATTTGCTACATAATGCTAGATTGCAAAATCATAGGAGTTTTACTTTATTTTTAACTATTACTACCGTCAACGTACCTAAAAACTTACGAGGAGTTATTAAACTTTATACTTATTTTTTCATATTAATATAAACTATGCTGAAACTGTCGTTAATAGGTGCGCTTACGGTACTTCCTATTGAAAAATAAAATATTATTTTTCAGCGTTATAACAACAAAAATAAGTACCTAGTAGTAATAGAAGTTAAAAATGATTAACATTTATTTAAATAGCCCAACAGTATCAAAATTTGCTATAATATTATCGAAATTATGGAGAAACAAAGATATAATTTTAATTTTAATCACGAAGGAAACTAATTAGATACAGACATTTGGAATAACAAGGTAACAAGTGTTTTCATAATCCGATCAATAGTAGTAATGCTGGGCCTAGAAAGCCTTTTTATCATTTATGGTTTCGTAATTCCATCAATCTGATTTATAAAACTATGTTGTTGGACCTACAAAAGCTTTATTTTGATCTTGACTTTATAGTTCCAATTAAATTACTCACAAATCATAATATTGGTCCAACAAAAACCTTAAAAAAGTAGTGCCGTTGTTGTTCCAATTATATTACACACAAATCATAATATTGGACCAACAAATACATTTTACAACGAATGACTTTGTTTTTCCAAATTTCTCAAAAATAAGAAAAAAGAATTGATGTCACTAAAGTATATGCGCCTTTGTTGCTCCATCAGATATGAATAAAAGTGGGCATAAATACCTTTAAGTAGTTGTAGCTCCAGAACGCAACCAACTCACGAGGGGCGCGGGGCACTACTGACCAATCAGACCTCGTTGTCCCAAAAGCCATAGAAAAAGTAGTAATAACCACAAAGGCACTAGTGCCATCTAGTAGAATATTGCAATAATTTCATAGCTGTCTTTGTTTCTCCAAACGTAGGTATGACTTGCAGACAATTCTGCATATTTATTTCATTTTTGCAATTTTGCGTAGTTGTGGCTTTGTTGCACCGAAGGTGCGATATATAAAGTACGCAAATCGGGCTTGGGCTCTTCAGGCAGTAAGTTGGCACTCGTACGAGCTAGAAATAAAAAACGGAATCATAAATCGGAACACAAGGTAGCCAGGTAAGTAGGTGAAATATAAATTTATAATAGGTACAGTCGAACAACTTCCCGCTAGACCACCATAAGGGCGTGAATCGCTTAGCAAGACATCGTCGCTTCAAGTGCTACTTTACACGCACATTGACTATCGTTTAAAAAAACAGTTTTTAGTGTGCCTCGACTCTATGAGCGAGCCAAGGGATTTTCACTTGTTTGATTGTACACACGGCGGCATGTCAAGGTACACACTTTGACCTTTGTACCGTTCTTACCAGTATAAGTGAATAATCTATGTTTCTTACGGTGTATGTAATAAAAATTGGGCAAGTGCGAGTCGGATTCGCGCACGAAGGGTCCCGTACCATCATCTATATAAGAAAAACACGTTCCAACCTGTTTTTTAAGATAGAGTAACAAATTGCTTAAAAATTACGTTTATTGTATGGCTGCCCCCTTCTATTATTTACCTTTTTATTTAATTATTTCATTTGAAAGGTATTATACGACTACATTTTCTGTGAAAATTTAAAGAAAAAATACGAAAAAATACACGTTTCTTGTATGGGATGTTTTATTTTTAGTATTTGTTGTTATAGCGGCAACTAAAATACATAATTTGTGAAAATTTCAGCTTTCTAGCTGTCACGGTTTATGAGATACAGCGTGGTGACAGCCAGACAGACAGCGGAGGCTTAGTAATAGGGTCCCGTTTTTTACCTTTTAGGTACGGAACCCTAAAAAGTATTAAAATCGTACCGCAACCTACAATAATTTATGGTCCATACATTAAATACTAATCTATACTTCCCATTTATAGAGCAGACGATATGTCATTTAGAAAAATGTTTTGGCGCGAGGACAATTTTCATATGCAAACGTATGTGGTCAATTAAAATGGCGATTATAGTTTTTTGAATACCAAGATGTGACGTCCAGCTCTAAAACTACTGGACGTATTTTTGTGCATCACCAGCCCTATATATTGTCCCACTGCTGGGCAAGAACCTCTTCTCACTATGAGAAGGGTAATCCCATTGTCCACCACGCTGCCCAAGTGCGGGTTGGCGGACTTCACATGTCTTTCGAGAACATTATGAAACACCCTCAGACATGTTTCGGTGTAATATTTACACCTCTGCCTAGTGCCTACCCCTTCGGGGTTACAGGCATGTGACTCTAAATAAAAAAACATTTTTCGGTTTCCTCACGATGTTCACCTTCACCGATAAGCAATTTTTGTGCGGTTTTTACCAATAGACAATCATTCTTGGAAGGTTTAGGTGTATGATGCACGCGCGCGGAGCCGCGGGCGATAGCATGTTAAAATAATTAAATGAGCGGTTTCTATAGGTAAAGTTGTCCCTATTATTGATTGTTTACCAGCCGCGTGATGTGCGCGGCCTTACTCGACTTATTCTGATAACACAACAGGATAAACGTTATAAACTGTATAAGTATGTACTGATTTCAATTATAATTATATTATAGTACATGACATATATTTCCGTGTTATTTAACCGTTCAGGTTATACAACGAACCGTTGTAAATGGTCGTAATAAATCAATCTTATCTATAATATAAAAATGAATCGCAAAATATGTTGGTAAGCGCATAACTCAACAATGCCTGGACCAATTTGGTCAATTCTTTTTTTTAAATGTTCGTTGTCGTTCAAAGATGGTTTTTACTGCGAGAAAAATTCTAATTATTGCCGGAAAAACCGTAAAAACAGCCCTTTTCTTTTTCCCATACAAACGTTTTCTAACTAAAACGTAGAGTCAATTTGTAATTCATTCCCGCTGCATAAAGTTCAAATTCGCGTGCGCGTTGATATACTTCTTTGTTTGATGGCAGTTTTGACAGGTTTCCAGACCTGAAGTCTCAGTGCTGCCGCCCAGCTGGCTTCATGTCAGAAGAAACCCATTGATAATCCCTACTTAATATTATAAATTCGAAATTGTGTATGTATGTATGTTCCGTTTCCACGCTAAAACGGCTGAACCAATTTTGTTGAATTTTAATATAGAGATACATATATTGGATCGTGCAGACGGATATAGGATACCATAAGTTGTAAAAATTAAACTGGGAGGGATTGTAGGAAGGGTAGAAGTTTGTACGGCACAAATTTACCTCTTGGAAGTAAGAACGCATGCGCTGATAATTGATTGCTGCGCATGTGCTATCGCATATCTGTCAGTACTGTCACGTCATACCTACATAATGTCGTATTGTGCACGTTGATTAAATTGATCACATATCTATACTAATATAATAAAGCGGAAGAGTTTGTTTGTTTGTTTGAACGCGCTAATCTCAGGAACTACTGGTTGGATCTGAAAAAATATTTTTGTATACGATAGCCCAGTTATGCCGTAAGGCTATAAAAGGCTATATAACATAACGCTTCGACCCTTTGGGGCTGGGCAAAAGGCTAAAAAGTCTAAAAGATAATGTCAGCTAATCTCAGGAACTAGCAGTAAGATTTTAAAAATTGTTATTGCCTGTGATAGCCCAATTATTCCGAAAGGCTATAAGCTATATAAAATTAAGCTATAACTTTTAGGGGCCAGACAAAAATAATAAAATGGTCAAACGAGAAAGGGGGAGGGTTGGGTCAAAGGCAAAAAAAGGCTAAACGAACAGGATACAATCTAAATGGGTATCGTTTTCGAGATTTTCGGGACGCTGATTAATAATATGAAATTTATTTAGCGATCCAAGACGGCGGACGGGAAATCAAAGATGGCGGATGAGAAAATTTTAAAAATCAATATGGGTATCGCCTTCGATATTTTAAGGGGTGGGGAATCCAAATACAACATCTCTTTCGTAATTCAAGATGGTGGATGGGAAATCAAAGATGGCGGATGGGAAAAAAAATTAAAAATCAATATGGGTATCGTCTCTAATGATTTAAGGGATGGAGAATCCAAATACAACATCTATTTCGTGATTGAAGATAGCGGATAAGAAATCAAAGATGGCGAACGGATTTTTTTTTAAAGTCGATATGGGTATCGTCTCCGATATTTTAAGGAATGGGGAATTCAATATTATATAAAAATCTATGTTTGTTTGTTCATCACTTATAGACTCTGAAATGATAAGAGATTAAGCGCTAAGTCAATGGTAACTTTGAAAAAGGGGCTTGGAAAAAAGGGTATTAAATAAAAACTCTTAAAAAGGCGATACAGAGTTCGCTGGGTCAGCTAGTCTAATATATAAAATTCTCGTGTCACAGTTTTCGTTCCCATACTCCTCCGAAACGGTTTGACCGATTTTGATGAAATTTTTTGTGCTTATCCGGTATCTATGAGAATCGGCCAACATCTATTTTTCAAAAAAAAAAAAAAATTGCAAAACAACGTTTGCCGGGTCAGCTAGTACTTATATATAACGCTGAAGAGTTTGTTTGGTTAAACGCGCTAATCTCAGGAACTACTGGTCTGATTTGAAAGAATCCTTCAGTGTTAGATAGGTAATTTCTCGACGAAGGCTATAGGCTATGTAACATCACGCTATGAGCCACGGGAGCGGAGCAGTAGCCTTAAATAACGCGGGTGTAACCGCGGGCATCATCTATCTATCATATTTTGCATAATTATATGAATATCAAAATATTAGGTAAGTAAAGTTTTGTAAATAAATTAAATCCGATCAATATTGATTCGTATCAATCTTGAGACTGTAATCATTAATTTATAATAATAAAACTCTTAGGCCTACGCCACACTTGCCAGAAATTCTATCGCGGATCTTCCGTTACGGTAAAGGCATAGCAATCGTAGCGACGGATCATCCACATAGTATGCTTGGTATAATTTGTATAGGCGTTCAACCGTGGAAGATCCGCGATGGAATTTCCGTCAAGTGTGGCAAAGGCGACAAGACACATCCAAAACTACGGGGTGTTAGGAGCTGAAATTTTGCATCTATGAAGAGAACTGAGAGCCTTAGTGTTTGGGTGAACGCGCTAATCTCAGGAACTACTGGTCCGATTTGAACAATTATTTCAGTGTTAGATAGCCCATTTATCGAGGAAGGCTATACGCTATATAATATCGCGCTATGAACGACGGGAGCGGAGCAGTAGCCTTAAATAGCACGGGTGTAACCGTGGCCATCCTCTAGTTGTTAATAAAAATAAATGTGTGGGTGTAGCTGCGGGTGTTCTCGACTTTGAAATAAATAGAAATCGTTTAGCGGATGATGAAATAAATACCTAATTAAATAACCACCATCATTGGTGTTCGTTTTGTTCAAAATTGCACTTCAACGCTTTGTATTAGTTTCCTTAAATAGATTATAAATATCCTGTTACCTTGTTCGACCTTCGTCCTTTTGACCGGAGTAATTAAACCGTAATATTATACTAGAGGATGCCCTCAGCTTCACTCGCACATTCTTTTTTAATTTAACCGTTTCTGCCTAAATTTAGGGAAATCTTTTCTTAGTGCACCCCTACAGTCCTCAGAAGGTCTACCACGAGTTTTGCAACCAATCGTCACAGTGAAGATAGCCTAGTCGACGGGAACAATTTCCATACATTTTCTCAAAGCGCCCCTAGCGGACAGTAGCAATCAATAGAGTCCGTTAGGGGGCGCATTTAGGAATTTTTAAAGAAAGTAAAGTAAGTAAGTAAGTTGAAAGTACAAAAATCATTACATTTCCTAAATGCGCTAGTCCATCGTCACCGTACATAACTCATACTAGAACGGCGGTCCGCCCCGGGTGCCACCCATCCAAAAAAAAAGGGTGACACCCAAACTCAACTCAGAACAATGTACAAAAACATAGGCACTTGCTCAGCACTAGAGTTAGCACGATTGTTAGGTTAGGTGTGACGACTAAAAAAAAAAAAGAAGGTACCTACAAAGGTCAATGTGTCTTGACGTGTAGCCATGTGGTACACACGGCTACACGTCAAGACACATTGACCATTGAGTCAAAGTCAAAATTCTTTTTTTTCATTTGGGTCGCTTATGAAGTTGGAATGAATAGAAAGAACATAACTTACATTAATCCTGTTAGTCCATTGAATTTTTTTTTTTTTTGGGCTTAGCGTGCATTTGTCAGAGGACCGGTTTTTAGGTTTACTTCACGCTAACCCCAGTGTGAAGTTAAATCTAACTTTGTGGGGTCGCAGCCCTTTTCCTATGGCTGCCATCTTGAAATGTATGTAATGGTACAAATGGGCTTTCTCTTTTATTACTATTAGCTATTTATAACTATTAGCCGTAGATACAGAAAAAATTCAAAACACGTTTGGTTGCAAATTAAATTCTCTACTTTTGTCCCGTAGGATTTTGTCGTAAAATGAAAAATAACCAAGTTACAAACAAAAATCGAATGAAATTTGAAACAACTTTTCTTTTAAATACATTATGATTTTTTCGTCAGTAATAAAAAATACATATATTATGTTTTTGCCGTTGAAAAAAAGAAACTCTATCCCTAGGCATCTGAAGTTGACACTCTGCCCTGCGAGAGGATACTGCAATATGTTCTGCAGTGCCTAAATATTCTAGGGATACCTGCAGGAAAATTATTGGGGATATCAAAATTCATTGAGACTAATTACCGGCAAAAAAGTGGCTTTCCTCGAAAGTTTTTCATCAACAATTTAATACCGGCTCTTGATCAGACCTTGTGCCAAAGCCTGGCTCATCTGAAAATCTGGGGAAATAGTTATAATAATGAAAAAACCTTAAATATGCCAAAATACAATAATAATAAAGATATTTTTACTACATTTTACTTACTTTTTATTTTTGACTTTACGGCAAAATTTTTAGAACCGAAGTTGTGGAGAATTTAATTTGCATCCAGCATCTTATTCACATATTCTTTGTGCGGCTATAATAGTTTAACTGATAATCAAGAACAACTATCCTGCACTCATTCCAAGAGCGGCGGCCGAGGGACAAGAGGTACGACCCCACAAATTTGGATCAAGCTTTACAATAGCCCTTCCTACACATCTGTAAAATAAAATTGCGTTCTCTGATAAATGCAACCCCAAATTTAACTTTCAATGAACTATGTTTTATAGAGTAAATCCTAGTTCAAACTTCAAAGTAACATCACGCAATAGCCAAAGGATCATAAATATACCTATGTATATATATTTTTATAGTTATAGGCGGCAAACAAACAGACGGATCGCCTGATGGTAAGCAATTACCGCCGCCCATGGACACAAGCAACACCACAGGAGTCACAAGTGCTTTGCCGCCCCTTGGGGTTAGGAAAAGGGATATAGGATAAGGAGTGCGATGAGGGAGAAGGAATAGAGGATAGGGCCTCCGGAATTCTTACTCATCGAACGTAACGCAGCAGTTAAGGCACTGTTACTTTACGTCGATTTTCTGTGAGAGGGTAGTACTTCCCCGGTCGAGCCGGCCTATCCATGCTGATATAATGCTGAGGCTTCTTCTTATTTAGTAAGGTAAATCAGTTTGAATACAGATTTGCAATCATGGTTGCTTTGATTGTAATGACACTGTGTCACAATCAGCATGCGTCATTACAATTGGAGTAATTATTGCATTAAGTAGTAATATGTACAAGTGAAATATAACAGGTACTAAGATGTAGTACAATTACTAATACATATGTAAAAAGTACGCCTGTAGGAATGCCACATAAATTTAAGAGACAAGAAAGTATTACCACCAATTATCTAAATTTCAAGCTGTAAGGACAAAGTCCACAATACTAGGGTGTTCATTTTTTTTTATTTATAGGCTCACCCCTGTATCTCCGAAGGGGTAGACAGAGGTGTAATATTAACACCCACATTTCGCCATGATTTTTTAGGTCCCACGTAATAGGGGGCGAGCCTATTGCCGTTACGGGGCACATCACCAGACTCCGTGCTGCTACTGAAAATTTGGAAAAACCCAGTAACACTTTTGCCCGTCCCGGGAATCGAACCCGGGACCTCCGATCAGCAATCGCATACGCTATCCACTGGACCACGGAGGCAGTCCTAATACATTAATCTTCTAAAATCTTCGTACAATTATATGTTTAATTATTTTATATAATTAATTATCTGTATAAAACTATCCAGATAATTAATTATATAAAATAATATTTCGGTTTTCACATTAGCGGCACGCTGTCTATGAAAAACATTTACCTACGGCCTTATTACAAAAAACTGAATAAACCTTAGCTTGAACCAGAACCTACTATAAAGGCCAACTCTTATAGCTGAGCAATGGTGTAAACTTGTTCTCATTACAAAACATATTTGAGCCTCGGCTTTTATGATACCGCGTTATAAACTAAGCTCAAAATATCAACCACAGATAAAAACAATTCTTATTCGTTCATCATGACATCATTCACTCTTTACGTTCCGTATTTTTATAAAAAAATATGTTTTCTTTAATTGATAACGATTAGAAATTATATAAAAAGTAGAAAAGCACTATAAATTTGATTATTTACAATAAATATTAATAATCACTACTCTCTTAGTGCCAATTTCTTTTTCGAGGCTTATATTTTGTAATGTCACCTGAACAACAGCTAAGAGCGCGTAACGAAACGGAGTTCACTCTCGCGAAAGCAAAAATTTTGGTTTGCAAAGACGTGAAACTTCTATTTTAATTATCTATTAACATATTTTGCTGAAGTACTGCTGCGATGGAAGAACAAAAACAAAAAAAGGCAGGTTCAGACATGACAATTTGCATTGCAAAAGTTTTTGTGAATCAGTACTTTTGCCTAAATAGCTCCAAATGTTGTATATCTCCGATAGCGACTGATTCAATCATGAATCATATCTATGTCGATTTCAGCAAGCTATTTCACCGAAAACAGTTACAATATAAACAAAGTATTTGACATTAGTGAAAGTAGCACAATTGGTTTATCGTATTAAACTAGTCAGTAGGTTTATATCGTATAGTGAACCATAGTTTTGCGATAAACCTCATTTTGTAATAACATTGTGGTTTAAACTATCGTTTTGGCTGCTTTAAGCATGGTATTAGCCTTAAACAGTCTTTTGTAATAAGGCCGTTAATGTCAAACAGCAGCATAAACTAAGTATCATTTATCATTATACAAATATTGAGGTGTAAATGTTTAACACACTGAGTAGGTGTATAATCTAAATGATTGACAAATAATGTTACCAAAAAGGAGTTCTTACGTCATTTTATAATATTGCCATTATCATACATGGCAGTAGGCAATGGTAAGATCATTTCACACAGTAACAATTATGTAAAAATATATTTTTAAGCAATTCTTCAAATTGTGCTTTGGGCTATTTGCGGCAGGATAGCGGGAAAAATATGCTAATCGCAATTCGTTTGGCTATAACACCACGGAATGTCGACGGACATCGCGGTGGTTATAGTGGGTAGGCTCCGAAGGCCTGCAGAGGAGAGACATACACTCTCTCTGCTTTTCCCAGAAGGGGCCTTTCCTGAGGCCTAAGTTCAACCACCGCGCGGCACACCTTGGTTGGAAAGGCGTTCGTCCCATTGATCGCATCGAGTTTGTCATTATGACGTTAAAGCGGCCTTGTCCAAATATACGCCTATGGATGGCATTCGTACATGAATGAGAACGAATGAGCTGTCCGTAGCAGCCAGTAGTGCCCGCTAAAAGCTATTTAAAAAAATGTATAGAAAAGGTTTCCAACGACGAATGACTCGGATTCGATCAATTGGTACATTCAGAGTAGGTCCCCCGTCCCAGGACACCGAACCCTATCGGATCAAGTTGAAACTTGGGGAGCCTAAAGTTGTACTAAGCTCCCTTATTCCTGTCATACCTATAAATACTGACCATGGCATGAATGTCTTCCGATGTGCCATTTTGTATTGGTAGAATCACAACGTTCACATAATCTAACAAGAATTCTGAATTCAGAGTTTCTAATATACAGTGACGCCATCTAGTGCGTAAACTGCAAACTGAAGATTAAAAGTTTATAATAAAAATAACGTCTTACTTAGCACATGTACATTGCATCTAATGCATTTATTAAATCTAATATAATAAATATTATTACATTTACAATATACGTAATTAGCAAAACAAATTTTTGGAGTTACATAGCATTAAAATATATAACAGGTAAAATAATTATAGGTACCCACATGGTAATGAAGTCACATATTAAGGAAAATACTTAAATTTTACAGATAGCCACTGGTCATTTAACCACTAGTTAATAAGCTCGTACGACCATATACCTACATACCTTCAAAATTATTAAGGCCTCGCGGGCACTAGCGATTAAAGTTGGCCGATAGTTTGATCGGTCAGAGAATTAGTACAGAGTTATATGGCAGTGTGGGCACTTGAAGATTTGATTTTTCGATTGCGACTGAACTATCGGCCAACTTTAATCGCTAGTGCGCGCTCGGCCTAATAATTACGCTGGGCAAAAATGCTTATTTCTGACTACTACTACCTACTATATTTTTGTGAAGAACCTTAGTCTGATATGATTTTTGGCGTCTGTTAGTAAGTATTCAGACGCATTTAGGTGTTTTTGAGCATTTGCGCAATGTATACAGCATACGTACATATTTTGTAACTGTTAATATCTAATTCATATGAAATCTGAAAATATGAAACTTCAGTGTGTTTAAATGTAAGTAATAAGTTAGATAATAACTGTAATAAGTAAAGACTACTGATGAAATCATGTTAATAAATTAAGTAATGACTATAAGTACACTTATCCAACGCTCGGCGCGGCGGCCACTTATCAACCCTGGCATTCAAATTTGCTGTGTAGACCATCATCATCGTCCGAGCGTTATCTCGGCATCCAAGACTTCGCTTCCCCATCGCATTGGCCAGGGGTCCGCTTCCTATCTAACCAGATTTGACAGAATATCGGCTTTTCCACCGACCAATTGCCGTCTGCGTATGGCAGCGATAGCCTAGTGCAGAGACGGACAGACTGCTACGCAGAGGGTCCGAGTTCGAATCCACAGCGCGCACCAATGACTTCTCGGAGTTATATGCGTTGGTGAAGGAAAACATCGTGAGGAAACCTGCAAGTCTGAGAGTTCTCCATAATATTCTCGAAAGACATGTGAAGTCTGTCAACCCACACTAGGCCAGCGTGGAAGACTATGGCCTTACCCTTCTCACAGTGAGAAGAGGCCCGTACCCAGCAGTGTGAAAATTTATATACAAGGCCGATGATGAATTGCCGTCTCACCTCAGCAACCCTAAGGGATAACGATATTCCATGGCTTAGACCAGCGTCAGTATATTCAAAGATACAGACTCTCCATACAGAGACAGGAACATGACTATCACAAATCTTTATGACAGCCGGGCCGACGGCTTAGTATGCTCTTCAAGGCATAATAACAAACAATTTAATACGCATATAACTTGGTATGCTATCGCTTTCCCAAATGACATATTTTCGCGATTTAGGCCCTGATTTACCACTGCTTGTTTAGTGCCGGATACCTTAATTGGCAGATAACATGATACAAACTTTGTTCTAATATTGAAATTGCCTGCCAGGCACTGCCTATCCAGAATTGGCGAAACTGGGCCTGAATGTTGCTATCATGAAGATCCAAAAAGTTTCACACATTATCAGCCTTTAACAGTCCACTGCTGGACGAGGCCTCTCCAAAAAGTTTATACTGGGTTATTTGTAAAACACCGTTAACCTCTCAGGACTATGTTACTAACATCATAATCAACAAATTTTGTTAGACTTTTAAAGATTCATCATATTTTAGTTCATCGGATATTTATACAAAAATTAAAATATTTAAATTGGACGCTCTAAATGTTGCGAAGTCTATGCGAACGAATACGATAGAAATAGAACAATAACGAGGGGTGCGGGCGGCGCGGGCAATAGGCTTGTGTCCACTAAGAATAAATCGGTTTGACTGTAGTATCTATAGATTCATTATGATTTTAAGATGTCAATAAAGTTTATTATTTACATCTTCAAATCATAATGAAGTTTTAGAATCCTAAAAATAACATTCATCTTCCCTTTTTATAATAAATTATTTTTTTTTTTGGTTAGGTAGGATAATTTTCATAAATTATCCTACCTACTACAAAACTGAAATCCCATGTTGTACCAATCACTACGAACATTTTTTACTTCGGCACCATACCTGGGAAATTACTGGTTCAGGAGATATTGAGGCTTAAAGTTAGTATGGATTTTTTCTAATTAGGTACAAAATCTATGCATTTACCTCGCCAATATGTTCTTAAGGTGCCCTTTGACCCCATGGATAAGTAGGTATTTCGAGCATTGCACGCGCGCGCTTTAAATTGCGGTTTAAAAAATGTGAAAACTTAAAAAAATAAAATCGTTTCCCAGTTATTATTTTTGGTTAGTATGACTTGGCATGATGTCCACAACGAGTAGACTTCGGCTTGGTGATGGGTCTTGTGACATCCTGTATGTTATATAAGTCATATGTCATATATGTTATACGTTATAGATTATATGTTACATGTTATATGCTATAATACATATAGAGTACATATAGTAGCGCAGTCGGTCGGTTCATTGGAACCGTGAAACATTTCAAAATCAACATCTACTTACAAATTAAAAATTAACATTTTCCAGTGGACTAAATTGTGAATCTAAATCATTTCTCAAGTCCCCTTCCCCGTCCCCCCTGAACACACACAAAAAATTTCATCAAAATCGGTCCAGTCGCGTAGGAGGACTTCAGTGACGTACACATGCACACAAGAAATATATAAGTAAGTATATAATAAAGATGTTTACATGTGTCTCTTTGTCTTACGAAAATTAAAATCATATATTGGTCAATCATTACGAACATTTTTAGGGTTCCGTACCTAAAAGGTAAAAAACGGGACCCTATTACTAAACCGCTGTCTGTCAGTCTGTCTGTCACCAGGCCGTATCTCATAAACTGTGATAGCTAGAAAGCTGAAATTTTCACAAATTATGTATTTCGGTTGCCGCTATAACAACAAATACTAAAAATAAAAAATAATTTTTTTTTAGGGGTGTCCCATACAATAAACGTGAGTTTTTTCGTATTTTTTGTTCAAAATTACTAACGGTAACAGGTAGAAACTTACAATTTTCACAGAATATGTACTTGTATATTACCTTTCAAAATAAATAATTAAATTGAAAAAAGTAAATAATAAAGGGGGCCTCCCATACAACAAACGTAATTTTTAAGCAATTTGTTACTAGATCTTAATAAACAGGTAGAAAGTTAAAAAAATATTTAAGTATACATACAACAAAGGTGATTTTCTTTTATAGTTGATGGTACGGAACCCTTCGTGCGCGAGGCCAATTCGCACTTGCCCAATTTTTTACTTTATTTATTTGGAAGAGCGAGCTCGAGATACCTACATCGCCGTGTTTTTTTACTTTTTCCTTAGGAACGCGTAGAGGTAATAAACTGAAATGTAGGGGAGGCCGGGGTTCGAAGTTCCGATTTTGGAGTAGCACGCAATATGAATGTGATAGAAAGATTTATGATCCATGATTCCTATATAAATAGATGTGAAATTTATCCTAGTTGCAAATTCTATAGTCAAATACGTTGAATTAATAATATATTTTGGTCCAGGATTTTTTTTCTTTAGCAAGTCGATAGGGAACAACTCGCCCCACGAAAGGGCTGGTTGTTCCTCAGTTGAGGTAAGTTGTTCCGCTGTCAACTCCAATCAACAATAATGTAATATTAGTTGGAAAGGTACATATAAAATAAAGAAGGCACATGTAACTTAATAATTATGAGTTTCATTATACAAAAATAAAAAATTTTAATGTTTTCTAACCAATTTTCAACAAACTCTAAGGATTTGAAAACAAATCTACAAAAATAGTAACAAACATTATTACTAATAATGTTGAATAGGTACAAACTAATTAATAGGCTTAAGACTAATAAACATCTTTGATATTAATCAACTAATTTTAACATTTCGAACTATAGTTTCTGAATCCAATCTCATAGAATTTACTTTATTGAGATCAATAATCTAATTAATGGCTTACTTTATCTAGTAATAGTTTTATTTCAGTCATGAAGAACTTAAAAAAATAATTATTTAAAGAATTCGTCGTCAGAATTACAATTTAGACATATAAAAGGAATGAATAGGTATCTTTAGATTTCAATATTTTCCAATTCTTACACATGACGCATTCAATCCATTGTCCTCCTGGTTGTGAATTGGAATATGTGTCGCAACAAATTAAACAATAACATTCCAGACTGTCCTCTCCACTATCATTTTCATGATCATCTTCTTGCACGACTTTCCGTTTCATATTTTCTTTACCATTTCGCTTGTTTTTACCGGTTGCCCTTTCCTTTCCAACTCTTATTTCAATTTCCTTCACCTTTATTTTACTATTGCTTTTCCTCTTCTTGCTTTTTCTTCAGCCAAAGCGTTATTTTCAGGCGTATCTGTCAGTATTGCTGATTTTCTTCTTCTTCGTTTAGTTAATATAGACGATCTTGGTGGTGCTTTTGGTAGGGGTTTGATGAAAATGGAGAAAATGCGCTAGATGTGGCTTGAATGACAATATTGTTTCGCAAATTAGCAATGTTCGTGGGTCCTGGTTGAGGTTCGTTAGTCGGGTATCCTGTTGTTGCTAGACGTGGCTCGCTACCTGGGATGGCTTCCATATTATGGTCCACCTGAGGTAAGCCTCAGGCGAGCCTGGGGCACGTTGTTCCTCGGAACAACTAGCCCCCGGCCAGAGGAACGTTGAACCCCAAATCCCATCTTCTAAGTGTCCTTCAATTACAATAGAATAGGTTATAAGAAGTCATCAATGATATTAAATTCATAATCACTATAGTTTGCCTAACTGATAATACAAAGTCTCTCGCAAATAGTCAGACAATTGAATGAGATAGACCAAAAGTGTAGGGACGAAAAAATTTACTTACGTGTTGTTTATGTGCCACTATTCAATTACCACTCTCACACGCCGACACACCGTCTCTTAAATGGCTGATGCAATAGCGCGATAGCACACTTCACACCTATTGCCATCTCTTTTATTTGCGGAGCTATTTTGATCGGAACAACCTACCCCCGGCAATTTGAACCCCGGTCTCCCTATACCAAATACTCAGTTCTTCTGTTCCTTAGACAGTAGACTAAATATCAGTTTAAGCCTTTGCAATAAAAAGATACAGCCGCAAATTTTCGCTAATTATCGACGATTAGTCGTAAGTATTAGATACCAATTTTACGATTTGTGACGTTGTAATTAAATTCAATTTATTTAAATAAGTACATACACAATACATAGGTACATATATTATACACGCATCACCATCTAGTCCCAAACTAAGCAAAGCTTGTGCTATGGGTGCTAGACAATGGGTTGACATACATATTTTACAAAATACTTATATTAGGTTGAACTTAAAACTGTTTTAAAACATTTGTCTCCGTTTGGTAGAAATCAAATGTAGATGTATAAGCGTGTACATCCGTACATCATCCGTACACCATGTACATCCGTGAACATGGCGCTTGCAACAGTGCCGAAATATCGCTTACTTCAAACAAAGGTACGTGTTATATATCCCGAAAGACAATTTAAAATAAACACCCTTAATCTTAAAAATGAGTGATTTTCATAGCCGCCGCCTACGACACCTTCGGAATGAAATGGGTGATGACACTTTGTATTCAAAGCCCGCAGGAAAAAATGCAATCAGTTTTATAATCGTTGATTATTGTAATATAATAAGTGAGTTACATTGTAATATAACTCACTAATTTTATAGGTAGTAGAGCCTTGCTGATTTCAGCATGAATGGGCCGGCTCGACCGGGGAAGTACTACCCTCTAACAGAAAATCGACGTAAAGTAACGGTACCTAAACTGTTGCGTTTCGGTCGGTGAGTGAGAGTGCCGGAGGCCCTATCCTCCATCCCAATCCTCATCTCATCCTATCCCCATTCCCAACCCCAAGGGGCGGCAACGCACTTGTGACTCCTGTGGTGTTGCTTGTGTCCATGGGCGGCGGTAATTGCTTACCATCAGGTAATCCGTCTACTCGTTTGCCGCCTATTGACATAAAAAAATATTAATGTATGTAACGTAGCAGTTGTAATTAGATATAAGTTAATAATAAATAAGAACATCTCTTTTATCTATTTCATAATACTGCACGCATGGCATAGTGATCTCAGAGGTCTTCTTGTCGCTTGGCATTACGCGGTCGTAGGTTCGATTCCCACCTGAGACAACCATGTGTGATCCACATATTTGTTATTTCGTGTCCGTTGATGTATGAAAGTAATGTAAAAAGAAACATATTATTAAGATACATAAAATAAATTAGTCATTAGACATTCTGAAACAAGACAAGATTTCACAGCCTATGGCTTTGACTACAACTACAACATGTCGCATAAATCAATTGAATTATTAATATTTCTGCCCTTTGTGGCATATTTTAGTCAATGTAATATCATAACATAAAATAACTATTCATAATTAAAAATAATATACAGGGTGGCGCTACCATAGGGGCACTTTTTGAACAGAGGCATAGCGTACAACATTCTGAAGCCTTGTACCAAAAATCAATTAAATCGGTGCAGTAGTTTAGCCACAATATCGATTTTAAGTTCCGCAATTTTTGCACATGCTTTGAATTCCACACAGCTGATACAAAACGGTCAACGACCCTACATTGCGCGCCGCGACTCACTACGATGCGGGCGCCGACTCGACGCCGCGCGAGGATTCCCGCATATCTTCGAGGACGCGCGAATGTTTTTGTCAGGTTCAAGCATTTATGCACTTTATTGTAAAAAAAATATAGTTTATTTTCAAATGCGTTAATAAAATCCTCTCCGCTGCGCTCCGTTTTATCTGCGCTGAGCCTAACTTCGGATGACGTCGAGGCGTCGCGTCGGAGCGAGTCGGTGCGTGCAATGTAGGGTCGTTGACCGTTTTGTATCAGCTGTGTGGAATTCAAAGCATGTGCAGAAATTGCGGAACTTAAAATCGATATTGTGGCTAAACTACTGCACCGATTTAATTGATTTTTGGTACAAGGCTTCAGAATGTTGTACGCTATGCCTCTATTCAAAAAGTGCCCCTATGGTAGCGCCACCCTGTATATTAAATAGGTACGTACGTGCGTACTCCAATAGAAGCCTCGAGAAATGATAATTCACGTCGCGCGCGAATGATAATAGGCTAGTTGACGAAAAAAAATGTATATGTCCGTCTTTTAGATTATTCAAAAATAAGCGATACGTATATTTTTATTTGTAAATTAAACCAAAAATGACCAAGATATAGCTCATTAAAGTTACGTATAACGTCACACCGTGGTGCATTTTTTCGCACTAGATGACGTCACACGTAATTTTAATGGGCTATATCTTTGTTATTTTTTATTTAATCGAAAAAAGGAAAAATACGTGTCCAATATTTTTTTATAATCTAAAATACGGACTAAATAAAATGTAATTATTTTGACCCTGGAAACTACCCTATTCCCGTCGCGTGCGGGACTCGCAGCGACCAGCTGCGGGGTGAGGTGGCGGCCCGGGGGCACTAGCGGGGGAAAAGGCGGAGCTTACGCAAAACTTATTTCGGAATGCCTGCTCTTAAGTATGAAAAAAGCTGCCCCTTTAGGCTAGCAAAAAGTTTGAAGTGTATTATTTAATCGAGATATGGGGTCTAGTCCGAATTTTGACTAAGATGCTAGTGGTTTTTTTTTCGGTGGGGACAATTTTAATACATTTACTAATACGCCTCTTAGCGGTCTCGCCTCTCGACTGTAGGGTACTATCTGCGTTTAAAAAATATATGGAAATTGTTCCCGTCGAGAAACGATTCGCAACTCTATCAAACTTTGACTAGACTCCAGGGTCCTATCACTTTGAAATACGTGCTCTATCGCGTCTTGCTTAACGATCAGGAATGAGTAAGAAAGAGAATTGTGAAATTGTGTTGTTAGTATATAATATATATTAACTAACATTTTCTCTTGTCTGGATCTAGTCTCCGTACGGCTTCCTCCACAGCAAACAGGTGATCGTCTTTACAGTTAGGCTCGAGCTCCCTCATAGCTTGAGCCAGGTTGTATACATACTCCTTGTTCGTACCACTGGGACCGCTGCAAGATACTATCTGCTTAGCCATCTCTTCTAGTGGTGCAGGACCTGAAAAATTAAAGCAAAAGCTAGTTGACATCATGTTTCGGATGCAATCTTCTATGTAAGATGATTATACAACAAGTTAAAATGGTAGATGGCGCTGTGTGGTGCAGCAAAAAAAAAAGTAGACCACTAGTAAGTCACGCATTTATCTATATCTATACACATAAATAAAATTGAAGTGTCTGTTTTTAATATTAAAATAACCGCTTTTTATTAAATGCATATGGATAATACACACGGTCCGAAATGACAATTTTTACATTTTTTGTCTGTCTGTCTATCTGTCTGTCTGTTTGTTCTCGCTAATCTCTCGAACGGCTAGACCGATTTTGACGGAACTTTCACTGGCGGATAGCTGATGTACCAAGGAGTAACTTAGGCTATAAACTAACCGGGCACGCGAAGTAGTTTTCTAAGGACGCGGGTGAAACCGGGTCAAAAACCAGAACAATAATAAAGTCCTCATATACTTCCTAAAGATATCAATAACAATAAAACTACTGTATGTATGTACTTATATTAAAAACTAGCTGTTTCCCGCAGTTCCACCCGCGTCCTGATGGAACTACTTCGCGTACCCGGTTAATTTATAGCCTAGTTACTCCTTGGTACATCAGCTATCCGCCAGTGAAAGTCCCGTCAAAATCGGTCCAGCCGTTCTAGAGCTTGGCGAGAACAAACAGACAGACAGACAAAAATTGTAATAAATGTCATATCGGTATATGTACTGTGTATAAATCCATATGCATTTAGTAAAAAGCGGTTATTTTAATATTACAAAATGACACTCCAATTTTATTTATACATATGTATAGATATTGTTGTGAGCATAATATACAAGACACGCACAATACACAAATTATAAATGAATCTATGGTACTGCACCAATTTAAGCGGCCACCTCGCCAAATAACACCACATTTAATATACTTTTGATCCTCATACAGAAGTACAGGACAACACTTTGAATAATCAACAAATCTTTTTCGAGTCTACGTGTTATGAGCAAGGATCGGAATTAAGGGAGCTAACATTGTCAAAAGTATAGATATGCCTAATTTTTAAATGCGTTTCCGGCACTAGATTCCAGAAAATTTTGGATTTTTAATTAAGGTTTTTTCAACAGTTTAAAACATCTTCATTAAAAATCGGCAATTTTCCAGAATCTAGTTCCGGAAACACATTTAAGAATAAAGCATATCCATACTTTTGACAATGTTAGCTCCATGATTCCAATCTTTGGTTATGAGTAAAATCACACGCAATACAAGATTTGTTGTGTGATGTCATGGAGATAACAACAATCTGCCATGCAGAGGGTTTTGGGTTCAAATCCACGGCGCACACCAATGATTTTTCGGAGTTATGTACGTATTGAATTATAAATTATTGTTTGTCCCAGCTGTCATGAAGATTTTTGACAGTCGCTCGTTATAGGGAGACTGTATCTATGAAGAAATTGACACTAGTCTAAACTATGGAATATAGTATCCCTTTGGGTTGCAGAGGTTAGAAGACGCAGAGGTGAGACAACACTGTGTGATCCACATATTTGTTATTTCGTGTCCGTTGATGTATGAAAGTAATGTAAAAAGAAACATATTATTAAGATACATAAAATAAATTAGTCATTAGACATTCTGAAACAAGACAAGATTTCACAGCCTATGGCTTTGACTACAACTACAACATGTCGCATAAATCAATTGAATTATTAATATTTCTGCCCTTTGTGGCATATTTTAGTCAATGTAATATCATAACATAAAATAACTATTCATAATTAAAAATAATATATATTAAATAGGTACGTACGTGCGTACTCCAATAGAAGCCTCGAGAAATGATAATTCACGTCGCGCGCGAATGATAATAGGCTAGTTGACGAAAAAAAATGTATATGTCCGTCTTTTAGATTATTCAAAAATAAGCGATACGTATATTTTTATTTGTAAATTAAACCAAAAATGACCAAGATATAGCTCATTAAAGTTACGTATAACGTCACACCGTGGTGCATTTTTTCGCACTAGATGACGTCACACGTAATTTTAATGGGCTATATCTTTGTTATTTTTTATTTAATCGAAAAAAGGAAAAATACGTGTCCAATATTTTTTTATAATCTAAAATACGGACTAAATAAAATGTAATTATTTTGACCCTGGAAACTACCCTATTCCCGTCGCGTGCGGGACTCGCAGCGACCAGCTGCGGGGTGAGGTGGCGGCCCGGGGGCACTAGCGGGGGAAAAGGCGGAGCTTACGCAAAACTTATTTCGGAATGCCTGCTCTTAAGTATGAAAAAAGCTGCCCCTTTAGGCTAGCAAAAAGTTTGAAGTGTATTATTTAATCGAGATATGGGGTCTAGTCCGAATTTTGACTAAGATGCTAGTGGTTCTTTTTTCGGTGGGGGCCATTTTAATACATTTACTAATACGCCCCTTAGCGGTCTCGCCTCTCGACTGTAGGGTACTATCTGCCTTTAAAAAATATATAGAAATGTTCCCGTCGAGAAACGATTCGCAACTCTATCAAACTTTGACTAGACACCAGGGTCCTATCACGTTGAAATACGTGCTCTATCGCGTCTTGCTTAACGATCAGGAATGAGTAAGAAAGAGAATTGTGAAATTGTGTTGTTAGTATATAATATATATTAACTAACATTTTCTCTTGTCTGGATCTAGTCTCCGCACGGCTCCCTCCACAGCAAACAGGTGATAGTCTTTACAGTTAGGCTCGAGCTCCCTCATAGCTTGAGCCAGGTTGTATACATACTCCTTGTTCGTACCACTGGGACCGCTGCAAGATACTATTTGCTTAGCCATCTCTTCTAGTGGTGCAGGACCTGAAAAATTAAGGCAAATGCTAGATAACCTCATGTTTCGGATACAATCTTCTATGGAAGATGATTATAGAACAAATTAAAATGGTAGATGGCGCTGTGTGGTGAAGCAAAAAGAAGGTAGACCACTAGTAAGAGTGGTAAGTCACGCATTTATCTATATCTATAGGTACACATAAATAAAATTGAAGTGTCTGTTTTTAATATTAAAATAACCGCTTTTTACTAATCATTCGAAAGTTCTTCTAGGTGTTTATTATTCCCCTTCATCACGAGTAAATTTTTTCCCTTCTTTCGAACACATCCTAGAAACTTTAATGCCTTCTTACAGTCACACAATTTTAATGGGAGATTTTAACACCTGTATTATAAAATAAGATACACGTTCAGCCACCCTTAAGCGTATTTTAAATTCCAGTAATTTATCTGTTCTACCTCTTAATGCTACACACCACTTCCCAAACTCTGTTCCTTCTCTTCTTGATCTTATTTTTGTTTCCTCTTCTACCTTTGTTGCCAAGCATGGTCAATGTTCTGCCGACGCCTTCTCTTACCATGACTTGATCTGTGTTTCCTATAAAATACGTCCACCCAAGGCAAAACCGAGAATCATTATGCAGCGCAATTTCGGTGGAATGGATCATTCGAAGCTCTGCGACGATGCCAGCAAGATTGACTGGTCTCCTTTGTTTACGACCGACTGTATAGAAACTAAAGTGCAAGTTTTTACAAACACACTAACGCAACTGTACGATAAGCATGCGCCTGTCCGTGCCATCAAATTAAAACATCTACCATCACCTTGGCTGACTGAAGAGATCAAAAACATGATGTCCAAAAAAGCCGCAGCCAAGGCGAGATATAAGTGCCGCCCGACCTCTGTCAACCTGGAAAAATACATTAGTGCAAGAAATCTCTGCAATAAGGTGTGTAGGAATGCACAACGCCAACACATTCACAACTCTATTGAAAATGGAGATCCGGTTAAAGTCTGGAAATTTCTTAGAACATTGGGAGTTGGTAAGTCACGCAACGACGAGTTCCCAAAGGATATCAATATCGATGCACTTAATGCACATTCCACTGCTTCGTCCAATTTTGATGGCACCACTAAAACAAATACGTAACAAGATCTTTCACGTATCCCAACTCCCAAATATTCACCTTTTGTTTTCGAGCAATTTTCCTGTTGTGATGTTAAAAAGAGCATAATTTCAATCTCATCCAATGCTGTTGGTAATGACTGCATTAGTCGAAACATGATCCTGCCCATCCTTGATGAAATCCTACCTGTCCTCTGTCATATCCTTAATTACTCAGTTACCACCGGTATCTTTCCATCAGCGTGGAAAGATGCCCAAATAATTCCTTTGCCAAAAAAATCCAAACCTTGTTCCTTTTCTGACTTCCGACCTATATCCCGTTCCTTTCCAAAGTCCTTGAACGTCTTGTACATACACAACTCTCTTCCTTTATTTCCAAAAACACTCTAACCTAAATCCTTTCCAATCCGGTTTTCGTCCTGGTCACAGTACTACCACGGCATTGGTACATATCACTGATGAGATTAGGCTGGGAATGGATTGTGGAAAGCTCACGCTACTGTCCTTACTCGATTTTAGCAATGCATTCAACACCGTGGACTTCCAAGTCCTTCTCAGCATACTCCGCTCTATTAACATATCTCCAACGGTAATTGGATGGTTTCGTAGTTACCTGTCTGAACGCCGACAGCGTATACGCGTTGAGGAATCATACTCTTCATGGAGTAATACGACTGTCGGTGTACCGCAGTGTGGCGTTTTATCTCCGTTACTTTTCGCAATGTTTATAAATTCTTTCACCAAACATCTACTTTCGTCCTACCATCTTTACGCAGATGACCTGCAGATATACTCACAGGCGCCGCTTGACTCTATTACAAATGCATTCTCTACCATAAACAGGGACTTGGCGCAAATTTGTGAGTGGAGCAAAAATTATGGACTAAAATTAAATCCAACTAAAACCCAGATCATTCTGATTGGTAGTTCCAGGATGATGTCTAAGGTCAATCTGTCACAACTCCCTCAGATTCAATTTGATGGAAACATCTTACCAATAATAGACAGTGTGAAAAATCTGGGAATTTATCTCGATAAGACTCTATCCTGGGGATGTCAGGTGCAGGAAACCAGTAGGAAATTGTTTGCTTCGGCGGGGTCGTTGCGCAGGTTGCGAAACTTTCTGCCCATAACCACCAAAATTGCGCTTGCACAATCATTGCTTCTCCCAATACTCGATTATGCCGATGTCAGCTATCCTGATCTCAATGAGGAGCATCTTGATAAATTTGAGCGTCTCCGAAACTTTTGTATTAGATTTATATTTGGTTTACGCAAATATGATCATGTATCTGAATTTCGTAGCAGGCTCAAGTGGCTCCCAATTCGCCTTCGCAGGAATACTCATATTCTAATATTACTATATAATGTATTGTTCAATCCTAACACTCCCCTGTACCTCAAAGAACGGTTCAAGTTCCTTCATGACACACATAGCCTAAAAAAAAAACACACACAAAGTGCCTGAGGTCGTCAGAGGATCGTTCCTCGATCGTTGGAGATGCCAACGCATTCCACAAACTTCTTTGATAAATCCTTTTCAGTTCAGGCTGTACGATTGTGGAATGCGCTGCCAGTTGAGATTAGACGAGCAAAATCACTGAACATCTTTAAAAATATGTTAAAACAGCACTTTTTGTCAAGATGATTGCATTATTGTCCATAACTTTTTATTAGAATTATAATATTATGTACATACATACATATCGTCACGCCTTTTATCCCCGAAGGGGTAGGCAGAGGTGTATTTCTACACCCACTTTTCGCCAGATATACTTTAGTCCCAGGTAATAAGGGGCGAGCCTATTGCCGTACCGGGCACATTTCCAGACTCCGTGCTGCTACTGAGAATTTCGTGACAGAAAAACCCAATAACACTGCCCGACCCAGGAATCGAACCCGGGACCTCCCGATCCCACGCGCACATTTATGCCGCGAGACCAACGAGGCAGTCGTATAGGTTTGATGTCGAGTTTTCCGTCTCTACGCAAAGATGGTTTTTGCATCGTGTTATCCCTTGTCGCCTCTTACGACACCCACGGGATGATAGGGGGTGGTGACACTTGTATTCTATGCCGTCAACCACACGGCTTTAATATTATTTAATATTATGTATCTTATTATAATTATATATATATTTATATATATTTGAATATGTATATGTATATAACGTCAACTTGAATGCCCATCATTGGCGATAAAAACGCCAAACGCTAATGTTAATGCCGTTGTCAAATTATCGCGTTAAATCGTGGCTACACCTAAGGTTAACGTACATTATCGCAATAATTAATGGCATTTCTCGTAAGTATAGCCCCAGTAGAAGTGCTTTGCTGACTGATACTAGGGTTCAGAACCGGGAAATCCCGGTCTCGAAAGTACCGGGAATTCCCGGTTCTTTTGTCAGTAAAATGGAACCGGGAAATCAAATTTGAATCCCGGTTCTTTCGGTACTTTCGGGAATTTTATTTTCATTACGCGATTCACACTAGTTCACACTACTATTTACTTATTTACTCTTACTTTACTTTTCCACACTTTCTACTATTCAAACATTCAAAACTAACGTGAATAATTCAACGTTAAAAGAAATAACGCGCGAAATTAATTGTGCGCTCGCTATAACCAATAACTACCTACACTCGCTCGCTGTTGCTGGGATAGGACGGAAAGTAGTAAGTAGGAACGCGACTGCGACGCGGTGTCGAGCTTCCCTGCGCCTGCCGCGCATGCCCCGCCCGCGCGCCGTGATCTCTCGTTCACTCATGAGTCTCATGACTCACTCAGTTTTCGCCGAAACACATCCAAGCCGCTCCTTCATAGGTGGCACCTATGAAGGAGCGGCTTGGATGCGTAGATTACACACATTACTTACCGCTGCTCTAACCTCCAGGCTGGAGGTTAGAACAGCGGTAAGACTTGGGCACTTCAAGAACCTGAAGGACGCTTTAGCCCACGCTCTGGAGGTGGAAACAGTACGACGCGACGAGCGAAGTCACCGCATCAGGGAAGTTGTATCGTCACCTCAGTGCTACAACTGCGGGGAAAGTGGCCATATCCGCTTGAGCTGCCCAAAGCGTAGGCAGCCTCGTGGGTTTAAGGTTCCCCCATTTGATGGCTCGTCATCATGGTCAGCATACAAGATCCAGTTTCAGGCTGTGATGCGATCAAATGGGTGGAATAAAGAACAGGCCTTAACCGCCCTAACCTTGAGCCTTTGTGATCGGGCGTTGACGGTGTTGGGGACACTCGAGGGGCAAACCTTCTGGAGGTGCTGGAGGTGCTGGAGGTGCTCAGCTGAAGGACAGGACACAACGCAAAGGAGAAACTCTGCCACAGTGGGCTCTGGAGGTGGAAAAGCTGGTCAGGAAGTCATACCAGTCGTCGCCTGCACTGATAGATGGGAACCTCGTAACATTTAGGGATTAAATCCGGGACCTGGAGTGGTGGCACCCTGTCTCCACCAAAGGGGTCGCCTGCTGTGCCTGCCAGGCAGTGAGAGCAGGAAAACGAGTAGAAGCCAGGACTGCGGGGCGGGTGCTGGCTGGTAATGGAAGAGCCCCAAGTATCTTGATCTCGCAATCATGTGACGGGAACAGCCTGATCATTGAAGGCGAAATTAATAAAACGCCATGCAAGCTGACATTGGACATGGGTGCTTCGCGGACAGTCGTCGGTTTCCATCTGGCAAGACGGGTTCTTCGGGGCTGCTTCAGGAACAATGAATGTGTGAAACTAAGAACAGCTACCGGTCAGCAAATAACCTTCCGAGGTGAAATGGAGGTGGATCTGAAGCTAGGCAACATAGTTTACCGTCACAAAGTCATCGTGGCCGATATAGTGAGTGGACGACTGCATCTTGGGCCTAGAATTCATGCGGAAGCATCGTTGCGAGATCGATGGTAACCAGGGAGTGTTGAAATGTGGCTCAGAAGACGTCTTCATGGAAGGTGCAACTTCAGGAAAAGTGTACTGCCTGAAGAATGTCATTCTTCACCCGCGGTCGAAAACGGTTGTACCAGTTTGTCTACTAGGGCATTCGAGTCAGAGGAACAGATGAGTACTTATCGAAGGCCTAGAGAAAGATGCCTCATGGAAGATTGCTCGAACCTTGGTAAAGGCTCAGTGCTCTCCCCAACGCTGTTCATCTTGCATATCAATGACTTGTTGTCAATTGAGAACATGCATTGCTATAAAGATGACAGTACGGGTGATGCACGGTACACCAGCCACCAGAATGTCCGTCGGAGCCAGGGACAGGAAAGACGATTGCAACTTGTGTCTGAAGTCGAGGACTCTCTAGGGCGCGCCTCCAAATGGGGTGAAAAGAACCTTGTTCAATTTAACCCCACTAAGACACAAGTATGCGCGTTCACTGCGAAGAAGGACCCTTTCGTTATAGCGCCTCGGTTTCAAGGAGTACCCCTGCATATTGACGAGAATATTGGGATCCTTGGCGTCGAAATATCGAACAAAGTCCAATTTGGGAGTCATTTGGAGGATAAAGCCAAATTGGCAAGCAAGAAGCTGGGAGTGCTGAACCGGGCTAAGCGGTACTTCACACCAAGCCAACGGCTTATGCTTTATAAAGCGCAAGTCCGGCCACATGTGGAGTACTGCTCACATCTCTGGGCCGGAGCGCCAAAATATCAGCTTGATCCACTTGACTCCCTACAGAGACGAGCTGTTCGAATCGTCGATGATCCCGATCTCACGGCTAGACTAGAGTCGCTGGAGCAGCGGAGAGACTTTGGTTCTCTCTGCGTATTTTACCGGCTCTTTCACGGGGAGTGCTCCGAAGAATTGTTTTATTTTGTACCAGGGTCTTCTACCAACGTACCACTCGCCGACGCAGTAGAGTTCACCCGTACTACCTGGAAGCGTTCTCATCTAGTACGGTGCGCTTCCAGCAATCTTTTCTACCACGTACGTGTAGGCTCTGGAATGAACTACCTGCTGCGGTGTTTCCCGAGCACTATGACTTGTCCTTCTTCAAACGAGGTTTAAAGAGAGCATTACTTTAACGGTAGGCAGCGGCTTTGCTGTGTATACCCTGACGTTAGCGAAGTCCATGAGCAGCGGCAGCGGTTACCGTTTACCTTCAGATGGGCCGTTCGCTCGCCTGCCACTAGCAGCAATAAAAAAATCAAAAAAAAAACGGGTACCAAAGTGTCATCAGTACGCGCACTGAATGCAAGTGACAAGGGAGTGTTGCTCAAGAAAGGGAACGGAATTGGACAACTGGTAAGTGCCCAATTCCGTCCCTTTCGGTCCTTTCCGTTTTCTATAACAAAAACTAGCAAGAACCGAAAATACCGAAAGAACCGGGAAATCCCGGTTCTGTTATGCAAAAGTACCGAAATTCCCGGTTCTCAAAAATAATACCGGTTCCGAAAACACTAACTGATACGTGTTTTATGGGTAGGTAGTTACCTACTGTTACACGCGCTGTACGGTACCTAAAACAGCTGTTGACCTCGCCGCGCGACGTCAACAGCTGTTTTTAGGTACCTACAGCCATAGTACAAACAGAATAGTAGGATAGCTTCATACAAATCGGCCGCCGCCGCCGCGCTGGTGTGAATGTATGCGTGAGTCGCCGGGGCGGCGTGTACGCACGCACTTTTCACGCACACAATCGCACGAGCGCGGAACGCTCGGCGCGGATTCAGTACGGGATGCGCCGAGCGTCTGATCGCGCGCATGCATGTAGGTACTACACTGCTCGCCCGCGACCATTGTTTATGTACATTCAGTTTTGTAATAAACGTTATTAATATTATACAATGTGTTAAACGACAGTAAATTAAACTTGTTACATTTTTCTCGCTATAAAGGGCATTTAGATAGTTATATAACGCTTAGCTAGTCAGCAGGTATTTGAAACAAAATATAATATATGCAAGCTTAAATTCTGTAGTATTCAGCGCAATCACTTAAAAAAACGGCGAAATAGCGCGCGCCGACAAAGCCGGCGGCGCCGCGGTGTGAACACGTGACAACCCGTGCGTCATCGCAAGAGTAGGCAATTAACTCGCCGAGCGGCCTTAGCTAGCTTACTATTCTGTTTTTACTATGCTACAGCGCGCCGACGAGTCGATGGACGATCGAGTCGCGCATTACTACGTATTTTCTAGAATTATGGACGTTTATAACTTTTTTATTTTACGTGGTAGGTCAATTTTGATTTTGAATATGAATAGCAGACATTTTTTCCAACGTGAGGTTTTTTTTTCCTAAACCAATAAAAAATCAGCGTGTATATGTATTGCCTATATGTCGAGTATATTTAATATACTATATAATATGTATGTCAACGTACCTATTTACTAGGTACCTATTTATTTTATGTATAGTATGCTAAAAATATATTTATCAATAATTTCTAAACTACACCATCAAGTACTTTTGGCTCCTTCTACAGTCATGAGTCCATTCCTAATGGTTGCCTGGAAGAAATTGCTGTATGCGATAAGGCCGCCAATTGTGCATTTCTTGTTTGTGGTCATTCTATGTATGTTTTCCTTATGTTGTGTACAATAAAGATTTATCTAATCTAATCTACCGTGCTTCATCAGTCCATAGGATGTTCGCTTCGGGATGATTAATAAGCCATTCACACAAGACTCGTCGTGGTACTTGGTCTACTTCCTGAAGATGTTGTACCGGCTGGTAGTGGTACGGATGGAGACCGGCTGCGTTTAGCAGTCTCCACACTGCGGGCTGGCTCACACCGAAGCGACGTGCTGCATCGTATGTGCTGGCTCGTAGATCCCTTTCGAAGAATTCGAAGATCAAGCCTCGACGTCAGTATCCAGGCGAGGTCTGCTATACCCTAGTGCATGGCTAGGGGCTGTGAACTGGCCATGATCGAAAAGCCTTTGGTTGGCCGCTAAAATAGTCCGTTCACTTGGAACTACTGGGTTGTTTATTCCTTGAGCTCGCATACGAGGTACACTTTCTTGTTCGTACATTGTTCTAGCTGCACGAAGGCTTTCACCACTGAGTAAATAAACTAGTACCATTTCGGAGCACTCGCGATTTGAAAATCGTTGGGACGTCATTCTAACGATTTACGACCGGCGAGTGCGTCGGCGCTTGCGCTAAATTGCAACATGTGCCACTTTCTCGATACGCCCGAGTTGACTGGCGCGCGGCCGGCACGCGGATTGTTGTCCTTTACCACGCCCCGCACCAGTGGCGGCTTGTTCAAAGGAGCGCTGGAGCAGTGAACTCCCAAAATTATAAATTATATGTATACAACTCATATAAAAAAATTCTAAAAACATACTCAATATTTTAATATACACCTATTCTCTTTTCTATAATGCATATCCACAAATAAGTATTCAAATATTAAGCTATTTATCATAATTTTATCTACACTCTTGAAACATACATAGGTATTTTTGTTGAGTGGAGCGCTCGTAACAGCGCACTTGGTTGACAAAAGCTTAGTACTGAAATGTAATGAGTGCGAAAGAGAGAGCGTTCTATGCGATGGGCGCGTGAGACAAAAGATTTGTATGAGAAATAAGTCAAATACGGAGCGCCGCTCCTGGCTAGCTTGACGAGGTGCGCATGCGCGAATATTATTACCCGACTAAATCGCTCACCTAGCAGTATAATGGCACAATTTACAAAAAAGCGAAATTGAGTTTTTATGGCCTAAGTGTTAAAAAGTGTATACTTTATAAAGTGGTAAAACGGCACGGTGTTAGTTTTCCTATTTGTTGAGAAAGGGCGTTAAGTGTCAATGTAGTACTTAGTACGTTCCCCCTGCTACCGCGCATAACAACGGCTTATTTGTCAGTTGTGCCGGGCGAGGTGCAATCGCTTCTAAATCTGTCTTGGCGTAAGTGGCAAATGTGACATTTTATTAACGTAGTAAGTTAGTAGACATAAAAAAAAATTCAAAACACATTTGGCAAAATGGCACATTAGACAAAGGAATGTGACATCGCTATTTATTCCATGCTCAAATCTAACTCACAGCTAACTACAGAGAGACAAAGCTTGCAATGCTTATAGTTTTGTTTACTGCTTAGTTAATTAATAAAGATACTTAAAGGTAAAGTAAACTTCCTTAAAATTTCGGAGCAGTAAGGTAAACCTTGATTTGGATCTGGATTTCACTATCGTACCTTTATCTAAACTTAAACTGCCAAACTTTTAAGTGCTTTTGTTTTTAGAACGGAGAGTATCTATCTCACCATAATATGAAGATAAAAAACATATGATTATTACCTACGTTTACAATAAAATTAAGAGAAGATTGGTGATTATTCTTTATTTTATTTATTATAGTTTGATGATGACTATTTCTTAACGTTTCACGAGCCAAATATAGGTTATTATAATACTTTAGTTAAACTACTAATTTATTTGAATAAAATTACAAATACGAATATTAAAAAAGTCTGAAAATGTCGGGAATCAAGGAAGTGACACAACATTACTATTTAAAAATGTATTTATTGCTTTTCAAAGTATTCTCCGCGAAATTTGACACATTTTTCCATACGATGGAACCAATTATTGAAGCAACCATTCCATTCGGAAGTTGGCGTCTCCAAAATGGCTGTTTTGTAGGCGTCCACAGCTTCTTCAGGTGATGAAAATCTCTGTCCACGCAATTTATTCTTTATTTTAGGGAAAGTATAGAAATCACTAGAGCTTAGGTCGGAGCTGTACGGCGGATGGTCTAATAATTCTGTTTTCTTGCTCTAAAAACTGTTTTGTTCTGTGCGCGGTGTGAGAACTCGCATTGTCGTGATGGAGGATGATGCGGTGGTTGCAGTTCTCTTTACGGAGTTCAGAAACGACCTGTGGCAAACAAATGCTAGCATACCATTCTGCATTAACCGTTCTTTGTCCCTCAAGAGGAATAGTCATAACATGGCCGGTTTTGGAGACAAACGTGGCCACCATTTTTTTGCAACACTCCGTGAACGAAAAATTTTTGTTGGCTTTAACTCATTTTCGAACACCCAAACTCGTGACTGGTTTTTTGTTTCGGGTTCGTACGCGTATATCCAGGATTCGGCACCTGATACGATGTTGTATACAGCATTTGAGGATCCTGTGTGGAATCTTTCGAGAGTTCCGACGCACCAAGTAACGCGAGCCGCTTTTTGCTCTTCACAGAGCGAATGCGGTATCCATCGGGAAAACAACTTTTTTATACCTAATTGTTCATACTTACATACATACATAGAGTCACGCCTGTTTCCCCGAAGGGGTAGGCAGAGGCATATTAAACGCCCACTTTTCGCCAGTGTTTTGATCCCACGTAATAGGTGGCGAGCCTATTGCCGCTTATCGGGATATTTTGTTTGCCAGAGCCTCGTCCGTTGATCGGCAGGTGCACCACTTGCAGGTGAGGTTGGCTTGGGACCCTAAGTTCTTGGTGGGAACCCTATGCACCTAATTGTTCATGCAAGATTATTTTTATTTGACTCATGCCAATGTCTACAGTTGCCTGAATTTCGCGGTATGTCACATGTCGATCTTCCTCAATCAGCTTACGCGCAGCATCAACGTTTTCTTGGGTGACTGCAGTTTTTAGACGACCTTGACGGAGATCATCACTGAGCTTGACACGTCCACGTTGAATTCAGCAAATCAACGATAAATTGTGGTTTTGGATGGGGCTTCATCACCAAATGCAGAAATCATCCGATCAACACACTGTTTTTGTGTTAAACCACTTCGAAAGTCATAATAAATCATCGCTCTTGAATTTTCTCGAATCAATTCCATTTTCTCAACGACTAAACAAGTTTGACAAAACCTTGTGACAAGACCGAGAATCTTTTTTTAAATAAATAAATGGTATTCGATTTTTAAAACCAAGGAGTTTTCAATTAAAAATATTTTAATATGACAGGAACAGTGGAAATATTCCATTCCCGATACTTTTAGTGCAGCCTATGTAGGCATGTTGATTTCAAATAAAAACTGTTGTTTTCTATTAAGCAAATGTCTTTATTTCTTGGTTTTCAAATCCTGTTTAATAATGGCTTTGGGGGCATATATGACATTTTTGGAAGTTTTTAAAAGTATAACGGCACAATTGCATGGCTCTTCTTCTTTTTTGACTGTTATGAAGCAACTCCTGGAAACCTGAAGTGTATTTTTTATCCCTAAGTATCTATTAAGGTCTATACTAGTTGCTAAAACCATAAAATTCATTATATAACGTAAAATGAAGTCATAACTTCGTTTCAAACATTTGTAAAATCTTTGACCCTCATTTCTGTAAAATAAGAAAAAAGTAGATGTGTCATTATACCGCTAGGTGTGCGAAATGATATGACCATTTGTGACGAAGAAAAATTAAAACGTGTGCGCCGTTTTTTTTTAATCGTATTTTGCCGGTGTCATTTGAATGTAAACAAAAGCAAAACATTTCTCTGCAAGTGCGTTGGTAATTAGAAAAGAATTGGTGTTTAAAATATAGTTAATTGTATGTGTGATTGTGTGTATATGATTAAGAAAGACAGTTAAATTGTGTAACTAATATGGAACATAACAGCGTAAACTTTATAAAAAACTGTGAAAAATCTTTAGAAATGAGAGTTGAAATAGAAAGCAAGGGACCACTTCGGCCACAAATTACAATTACGCAAAAATGTGTTATTAAAACAAAAACATACACAATCGCAGTTTAAAAAACGACCAATAGATATGATATAATGCTCTTAATATGTGGTTGCGAAGGAAGTAAGAAGCTGTTTTGTTTTCCGTGTAGGTACTTATTTTGTTTAGTGGCGCCGGAGTTGATACTGCGTGCACCATAGATATATTAATTAAATTATTTATATTTCTAATCTTATTTATATTTCTATGGCGTGGACGGTTCATAAAAGCATTCACAAAATAAATGGTAAGCAGTTTCACCTTTTTTTTAGTGAACACCCAATATAATGTTTCACGAGCCGCCTCTGCCCCGCACCCTGCGTCCCGCGTCCCGTACCCCTGTCGAATCGCGCGCGTGTTTGATAGTATTATTGCAACGAATAACGTAGTGTGTATGATTTCCTTGTTTCTCGGATATTTTTACTCGGATTTGGTGGATAAAAAAGTAAAAAGTTATTTATGGAAATGTGTTCTATTATTGATATAGAACCGCAGAAAAAAATATCCGAACTACATAAAAAATTACCCTGTATACCGAAATGACAATTTTTACATTTTTTGTCTGTCTATCTATCTGTCTGTCTGTTTGTTCTCGCTAATCTCTCGAACGGCGAGACCGATTTTGACGGGACTTTCCCTGGCGGATAGCTGATGTACCAAGGAGTAACTTAGGCTATAAATTAACCAGGCACGCGAAGTAGTTTTCTAAGGACGCGGGTGAAACCGGGTCAAAAACCAGAACAATAATAAAGTCCTCATATACTTCCTAAAGATACCAATAACAATAAAACTACCGTATGTATGTACTTATATTAAAAACTAGCTGTTTCCCGCGGTTCCACCCGCGTCCTGAGGGAACTACTTCGCGTACCCGGTTAATTTATTGCCTAGTTACTCCTTGGTACATCAGCTATCCGCCAGTGAAAGCCCGTCAAAATCGGTCCAGCCGTTCTAGAGATTGGCGAGAACAAACAGACAGACAGACAAAAATTGTTATAAATGTCATATCGGTATATGTACTGTGTATACATCCATATGCATTTAGTAAAAAGCGGTTATTTTAATATTACAAACTGTCACTCCAATTTTATTTATATGTATATAGATATTGCTGTGAGCATAATATACAAGACACACACAATACACAAATTATAAATGAATCTATGGTACTGCACCAATTTAAGCGGCCACCTTGCCAAATAACACCACATTTAATATAGTTTTGATCCTCATACAGAAGTACAGGACAACAATTTGAATATTCAACAAACTTTTTTGAAGTCTAACGGCCCGGCCACGGCGCACAGCGGCGGCGGCGGCAGCGGCGAGCGTTTTCGATGTACATCGCGCGCTTTACTCCGCCGCGGCGGCCGATGACGCGTTAGAGTAAACGCGCCATGTACATCGAAAACGCTCGCCGCTGCCGCCGCCGCTGTAGGCCGTGGCCGGGCCGTAAGCAGGGTCGCCAGATACGGCCGTAACATTTCCGGGACAATTACACCCCCCCCCCCCTCCTGCTTTGGCTAGAGTTTAAAAAAGTAACTTAGAAATAGATCTTTTATACATAGATAATAATGCGGGTCGGGACTTTCGGGATTTTTTTAATACTTGGAAATGATTGGTTTGACTTTTGCAACCGGAGTATCGTAACTTTGTGAAAAAACTAATATTTTCGAATTCCGGGACAGCAACGTAAAATTACTGGACACGGGACAACACGCCTAATTCCGGGACAATCCCGGAAATCCCGGAGAACTGGCAACCCTAGCCGTAAGTGTTATGAGTAAAATCACACGCAATACAAGATTTGTTGTGTGATGTCATGGAGATACCAACAATCTGCCATGCAGAGGGTATCGGGTTCGAATCCACGGCGCACACCAATGACTTTTCGGAGTTATGTACGTATTGAATTATAAATTCAGCTCGGAGTCTGGTAATGTGCCCGGTACGGCAATAGGCTCGCCCCCTATTACGTGGGACCTAAAAATTCATGGCGAAATGTGGGTGTAATATTATACCTCTGCCTACCCCTTCGGGGATACAGGCGTGTCTATAAAAAAAATATAAAAATAAAAATTATAAATTATTGCTTGTCCCGTGCTTGAGGAGCTCATAAAGCCGCCAGTCCCGGCTGTCATGAAGATCTTTGACAGTCGCTCGTTACAGGGAGACAGTATCTATGAAGAAATTGACACTAGTCTAAACTATGGAATATAGCTATCCCTTTGGGTTGCAGGGGTTAGAATGGATTGAATATTAGCAGTCCACAGAGCTGTGGAAAAGCGAATATTCAGTCAAGTTGATAACACTAGGAGGATGATGATAATATTGAAAGTGTAACTTCTTACCAGCATAAGATTCATTTTCCTCAGTAGCAACATAAAGAGTCAATGGAAATGGTTCATTATTTTTGTCTTTTGGATGGAATGTGACAGTCTTCTTGGTGTATCCATTCTTCTCTCTGAAGTCTAAGTGCTCTGTGACCTGGCTAATATCTTCAGTCTTAATCTTGTATGCCACTCCCCAAACTTTACTCTTGGGATCATAAGGGAAAATATCATGACTCGGAATCAGCGTCACTACACGGCCAGGCTGGAATCACAAATTACAGAATATATAATAATAATAATATTTATTAGCATAAAAATAGAATACAATGTGTTAGATTTAAATCAGTCTCCTAAGCTAGTATAAAATGTATTACAGGAGTGACAATATGGGTGGACTTATTGACACCTTCAAAAATAATCTTAAGCCCATTTCCAATATTCTATCTATTAGTGTATTAGGCTACTAGGGATGTATATTTGACATATTTTATACGAAGTTTATGAATGCTTACGTCTTAAGAGATATACAGGGTGTAAAAAGACCCTTAATGAAAACTGAAACCCCATATTGTACCAATTATTACGATAATTTTTTACTTCGGCACCATACCTGGGCAATTGCTGGTTCAAGAAATATTGAGGCTCAAAGTCACGAATATTTTTTTCGATTTATTCTAAAATCGTGTTTAGAATGATAAATGTACACTTTCTGCCAAATAAACATAAACAAAATTTTCTATATTTCCCTAAAATAAACGGTTTTAAAGTTCCCTAAACGCAGTGTATGCCTACCAGCAATCAGCTGCGAGGTCATTCCTCTCGGCCGCGCGACCACGTGATCATAAACTGCCGCCACCGGGGCCACGGTGTAGGTAGATACGGCAGGCGGAGGTACGATGCATTTCTCGCGCCAATTTTTTCTGCAACCACGCGCTATACATTGCCGCCAATAAAACGTGTCTATTTTTTTAAGCTTAAAAAAGTATTTTGTTTCCCAGGTATTATTTTCGCGTAGTATGACTTGGCATGATGCTGATGTGCAAAACGAGTACATTTCGGCATGGTGATGAGTCTTGTGACACCCTGTATATTTGTCGGAGGAAGCTATGAGTCGAATTGATTGTCTTTTTTATGAATACAATGTTGTTTTAATGACGCCCACTAAGTCCGCAACCACTAATGGCGATGTTGACGAAAGTAATGCTTCTCCGACATATACAGGGTGATTTGTAATTGCTCGTATTCCCTTCGGGAGGTGCTTCTAGGTCCAAAATGGAGTATTTTTACCCCCTACATATGGGGGTCCAAAATGCACCATTCTCGAATAAAACGGTTTTTAAGATTTTTTGAGAAAATTCCAAATTTTTGTTATAAACATCTTGTAAAAAAATATTTTGACTATTCTTGGTGGCAAATTGGGTCTTATTTAATGGACAATTAAATGGCCCATCTTTTAAATTAAAATAAACCTACTAGCTCAACGTGGAATTTGAAAATAGAGCCAATAAACACGCAAAAAATGTTCGAATAAAATAAAATTACGCCACAAAAATGCAATTATTTAGAAAAAACAATATGTGGCATGTTATGTAAAGTGTTGGAATAACTTCTTGGTATTACCTGCTATCCAAAAAGGTATAATAGTCTCAGTTAATTAGTGCAAATTTCGAGTAATAGCCACCTTTGTTCAAAAGAAGTGCTTCTGGATGACTCACTCGCCAGAACATTTTTTCTTGTATTTATTCTTAAGCTCTGCAATCAGCAGTGATTTACTAGTAGGGAGACCAACCTAGCAAAACTTAGGGTCTTGGGTTCGAATCCTCAGCGTAAATGACTGTCTTTTGTTAGTTAAATGCATATTAAGTTTTTAATTCTCACTTGTCCCGTGACTCGAAGAGCATGTTCAGCCAGTTGGTACCGGACGTTATGTTTATCTTGGAAACTCTTTTAGGGGAGTCAAAACCAAGTCAATCAGTCAAATAAATAAATAATTGAAAAACAAAGGTGTGACACTGAATTAAACCATAAACATATTTATTGAACAAAAGTGGCTATTACTCAAAATTTGCACTAATTGTCTAAGACTATTATACCTTTTTGGATAGCAGGTAATACCAGGAAGTTATTCCAACACTTTACATAACATGCCCCATATTTTTTTTTTCAAATAACTGCATTTTTGTGGCGTAATTTTATTTTATTCGAACATTTTTTGCGTGTTTATTGGCTCTATTTTCAAATTCCACGTTGAGCTAGTAGGTTTATTTTAATTTAAAAGATGGGCCTTTTAATTGTCCATTAAATAAGACCCAATTTGCCACCAAGAATAGTCAAAATATTTTTTTACAAGATGTTTATCACAAAAATTTAGAATTTTCTCAAAAAATCTTAAAAACCGTTTTATTCGAAAATGGTGCATTTTGGACCCCCATATGTATGGGGCAAAAATACTCCATTTTGGCCCTAGAATCACCTCCCGAAGGGAATACGAGCAATTACAAATCACCCTGTATATGATCATATTGTGCAGCATTATGCTGTGGACATAATGCTTCACTGTATGTACTTAAATGTTAAATTGTCTTCTTTATTTCTGACTTTCTGAAACCTAACAGAAAAATAGTCATGCTCTTTTAAGTAGTTAAACGGATTCTCACATGTATCTCTGCAAAGTTGCAGCAGCCTTCTTCCTTGTGTTCCTGAATAGAATACTTGATACCAGAAAGAAAATCATGAAGGAAAGGTGAATGTTTTATTTTTATTTTATTTACATTGTGCTCCAAAATGTTCTTGAAAGACGTTATGAGGCCACACTCGGCCTAAGTGCTTGACTATGACCTACCCTTCTCATAGTGAGCAGAGGCCTACACCCATGTGAGGAATAATGGCACAATTATGAAAAAAAGCAAAATGTGCATGTGCCAATACATGATACCAAGTCATAAAAAGCCTTTTTTTATTTTTGGCCCTCTTTCCATTTGTCTGTGGTAATGTCTGTCAGCTGAACCAATTTTAATGGGTCTCCCACTAGAAGATGAAGGGTTTTTAAGGGTGTCATTGAGCTGGAGCGGTGCTGATGAAGAGATACTGCAAATAACGTGGATGAAACCGCGAGGAACAGCTAGTGTAAAATAAAGTTATAGATAGTTTATTCATAATGATTTGTACATGCCAATGTTAGTAAACAAACACCAGCTGATCGCTTATTAAAAAAATATTGGCAAGTGTTTTGGCGTTTAAAACGTAGCGTAAAGGTTACCTTGTCCGGAGTTCCACGGTGGTCAATGCTGTGCTGATAGAATCTTCTAAGATAACCTTCTATATAACCTACTACTTTGGTTTCGTAGTTGAAATCAACTTTCCACACTAAAGAACCGTACCCAAACACCCACATTATTGGTTGTTAATACAGTATTAACTATAAATTTTCATAGGAACTATATATTTCTCACAAGCAGTGTGAGTTTAATATTATTAGAATTTATTTCTTAATATTTGTTTAGATTTTCTTCGTGTATTTTCTTTTATCAATTATTGTCTTGTCCTTGTCTAATGTCTAGTGAAAATATGTCATTATTTCATTAACGTCATTAGTGTCATTACAAAAGTGTTGCCAGTGGATAAAGGTATAGAAAATAGAAAATTATAAAACATTTTGTGAAAACATCTTGGTCACATTCACATCCATCATTTGATCATTCACGTACATCAACATCATCATTGACGTATCTGGAAGGGAAAGAACTTATTTAGGAAAACCAGTTCGCAATGGCAGGTCAACGGAGATGATGATGATGATTGACCATGTTATTGCCAAACTTGACAGTGGGAATCTATGTGTGTACGTCAGACGTACACACATAGATTCCCAAGACGTACTACGTCTTCCTTGACCTTGCCTAAGCTTTGATAACTTATGAAAGCCTATAGCTGGGCATTAACTCGTTAATCCGTTAATCGTTAATTAACGAAGTTAACATTTCCACTAACGGATTAACTTTTAAGTTAACTTAAAAAAGTGTTAACGGACTTGTTAACTTCCGAAAAAATTTTCCAAGTCCGTTAATCCGTTACCTACTATTTACCGCACCGTGCCGCGCCGCCGTGCAAAACGTGTTCTGATTAGTTTGTACGGGTCATAAATTAGAATATACTGTTAGTACGGGTCGGTTGACATGTGTGGCACGGCGCGTGCCGCAAGTGATATGAAACTATATGCCTTGTCGGCGCGTGTAACTAAGAAAACAATACTGCGAATAAATTTGATTCATCAGTTTCATGACACATGTGTGTAATTCGTTTGTTTACTGTTCGGCGTTTAGAGTAGGTAACGAGTGTTTTGTTTGTTAAGTATACAAATACTGCGTAGTTTTTAGTTTTTATAGTCTGTTAAAGTTTACGTCTGGGCAGTGCACAGCACAGACGTAAACTATAACGGACTATATACACATGTGTATATTAAACAGCGTATTGTGCAAATAAAAACTACAACATGCAGTTGGATCCCAGATCCACTACAAACGAAAATCCGTGGCCACACTTGAGTGATTATGTTAATTTTGTATCCAGATCGAGAGACATGAAATCAAAAGACTCGTTCGACAATGCGGCATTTCTCGGGGAACAGATATTCATAAATCTGTTTATTAAATATAATACTGCTATACCCTCAAGCTCTGCAGTTGAACGTGTTTTTTATATTTTAAAGCCAATACGAGCTTCGCTTTCAGACGAGAACTTCAACATATTAATGTTCATGAAGGCAATACTCACACTATACCGGATGACAAAATTACACACTGTCCCTCTTACTTATAAACGTTAGTTAAAATTTTAAACGACGGCTGAGAGGCTGATTAGCAAAAACCTTACCTATAAACCCTGTTTAGCGTTTAGCAGCCACTAAGTGACGCTTAAATAGCTGTCAAATTTAAACAACACCGGCACCTTGTTTAAATGTTGCTGAGAGGCACAATGGCGGCTTTTACTTGAAACAGCTGTTCGATTAATGACATATTATACATTGCTAAAATTATGTATTTATTCGCATTTCTTTCAATTTTAATGTTGTTTACTTATAATTAAACATAGGTTTTGACGATCTAGCAGATTCCCAAAATGTTATAGAAGATTTAACTTGTATAGTTATAAATTATTTCTCGCCGATATTTTTAGAACAACGTACCTAATAGTAGGAGAGCTGGTAAACAATTTTGGTAACATACCCAATTGAGGCATTAAGAAAACTCTGTGATTGTCCTTAAATGAACCTAAATTAGATAGTCGAGGTCTAGTTGAAGTGTAGCGGCTCCCTACAAGCACTTGAATCATTGTACAGGCAAAAATAAATTTTGTCATTCTAGATTACTTTTTTTTATAAAGAGAGCTTATATTGGCTGTATCTCTTGCTCAAGGTTACTGCGAATTGCGATGCGGTGGGCTCTCGCGACAGCACGACATAGGGCAGTCTTTTAATAATATTTTCGGAGTAAATATATCGTAGGGTGACAAGGAAAACTCACTAAGTACAATTTTTCCGAAGAATGGCTTTTATTCACTAAGTTCATTATTTTTGCATAAACGTTTACGATAAAAGGTCACCAAGTACGTACTTTCCTAATTTTGCCATTTAAAAAAAATAATTATCATTATCTACTGCTTTGAAAAAAATTTCCGGCAGGTAAAGTTCATTTTGTATTTAATGACTTTGTGCTGGCAACGTAATGCGGCCGGACCACTACTTTACGTCACTAACTGAACGTCAACCAACGCTCAACGTCAATATTACCATTAATTATTGTCCGTATTTATGCAAAAAGGAACCACCCAGCAAAACGCACTTCTGAGATATCAATGGATTGACAAAAAAATATGCAGCTCTGTTAGATTAATTAAAATAGTACATTTATTTTATATAAATGTAAAATGTATTGATAAATAACTCATTTAAGTATGTGTATATAAATTTGCTCTGCATACTCTTGTAAAAGCTAATATTCAGCCAAATGCGGTTAGACTAGTAAGCGGACCCCAGATTGAAACTGGGATAACGCTAAGAGAAAGAAGACTCTTAAACTTTCTAGATAATTAAGACAATGTACATGTGGTTCCTATTAATATTTACTAACTAATAGCTTTCCTCATATGGTTTGCGGTTCTTTTTACTTAGTACTTATACTTAGTTTCATGCATATCGGTAAAGCCATGGATTTACTGATATACATGAAACTAACTATTATCGTAATACCTATACCTTTGATATGCAACCTATAGCCATCCACTGCTGAACATAGGCCACTTCCAACATGCACCACTGTACATGATTCTTAGACTTTCGTATCCATTCCGTCCCAGCCTCGAGTTCAGGTCGTCTCTCTACCTAACCGGGGGCCGCCCTACCTTACGCTTACCGAGTCGTGGTCTCCACTCTAGGACAAGCTTGGTCTAGCGGCCATCAGTCTAGCGGCCAGCAGTATTATCATATCTGCATGATCAGTCCACTGCCTCATAAGCTTACTTGTTCTATGAGGTATGTCGGTAATTCTGGTTCTTTGTTGGATAATTTCTTTGCGGATTTTATCCTTCAAGGAGACGCCAAGCATAGCCCGTTCCATAGCTCGCTGCGTGACTTTAAGTTTGTGAACTAGTCCCACTGTGAGTGTTCACGTCTCGGTATTGTACGTCATAGCGCATTGGTTGTAGGCCTTGGTCTTCGGGCATTGTGGTAGGAGCGAAGAGAAAACTTGGCGTAACTTGCCAAACGTTACCCAACCGATTCGATTTCTTTCTCAAAGTTATTGCTACCAAGCTGGACGACAAGCTGTTGCTCAACATAGACGTACTCTTGAACAACCTCAAGCATCCATCTGTGGACATAAACCGATCCCGTCATGATGTGTTCCTCTAACATAATTTTGAACAAAAGTTCAAGTTCATGCCGAGAGGCTCCGCTTCGGTCGTGGAGCATCCCGCTCAACTCTTTCAGGGACTTCGTCAGGGATATCGTCAGCAATCCGAAGGTGTGAGATGTACTCGCCATTAATGTTTATGCCCAGTCCAAGCCAGCCCAGCATCTTAAAGGGGTCTTTGAGTGCGTTGGTGAAGAGCTGATTAAAATATTACGTCTCCCTGACTCACACCTCGTCGCAATCGCGTCGACGAGGCTGGAGTTGGATGGTCTTAATGGCGATATCATACAAACATATCAACGCCCCGATGTAGCGCCAATCGATACAAGACCGCTGCAGAGTATCCAGATCCGCAACGGTTTCGATGGAGTCGAAGGCTTTCTCGTAGTCCACGAAAGCCATGCACAGCGGCTTATTGTACTCATTGATCTTCTGTATAATCTGCCAAAAAGTATGGATGTGGTCTCGTTCCTGTGGCTGTAAATCGTTCGGTTTTCTGGCGAGGCTGTCTGTTAACACTCGAGAACAACTTGGAGAGGTGGCTGAAAAGAGAAATGGGTCTATATTTTTTCTGCGAGGTTAGTAGAAGAACAGAACAACCGCACTCCCGCTCTAAGCCTGTGCTGTAAGGCCCTGATGGATAACGGAATTATAAAGGCTCGCCAGCTCTGTCAGGACTACAGTCCCTCCTGCTTTTAAGAGCTCTGTGGTTATTCCGTCGTCTTATGGAGACTTGTTGTTCTTAAGTTGCTCGAGAACTTCTCTTACCTCGCCTTGGTTGACATCAGGGATTTACTTCGTGCATTGGCGCGGGAGTTGGGCTCTATAGTTATCATTGCCTGGTTTCAAGAGCTTAGACTTCCGTGATGCGTACAGGTCTTTGTAGAAACTCTCAATTTCAGCGAGAATTTCGAACTTGAAGTTTACGCCTTCCGCTGTACAATGAAATCACATACCTGCAGGTCTGCTGTTTACAATATTAATCTATACATGGTAGAACCGAATGCTTGGGGTTCCATTTTACAAAAAAATATTAGTCATTAAATTATGAATTTATTTTACGCATAACGGTACCACAGAAATTTGGTTCCATTTGGTGTAGTATAATAACTGTTAAAAATAGAAATATTTTTAATGTATAATGTTACCAAGTATCTGTGGATCTGTTTTGTATAAAATGACATGGAATTTACATGGTTTATTTATTTAATGAAACGAGTCCCATAGTGCTATGGTTCGGTTTTAAAATATGTATAATGTGTGTTTTTGCTGTTGGTTCCTTTCTGCTTTTTGTATAACTTGTTTCCAAGGAAAATAATCTTGTGGATCTTTCTTGAATAAGAAATAAACCAATTTTAAATTAATATTCTTCAAAAAAAGCCAAAGTCGTGTGGTTCCTTTTTGCATAAATACGGACAATTATTGTGTCAATTTTCATTAAATACCTATACATGAGTAAACTTAAAGCAGGTAAAACTCATTAAGTACATTTTTATAAATAACTAGTATAATTTAACTTTGTTTAATAAAAGTTATTTAAGGTAATGTAGGATATCCGTTATTCTAACAGTCACCACAAATTCAAAGTTCTATAACTAAAATCTGATTTTTAATAACAAAATAAGTTTAAAACCTCATTATCTCTAAATAACTACAAATGCAATTAATGAGTTTTACTTGTCATCCCACGATATAATTCCATCCTAAGTAATAACAATAATCGAAAAAGAACGTTTATTAGATCTTTTTATGAAAAACAAAAATACATCCGTAATTAGTATAATACCCTGAAGCTATATTGAATCTCAATGTTAAGAAAAAAATCATTTATTACGTAAATTTCAAAAATTATCAATATTCCTCATGTTTCAAAAAAATATCCAAAATTGTTCACTAGCTCTGGGAGTTCTGGGACTTTTTGTTATTTGTCAGAATATCGTTGCCATGGAGATATCATATCGTTGCTATGTATCTATGACTCATAGATACAAAATAGCCAAGCGTGTTCGTTCAGTTGCGTTATTTAGTCGACTATTTTGGCTATAATCTGTGGCTCTCGCATGTGTATAGTCCATTCATGAAGTTATAGATAAACATGGAGACCGCACTCCGAATACCTAGGTACTTGAAGCTCAAATGATGTATCGCTATCTCGCTCACTGTGGTCATACCATCTCTTTTCAACCAACCACTGCCATATTGACAAGATTTACTTGACATATGGTGGCCAATGTTGCCACATTACCAAATCCTTAGGAAATGGGATTATAATTCACTGTCTCGCCAACCATGATTGTAAGCGTTCGAGACCTACAATATTGGGAGTTTTAACAAGTGATTGGATTTCAACTCTTGATTTAAATACACATTAATTGACCGTGTAAACTTCTGATTTGCTTAATATGTCGGCTCTTTTTAAGAGCTTACTCGGAGATTTTAATAAGAAGATAGCAATACTAAATCCACGCTAAAATGAGAGGTCAGACCACAGAGAGTGAGATAGAGAAATGTAGGTATTTGACTCAAGGCTTTGTTCCAGCTGTGGCCTCCATGTTTATCTATACCTTCATGAGTCCATTCACAGTTATTTTCATAGAGATATTAGAATAGAGTGGCAGAACAGTACCTAACTCAATACTGTGTCGTGTCCGTCGGTGCGAGAGAGAACGCAACATTAGAGGCCCCCTGCATCTCTCTCTAACAATACATGCACAACATCAACATTACGCAGTGGCGTGCTACCTGTAACTATTATTTATATCAGTTTATCAGTAATCAATAGTTTAAAAATATATAAACTTTTTTGTCACTTCAAACTATCTTCGTGTATCAATAAAAACAACTTTTAAACTATTGATTACTAATAAACTGATTTAAATAATAGTTACAGGTAGCACGCCACTGCGTAATGTTGATGTTGTGCATGTATTGTTAGAGAGAGATGCAGGGGGCCTCTAATGTTGCGTTTTCTCTCGCACCGGCGGACACGAATAGGCCCCACTCTGCCACTCTATTCTAATATCTCTATGGTTATTTTACCTCTAGCTGTTAGATTGGCCAACCTGGGCGTTGTGTTGCTATATTCGGTATATAATATTCCCATTTTAAATCTACATTATTGCTAAAAATGTACTTATTTTTTTATTGCCTAAGCGATCGTATTAAATATTTGGAAGTAATGTTTGTAACAAAACCTCTTGATATTGGCATGGCTATATGCATGTACATTTATTTTCTTACGAAATATCTAATTTCCTATGAAGATAAATAGTTATAATAAAAATGTTGTCTATGTAATATAATAAAGGTAAACGCATCATTATTACGCCAACGTGAGGTTCTAATTATCAAATACAAAAACTGCAAATTTAATTTTCATATTAATTTTGAATAAGAATGATGTGGGTGTAATATTACATCTCTGCCTACCCCTGCATGGAAACAGGCGTGAGTCTATAAGAATGATCCATGTGGACTGCCAATGTTATGATGATTCGTAACTGCTGTCATGTTGGTTGCCTCTTGTCCTAAATTTTGCTTGTGACTCGCCTTTTAATGGGCCTCCACATAAGTTCAATTACGTTTAGCTCGCAGTGGTATGGCGGTAATCTAACCACTTTGCGGCCATGAGCTTCAAGCATTTGAATTTTTGAAGCATTTCCACTAATGTTGGGTAAAATGTTATGCACGGGTAACATTCCTGTCATCACAGAGTACAATTCCAACATAAAGAAAATAAACACCGACATCTGTCAGAGGTAAAATAACTGTGAACGGACTGTATCGTTCTTTATCAGTTACTCAGCTAAACAACAGCTAATCAACGTTTATAAGTAAAGAAAATTTAAGCGTTGTTTAAGTGCTTGACAGCTATTCAGCTGCGAGGTGGCTAAGTCACACTCAACGAGATTTTTATAAGTAAGACGGTGTATATATACATGTCGTTTGTTTATTCCTAACCTGTTAATTCCCAAAACCCAAACCAACAGTTCTTATAAAATTTTCATGAAAATAGTATTTTTACCATGTGTTAACGGATTAACGTTAACTTACGTTAAATCGTCCCAAAGGTAGCGCTTTAACGTTTAACGAAGTTAACTTTTTTAGTAACGGATTAGCGATTAACGAAGTTAATTATTTGATTAACGATGTCCAGCCATGTGAAAGCCTATACTCATTAATAAAATGCAACGGTTAGGAATCGGGGCACTGCTTTGTATTGCTTCTGCTCATATCTTAACGAACGCGAACACAAAATTTGCCTAGGTGCTGACTACCAAAGCTCTGCGGTGAATGTAACGGAGTCCCTCAGGGCAGTGTCCTTGGCCCTACTCTCTTCCTAATTTACGTCGTTGGCCTCTGTTCACTCCATCTAATCTTATAGAGAATGCGCAACGCTTACGCGGATGATACAGCCATCATCTTCCACGGTTAAAATATCACAAATTGTAAAATCCAGGTTTGTATTGCAAGTTGAAACACTGTTTTCAGCTTCAACTCTTGGCAAAATGACTATAGTGCTACAGAGATTGGAGATTCAGACTGTAGCAAATTGTCTACAATACAATCTACTTACGCTAAATGTAAAAAAGTAAGCTTTTGAACTTTTCGGTTAATGAAAACAACTACCTCTGAAGAATTAAGTCCCATCTGTGTAATGACAACTTAAGTAGTACCTGTGACTGTCCTACCTTGGTTTTTTTTATTGAATATCTAATCTAATATAAAAACCATACAAACAAATTTAAAAAGTGAAAATATTTACATGGTTTAGGCGTCGTAAAATACCTCCGCATCAATGTCATCGGGTAACGTGCCCAGAAGGCTGGCAGCATTGCCATGCTGGATAGCAAACCAGCCTTCTGATCACGTGAGACGTCGATTAACCGTTTAGTTTCGCGGAATAGAGAACGAGCGCTCGGATCCCATGAGCCTAGCGTTTCCACCCCAAACGACTCAAACACGTAATTACTTAGGTACTAAATTACTGTATTTGCGCCGTTTGAGGGTTGCCGCAGTTGCAGCAGTATCGCCAGCATGGCCTCCCGTGCTTGGAACATGTGATGTCGCGCGGGTGTCTACGCAGGTTGCGCTCCACACCAAAGGCCTACCCATTTTCCAAGGCAACAATGATATACCATCAGGTCTCTTACCGTCGTCGCGTACTGCTGGTACGCCAGACGCGACAAGAGCACGACGGATTATATCATTCAGATGGGCATGACGAGAAATTCTAACAGCGCTTCTGCTGCAAGATAGCCCATGGTGTCTGAGGCTATCAACGTCTTCTCCACAATGACATCGATGCGGAGAAACACATGGAGCACTTAAACGAAGACAAGTGGCAATACGGAACGTCTCATCGTCCAACATGGTTCCAGTGTTGGACGATCGTAGTGCCTCAAGCAGTAGCGGCTTTAGGGGGGGGCCAACCGGGGCGGTCGCCCGGGGCGCCAGGATTCAGGGGCGCCGCAGGCGCCCGGGCCTGGTCAAGTGCGGGGTTAAAGGGTACACTAAATGTGTCCGTTTATAAGATTTTTTAAAGATGCCTAAAGCGTGTAGTAAAATGCTATGAAATAGTAGATATACTACGAATCGCGGGGTATGGTCTAAAGTTATAGACGTTTTTTTCATGTAGATAAAATGTTTTAACTGATTATGTTATACTATTGGTCGACAAGGCTTAGAATAACAACACATTATTCCCTTCCGTTGGTGAATGTATGAGGCGACTAACGAATTGTCAGCGGAAAAGGTGCAGCAGCGTTCCTTTGTGCAGGTAACGATCTTACTGTGGTTGCCAACCTGCATAATATCCAACGTGGTGATTATGGGCAAAGCCTAACATGAAAAGTAGCCAAAAAATATGGTGCCTAGTCCATAGCTATACTATGCCTGCGCGAGCACTTATCTCCTATGCCTGGCCTTGGTCATGGTAGTGTAAGGGATGCTAAGAATCCCCGGGCTGTAGATAGCTGCTAACATCGATTGAACCTAGGTACAGACAAGAAAGTCAGTTGACTGCTGGAAAAGAGTGGAGAGTCACAGTCAAATAGGCGGGCTGCCTATTTTACTTCAGGCATGTAAGCTAACGACCCTATGGTGACGTGGTTATCTCGACAAAAAACAACTGTCTGTGAAAACGGGACTGAGATCTGCAACGTCTGGACCCAGGTAGAGTAACTTGCACTGAATTAGGGTTATCGCGTGGAGAATCATGTTTGGGACCGCATAAAGCGCATAATTATGGGAACATAAGAAACCATAGGAGGCAAATGAGTTCAAGCAGGAGATGATCAGCATGAAGATGAACTTGGACGATGGATGTAGATCTGAAAGCGCCCCGACAGTGACATAAAAAGGGAGATTTATGTACGAACGTAACACCCTTAAGTAACACTAGATGAGCCCGCGGTTACACCCGCGTTATTTAGGGTTCGGCGTATAGGCGTTCTAATATCATTTGTTTTTTGTTTGTGTTTATGACTGGAAACTAAATTGTGTCTTTACCCAATCATGGACACTTCTGTCCATCACTAGATTTGCTTAAGTCTGCTATAATTTTGTTTTTTCCAGCTATGTAAATTAAGACTATTCTTAACGTCTTACAAATTTATAATTACAACATTCGTACCCAATGATGGACAGCACAAGATGTACAAGACTGGGTGTTCATGACTGGAGATTCACCAACTGGTATTTTTATTGTGGCAGGTAATATGACATCCAAACGAAATTATGGTAAAGATCAAATGGACAGAGCAATTGCTGAAGTACAAAGAGGAGAAAAGATGTCTGTAGCGGCTACTAAATACCGTATGCCTAGAATTACTTTGCGGAATAAAATTACGGGGATAAGCCTACTTGATTGTAGCTTTGGACCTTGTACAGTGCTGTCCCAAGAAGAAGAAAAATTATTAGTCTTAATTATTAGTAACCAGATCGTCGATCCACCTTGCGGGAGACCTACCCGCGCTGCGTCGTCTGGTACGTGGCCGCCAGTCTAGAACCCGCCTGCCCCAACGGCCATCGGTTCTTCGAGCTACGTGCCCTGCCCATTGCCACTTCAGCCTGGCTATTTGGAGAGCTATGTCGGTGACTTTGGTTCTCCTGCGGATCTCCTCATTTCTGATTAGATCTAGCAGGAAAACACCGAATATAGCTCTCTCCATCGCCCTCTGAGTGACCCTGAGCTTTCAGATAAGACCCATAGTTAGCGACCACGTCACACAACTCAACACACTGGTCAAAGTTAGTCTTGAGACACTGCGGGATATCGCACGTAACCTCCCGAACGCCGCCCAACCGAGTTGGATTCAACGAATGACCTCTTTCTCGAAGTTGGACCTAACCAATTGGATCATTTGTCCCAAGTAGGTATACGTATATGTCGACAACTTCGAGTGTAGAGTTCCCAACCTGAATAGGAGCAGGTACAACTTGGATGTTAGACATGATTTTCGTCTTGTCCATGTTCATCTTAACACCTACTTGTTGGGAGACTCTACAGAGGCCATCGAGCATTATGCTGAGGTCCTCCATGATCTCAGCCACGACTACGATATCATCAGCAATTTGAAGGTGAGTGATGTGCTCGCCGTTGATGTTGATGCTGAGTCCTTCGCAGTCCAGAAGCTTGAAAACGTCTTCCAGCGCAGCGGTGAAGAGTTTCGGAGATATAACATCTGGGTTTTATACATGGCTGAAAACCATTTTCCAATAACAAAAGATCATTTATTAGATACAAAGACTTATTTTGGAGAAAAATTAAGAAAACTGCCCTTTCGCAAATAATCGCCCAGGTAAAAAATGGTTCAGGTTGTAGCTATCCTATACCTAGCAGTCCCTACAGTGACTTTTGTGATGTGTAAATAGAAACATGGATACACACAGCCCTGAAAAGGACTTAAGTGCTTAAATAGAAACAGTGATAATAGTCCTGACAAGGACTGTTCAAGGACTTTTGTTGTTGTTCTGAAAAGAACAGTTTTATAGACTTTTGCAACGTTAAATAGAAACAAGAAGAGTTCTCTTGCGAACTCAAAGATGCACACGCTGACGTTTTCAAGAAATCTTCGCTCCGCAAATATTATTGCGTCGACGCGCGCCGTGCCCGCTGACGCGCGAACGCACGACGTCTTCGCTCGACGAGTGGCCGGCAAATGGAGCCGCCGCGCTTATGCCACCAGTATAAGTATGTTCCCGTTTGCGCGGGAAAACGCTCGCGCGACGTATGAACCACCTGGCGGATTACTTACGTAAACTCAACTCAAATATTATTGGCCGATTGTACTTTAAATTAATTGGTTGATTGTTTTGATCATTTTACATTTCTATTTATCTGCATTTGGATTGGCTCAGCCTAGTTGTACATTTTGTATATAAACAGCACTAAATTATAAATAAATTATTCTGAATCCTGGAGTCAAGAATATCATTTCTACATACAATACCTTCATTCTCCAAAGCTCTCCAAAAGGTCATTTATGCATCGTCATCCAGAAGTGGCACAAAGAACGGCACAAAATCTGACGAAGGCCAGAGTCAATAGGTAGATACTTTTATAAGTGTCCAACACTAGATGTCCAAGACTAGATACTGTCCATAATAGGTTCTCTATAAGGGATTTTGTTTTAATTTTGTATCTCATAAGTATTATATACTTTGCTGTACCATAATGCGCCAAATGATCGCAGAAAGCATGTTTTATTTACGAATATTACTTGTTCTTGCAATACCAAATAAATACGAACAATAAAGGCAAATAAACTCAATTTTAATACTTAAACTGTCCATGATTGGTTCCTTTACCTTACGTACATTATGAGAAAACTTTATACAAATTTTCACAAATACAGACATGTTAGTTGAGTTAAAAAAATATTTAACTTTGGTCACGGGAAGTTGGTCCTTACCTTCAGCAAAAATTGAATTGATAAAATGTCCTGTGTGTGTACATCCTAACTCAGTGCCTTCCCGCGCCCCACGTTCATGCGCCGTTCAGTTGACCTCCTAATACAAAGGTACTCTGTGCAGTGTGCAGTTGACCATGTGCAGTTGACTAAGAGACTTGAAGGTGGCCGACTGCGCGTTGGCGTTAGAAAAAATACCGTTATTTTGTCGTCAAAAAGATTGTTTGTCACAGAATCATCATCTATACCGTCAGTTAAGTTTCAAGGTAAGCGATGAGCTCAAATGTTAATTTTCTTTTTTAACACAATGCTTATAGGGTCTGAGTATTCTAGTTATGTGTTTTAAAATAAATAGTTTGCAAATTACGTTGTTAAAAATAAAAATGTTTCAAACGGTCACTACCATAGATATAGTAATTAATATTTCTATGGTCATTGGTCACTACCCTCAGTGTCATTACCTTCGTTTACACACAGTTTAAAAACTGATGGTAATGATCACGAATTGAGGGTAATGATTAAAATGACACATGTTTTAATTTTGTTTTATAGTATGTATTCACCATCATCATCGTCGTAATATTATCATTATTTTAATGCATTTCCATGCTAGGATATATATTATCTAATTTATGTATATCAAAGTTGATCAAGATTGGTAACAAGCTGCATATTTGGTCGTACAGTTCTATAAACTGTACTTGTGATACGGTTTTCGATCTAAATAAATTCGATAATTATCATGATTATTATTAATTGATGATCAAAATACCGACAAACGCTTGCGCGTTCCGGCTGGGTTTTATTTACATTAGAATACACTTGCTCTCTCTCGCATTTTCAACGCCTATCAACTAAATAGAAATTTCGGTTATCACAGCAGAAATACTAAAAGTAATATACTTACAGGTACCTACTGAAATGGCAAAAGTAAAAATAAGAAAACCCGAGAAGAAAAATTATCACAAGCAAGACTCAATAAGAGAGCTAAGTATGACAAAATTAAAAATGAACCAGAAAATATTATATTCAGAAAGAAAACAGAAAAAATTAGATATTTAAAATGCAAAGGACAAAACAAACTAAAAACTACTAAAGATATTACACCAAGGCAACATAAAACCAAAGAATAGAGTGGAGAGAGAATCGTCGACGCTACATAGAAAATAGGAAAAAGCTGTAGCGCAAATGCTAATTGATAATTCTCCTCCTAGCAGTGATGAAGAAGGTATTGCTCAAGAACCAGCAAATGAAGTTGATCCGTTAGAGGGGCCGTCATCATCTATGTCTAGTAAAGAAAATAAAGAAGCAATGTCTAAAAATGAAAACGGTGATAACAAAAAGAACTGTGAGTTTTGTGTTAAAACTAAAAAAAGTACAGAACAAAACAATCAAAAGCCAAATAAATTAAAAAAAGAAAAATCATCAACTGAACAGAAAGTGAAAAGTTTGATTGAGAATATAGATGAAAACAAAAAAGAAATAGTAAAAAAGAAATTACTTTTTTGAGAAATAATTACAAGACAATTAAAAGAAGGGTTCAAAACATTATCAAGGAACGGAAGCATTCATTTACTGATGTACCTAACTGTAAAAAACAAAGAAAGTTTTAAAATGCATAAAGTGTTAACTGAAACGACACCATTTACAGTACGAGGTACAAAAAAAGAAAATGAGAAGAAAGAAGACACTTGGTATACCCGTCGGAGGTAGCGAGGAATGCTTCGGCGATACCCGACCCTCCGACACACGGGTACATGAAGAACACGGGTTGGTTTTTAGTCAGTAAGAGTCTGACAGTCCCCTTCGCCCTTCCCCCAGGGCGGAAGGACTCCATGAGGATTTTCCAACCCGGCACAAAAAAAAAATCTCTCGCTTGCTTGATGGTGAAATTGAACTGAATGGTGGTCTAATGGTCTGTTCACGAACAGCAGTGGCGGGCAACAGCGACAGCGATTTCAATGACCATGGCCTCTATTCTGAAGTCGCTGACAACTCCACCGCTTTCCGGAATGGGCCGTAGAAGTTCTCCTTAGACTAGAAAGACATGTAGTCTGCCAACACAGCACTTAGCTAGCGACAGGGTCGAGCCATCCCTATGTGCAATGTGAGCGGCGCGCGGCGCACACAGGCGCCAGGGTAATAGGAGCGACGTTTACTTATTAAAATTACTTTCAAAAATGGATGACAAAAATGCGCTTCATAGATTTCGTACACAGGCGCTGTATTGGGTCGGCGCGGCCCTGGCCAGCGAGAGGGACTACTGAATAATCTTACTCATAATGTTAAGAGGACTACACCCAGCTATAAATTAACTGAAAAACATAATAAAGATTGCGTACTGTGAAACAGACTGCACAGCACAGTAGTAGCTAGGTACCTAGAGGTACCTAATCGGGAGCGTGCCGTGTCGCACGCGAATGATTTGCTGTATAGGCTGTAAATCTACCTTCTCTCTTTTGTGATATTAGGTACACTTAGGGCTACCCTAACCTAAATTGCCGACGCCGGATAAAAACGGCAAAAATGACATCGGACATTTGGGTCAAATTTGTTTTTTTCCGGAAACCTCTGGAAAATTTCCATTTATTTATAAAAAGCTTATGTATAAAAAGATGGATTTCCCCTGACAACAACCTGGTTAACTCCGGACACTTCCAAAAATCCCGGCCAGACGGCCCGCGGACGCCCTTCAAACTAGGACAAATCCGGGGAAATCCGGACGGCTGGCAGCTCTAGGTACACTATAGGTATGCGCATATAATAAAGCTGTGCTACCAGCGCGGCCACCGCCTAACAAACTACCAATAAAATATGTATATGTATTCCTTACTTTAAGATATGTATGGTATTATGGTATTTTGAAGAGACGTATCTCTGTATACAGGGTGATTGGTAATTTGATCAATCCCTTGAAGGAGGTTATATTTGAAGTCATTTGCAACAATTTTACTCCCGTCAGCTAAGCTACATATATTTTTTTATTGAAGGGAGGGTCGGCCAGGAATTGGTCGAATTACCAATCACTCTGTATATCTATTCAAGGTATCAAAGTTTAGTTTTAACTTAGCTACTTTAAAAAAAATATGGTACATGTCCATAGACCTAAGCGTCTCAAAGAACGTTAGGTACATGACCGTAGGTTGCGATGTTCTCCCCCCCGTGGGATCTCCACCTTGTCGTGGTGGGGGGGCTTAGTAACCGTGGATTTGATTTTCTCCCACGGTGAAGCTAAGCGGGATCCCGGGAGGGGACGCTCCACGTGGGCTTGCGTGAGGCCTGCGTAGGATGCGTCCATAGGTGCGGGTGCGGGGGACAGTTCTGTCTGTCCCTCGCAGTCGGGTGCGGTTGCGGGAGGAGAGGCGTGTCGGTGTTGCGTTGCCGCGCGCCCTATCTCCCGCAACCAAATGGGGGCGCACCATCGTTGCGTCGCGGTGGGGCCGCAGAGGAAGAGGAGATGCGGTGTTGCGTTGCCGTTCTCCCTATTCTCTGCGGCCGCTGGGTGTTTTGGCGGCGGAGCCCAACACCTTCATCCGCCGCCAAGGGGGTTTCGTTCGGGGCCCGCCTGACCATCTGGCGGGCCAATACCCGTCGGGGGGTAGCGAGGAATGCTTAGGTGAAACCCTACCTACCCTCCGACACATGGGTACATGAGGAGCACGGGTTGGTTTTTAGTCAGTAAGAGTCTGACAGTCCCCTTCGTCCTACCCCCCCAGGGCGAAGGGACTCCATGAGGATTTTCCAACCCGACACCAAAAAAAAAAAAGAAATAAAAGGTTGCGATGTTCTGTATTGTTTGGCGTAGGCACAGGCAGTACCAGTGGGCACTGCCGATTATTACATACATCATTCATAGGTAGTGACCTATGAATGATGTATGTAATGCGTTAAATATTTGTATTTTTATTGCTGCTGTCGTTGTCACATGAAAATTTAATTTCTGTCTTAAATTGGTGACACACTAAATCACACATTGCACCTTTACTTACCTATAAATAGCACATGTATGGTCAATGGGTAAAATAAAGAAAATGAAAAACTTAGAAATAAAGTAGGTAACATTTAAATTTGCGCATCATGAATTCAATAAGAACATCCAATATTAAAAGTCAGGTCCATGGCTGTAATATGGAGAGATGGACCACCTGTTATGTGGTATTACGATCCTACATCTATTCTCCAACGGAAAATGATGAGTGTATGATGATGAACGCGAAGAAATCTTTGATACCATCGTTTCTTTATCTAATTTGGAAACGCTATATACTATGCACTGTCCGCAACCTTTGTCAGCAAACAAAAAACCCTTGAAAGTTTGAATCTCTTTCGCTCTCTTATCGACCCACGTTCTTCGTTGTGAGCCGCATTTGCAACTAACATTACCTTCTCGTGTACGTACATTTGTCACACAGTTGTTGTCGCATTTCAAGGTTCCAGTGACAACAGTATTAATCGCAGTATCTAGAAAGTTCTTCTTGTAGATTGTTTCTTTAGATTTGAGTTTGTTTAACACAACCCTGCTGCCGCTAGCATCACGAGGGCCTAAAGTAGTGAATTCTTCCTTTTTGTGGATACTAAGTGTACGTATTGTTCTGTTATCTTTTTGTTGATTGGTTCTAAATGATTTTTTAGACGGCGTCTGTTCTGTCGCGCGAGCGGAGGTGCGTTTTAGAGCAGGCTCCACAATTTCATTACAGAGTTTTTCAGCTACAGACATTGATTTCTCTTATTCCGTCTTGATTGCTACTAAAGCAATATTTTAAGATTACACGCTCAAGATGCTGCGAAGAGGACGCAGACGCGAAAGAAGTGTAGGTACTTGTCACAGCCTTTCGTGCTAGTTAAAATGACTTGTGGAATCATGTAAAGCTGTTCTCATTTTATTACGTAGAACCATCCGTTCCACTAGACATCGAGGCTAACGGAATTTGTGTGTTTTATGAATAAGAGGTAGGTCAGCTTATGATCTGCTAAATTCAAAAGATAGCTTCTTGCAATTGAAATAAAGTATATTGCAGTTCTTTAGCTAGGTAAGTACATACAATTGTTGCTGACTGTTCCATAAACGGACATCCTACTGATTTGATATAATGATTATCTGTAATTCGGTCCACAAGCTTTCATGGCAATTTCATATTTTTTACACTCATCTTTATATCCATTTATACACATTCATTCTAAATAAAACTAATATTTTGATAACAGTAACGTAGTAGGTATTAATCTGTCAAGATGATATTTCAAGAGACATTGGCAAACGAATAAATATACAACCTCTTTTTTACGTCCAAAAGATATGAGCAAGTATGCGACTAGCATTGGCGACTAGGCTAGAAAGTATCGTTCCCGTAGCTTGACTAGCTGCAAGCACCCGGCAAGCACAAAGTTATAAATTGCTTATCAGACTGTTGCAGTCAGCTTCCCACTCAAGTCGCCGGTCCATTTGGCCGGTGCGGCGGGCGTCCAACACAACGCTAGCCGTGGGCACCCCTCCAAAATCGGCTAACTCCATCGCCCATCGGTTCTGCAACAGATGTAGCCAACCAACTGCTACTTCAGTTTGCTACACTTCTGAAGTCTGAAATATGCCTGTAATTCCTGCCGAATAATCTCGTTCCGCAGTTTGACCCTCAGCACCCCAGCATTGACATATTTTCCATATCTCTCTGAAGGACATGTAATGGATGGGCCTCACCATCATGTTCAGTGTCTCCGGGTGTTGAATTGTCTTCAGACATTATGGCCAAGATCATCATCGTCCTAGCATTAATCCAGTTGCATCCAAGATTTGACCCTTGGACCCCGGGTTTCACTTATTAGTCTAACCTAACCTGATATGACGGAATATCAGTTCTAGCAACTCCAAGAGATGGCAATATTCCATGGTTTACACCATTGCAGTGTCAGCCAATTTGAGGGTGCCTACTGACTCGCCATTCCGACTGTCAAAGATATATAGATATACATACATAGACTCACGCCTGTTTCCACGAAGGGGTAGGCAGAGGCATATTAAACGCCCACTTTTCGCCAGTGTTTTGATTCCACGTAATAGGTGGCGAGCCTATTGCCGCTTTTCGGGATATTTTGATTGCCAGAGCCCCGTCTGTTGATCGGCACGTGCACCACTTGCAGGTGAGGTTGGCTTGGGACCCTAAGTTCTTGGTGGGAACCATATGCAACCATATATAGATATATTGTTTTTATTAGGCAATTTCTTCTTGATCATGTGCTCATTTCTGGAAATCCCTTTAAGTGCATCTCTACACTCTCCATGAAGCATACATGCTAAATTTCAGCTCCTTCCGCCAACGACCGTATCCGATTCGACCGATCGTATTGTCGTTGGATAGGATCACCTCAACTGCAGAGTGAATACTTATGATCCTAGGGGTTTTCTTGATCGCAGCCTCGATGGCCCGAGTGTCAGAGCGTCGGAGGTCTAGTCACAACGGCTTTCGTATTTGTCGTTTTACGGCCCTTGCTTCCGGCGAATAAACCTGACAGGATGGCATCTCACGTCTTTTCCGCATCAGTTCGAGAGTCTTGCCTAGCAGTTTAGACTCCTCGTTTATTTTTCTCTATGCGGGGCAGATCTTTCGAGACGAATCTTCTAGTATCGTGACCACTGTGACCGTCTTCTGGTTAATGCCGTCGGTGGGAGGGGCAATGTAGGTCTGAGAGTTCGCTTTATTGACTGGGCCCTTTCAGTTCTGAGGTTGATATTAAGAGAGCCTCGTACTCGTCGATGATAGCTTAAGGTGTTCATCGAAGTGATCAACGTCTCTGAATATGTGCTTTCGGTCCGTCTTGATACTCTTGATGTAAGTCCTTTACGTTGCATGTCATGTCACATTATCGCGGTTTCGCCAAGTGCACTGCCTGTGAGGCTTCTTCTTGAAAAAGGAGTTCATTTTGAAGAGCCCCTCTGCTACGAGAAAGTTAACCAGCATTTGGCCCCTATTATTCTCGGGCCCAACGCCGTGGGTTTTTTTATTGTTGCCTATCAAAATGTAATAAAAACGTACATGGAGTCCTATGGCAAAAGTCATCATGCCAATAAAATATTAATAATAATGGCATGATGGCCCCTTCTTTAAAGGGCTAAAGAAAAGCTTTTTACGCCCCGCAAAGACCCGGGATCATAGGAAAGAGGGAACACGTGGGCACGTAATGAGTTCCACATCTTTGGTTCGGCAAAGATAGGAGGCACCGCATCGCTTAGTGCGAGACCGTATCTGTTCCACCGTGTAAAAGTGGCACCTTAGCCCGAACCGTGTTGTTCTCGAATGGAAGGGAGAGGGTGGGATTAATTGTAAGAGGTTTTCGGAGCACTCACCGTGAGAAAGTCGATAAAAAACAGGCATTAAGGCAACGTCTCTGCGTAATTGCAGGAACTCAAGGGTTCTAGTAGCCTCAGGATCCCCGATGATACGGAGAGCACGCCGCTACAAACTGTCGAGGGCATCCAATAGGTACTGAGCGGATCCATTCCAGAGGTGAGAGCAGTATTCAACGCAAGACCGAACCTGAGTCTTGTATAGCAGACACAACTGCTCCAGCGTGAAAAACCTCCTCACCCTGTTCAGGACTATGAGTTTTTCGGGATGCTGTTTAATGACACCCTCGATGTAGTTCTTTTGGTTGAGATTATGGTGTATTTCCATACCAAGGATATTGAGACTGTCTTGTAATGGTAGTGGAGTGTCCAGAAGAGAGGGTTTCGCAAGGAATGGAGACACTTTTTCTGAGAATGCACACGCCTGTGTTTTCTTGGCGTTAAACTCGACCAGGTTCGCAGCACCCCACTGTGAGACTCTGTTCAAAATCTGGTCAAGTTCAGCGAGAAGTCTTCACCTATTTGCCTCGATGTCGACTTGCTTATAGCCGCGGGGTGGTCGAGATATCACCCATGCTCCGATTTTCGTTTCGCCGGGTTCCTGTACTTCCACTTTCGCATTGAATTTCTAAGCTTTGGTCTTAAGAGGTATTGCCTTAACAGTTTCCTGATACATGGCCTCAGTTATCTCGTCAGAGTCGTCAAGGTGAATTGAGTTCGGCGTATATACTTGTATCATCACCTAATAGGCTTATAGGCCGCGCCTATTGGTGAGTAGTGAGTTTAAGTACGATACGAGCTACCCTGGTCGACACACTACCGACTTCCACAACGCTGTCCACGAGGTTCCTCCTGATCAAGTGATTTTACAGACCACATGCACTGCCATACCCGCCATGCTAGCTACCGGGAATTGGGAGCCTTGTTTTATTATGGCACTTCATTTTGGAGGCATAGTCCGTAGTCAAAGATAAACACCTATTTCAAATAAGGGGTGTAAATTTATAAAATCATAAAGCATCTTTAAAATTACTTTATGCACCTCTTGTAATAAAATTATGTCGCCCTGGAATAGCTGGTCGCCTGGTCTTTTTGTGTAGGTTCATGAGTTGGCCTGAACCTGTAATAGTATCCTCCTCCGAAGGTACAGGGTGTAGCTTCTCGCACCAGTGACGTTGCTGCCTGTCACCGGTTTATGGCATTTACTCCTACTTCTTATTTTCGCAAAGGGTATTTTACCCCATGTGAAAAAAAATATAGTAACGTATATTTAAGATAGTATTACCGGAAAACATACGGAATATATTACTTACAGCTCATAAAATGAATAAATAGAATTTTAAAACCATTTTACAGAATTCCGTTTTAGTATCTGTGATTTAATCACGCAAAACGACAGCCGCCATGACGAATGTCATTAACGTCAAATGACGTCATAAACTTAGTAGAATTTTAAACAACTAAACCACGTGACTGTCAAAAAAGCAAGCATTATACGTTGTTTACTAATATGATGCGTAAGCAAGATGGCTTCCAACGTTTTTGTCTGATAAACCGCGAACAATTAAAATGTATTTTTAAAAGTTAAAAATAAAATACTTATCAACTGAATATATTTTTCGTAATTTTTCTACTACTTTCCTAAAGTCATAGGATCATCTTGAGACAGTTTTCAAAAAATGGTGGAATACCCTATTGAGAGGCGATATCTGTAAGTTTATGGACAAAGCCCGTGTCACGTCCCACGTCAAAATTCACGTAATGAATATGAGGATGATTTTGTTTGAGATTGTTAATTGGGAAAGCTCGGTGCGGTCGCTAACTTCGACATAACTCGATTTCACACCGCCCCTGCCTACATGCTGATGCTGCCTAGTTGCTAGTAATTTATATTTTGTTCTTACGGTTGCCGCCCACTTAAATGTGCCGCTCGGGGCCATAGAACGTTACACCACTGGCCCTCGGGCAATTCAGCAGACATTTGTAATATATTTGCGGGACCTTTAGGCATATCAATTGGCTATACCTACCAACAGACTAATGCATACCTAAGCAGAGGGCATTGGGTAAGTCACGGCGCGCACCATCAGAAGTTAAATTTGTACTTACTGTTAATTATCGCTTGCCCGGCTTGCCCCGTGCCTCGAAGATCGTGTTAGGCCGTCGGTCCCGGCTGTCACGAATATACCTACAACCACAAGTATGTATCAGTATATCATCATAGTATACTATAATATAGTAATAATAATATTCTTCCACATTCACACAACATGACAACACCAGCATCTAGTCTCAAACTAAGCAGAGCTTGTACTACATGGCTACTGGACAATGGATAAACATACAGTATACTTTTTTTTAAACCATAGGTACATATTAGGTATACCTACATAGAAACACCCAGAACAGACCCAGGCAAACATCCATGTTCTCGCACACAAATGTCTGACTTGAGTGGCAATCGAACTCGCGATCTTCCTATTCCTAGGGGTTGTGGAGTTCAGTCGACGGTCGCTCTGTGCAAAAGCTAATAATTATTCAGTCAATCTGGTTAGACCAGTGCCTATTACATCGGATCCAAAGACGATTAGTTTTAGATGCAACCAGAATAATGCTGACAAACGTATTTTGTGTCCGTGCAAACATTTTGCTACTTTGTTCTGTAGGTAGGTATGTACAATCAAACAAGTCGGCGGTGGACCAGTTTGAAAAAAAATCCTTTGGAGAACTTTGGAGAATGATGGTATAGTAGGTATAATAATATTCTTGACTCCAGGATTCAGAATAATTTATTCGTATTACATTGCTGTTTATAGACAAAATTTCCAAATAATCATAGCCAATCGTATCGTAATACAGATAAATAGAAATGTAAAAACGTTCAAAACAATACAATCGGCCAATAATATTTGAGTTGAGTTTACGTAAGTAATCCGCCAGGTGGTTCATACGTCGCGCGAGCGTTTTCCCGCGCAAACGGGAACATACTTACGGAAGACGTCGTGCGTTCGCGCGTCAGCTGGCACGGCGAGCGTCGACGTAATAATATTTGCAGAGCGAAGATTTCTTGAAGTCGTCAGCGTGTGTAACATCTTCGAGTTCACAAGAGAACTCCTCTTGTTTCTATTTAACGTTGCAAAAGTCTATAAAACTGTTCTTTTCAGAACAACAACAAAAGTCCTTGAACAGTCCTTGTCAGGACTATTATCACTGTTTCTATTTAAGCACTTAAGTCCTTTTCAGGGCGGTGTGTATCCATGTTTCTATTTACATATCACAAAAGTCACTGTAGGCACTGCTAAGTATAGGATAGCTACAATCCCTTGGCTCGCTCATAGAGTCGAGGCACACAAGAAACTGGTTTTGTATACGAGTGTCAATGTGTGTGTAAAATAGCACTGGAAGCGGCAATGCCTTGCTGAGCGATTCTCGCCCTTATGGTGGTCAAGCGTGAAGTTGTTCGACTGTGTGGTATATGCGATGCGAATTGATGGTTAGTTATATTTCTTCTTATAGCCATATGGGGATAGATAATTATGAGTGTGTAGGTACCCATTATTAAAATGATAATGTCGTCCGACCGATTTCACCTTATCTTAATATGAGAGCGCGGGCCACAATATACCTAGTGCTCACTGTCATAATCTGATGAGACGCTACAAGCGACACGACCGAAGAGAGATTGGACGCAGGACTAACGACTTAACGTGCTTTCCGAGGCGCGGAGGTGTGACACCGTCAGCTCCCTGACTCCGAACTTCTGTTATATAATTCTTAACAGAAAACCCCAATATCACTTTTATGTTCGACCCGGGTATCGAATCTGAGAACTCATGATTCGCAGTCGCTTACACTACAACAGGACTACAGAGGCAGTGTAGGTAACTATGGATCAAAGATTATGACTTCAAGAATCCTGAACAAATTAACTTAAATAACTGTGCAGTGCAGGAGATACTTAGGTACCTACTTACTTATCTATTATACCAACAGTGCACAAGTGTGTGTAGTCATACATAAAAATGAACTCTTTAGTCAGTAATTCTCATAAGAGTCATATATATGTACTTACGGTATGATCCGTCGTTATGATGGATCTCTGAGGAAAAGCATAACACGGTAGTAGAGCCTTGCTGATATCAGCATGGATGGGCCGGCTCGACCGTGGAAGTACTACCCTCTCACAGAACATCGACGTAAAGTAACAGTACTTAAACTGTTGCGTTTCGTTCGGTGAGTGAGAGTGAGGCTAAGAACTCACGGAGCGATTTTCACCCACGAGCGCCGCGGTTGCGGGCCCGCAGCTTCTGTAGAATGCAGATATTTAAACGACGCGTTTTACGCCCGCGGTGTGCGCGGCGCGGTTGTTTGCGGTTCCCGCTGCACCGGCGGGCAACTAGTGGAATCGTGCGGGCCGCGGTCAACCGCAGCCTCGGTGGGTGGCGCCCGCGCGCTCTGCGGTCGGTTGGCGAGCGACCGCGGAAATTCACAAATAATCCATAACGATCTCTTTCCTGAATCAGTGGATGCACCCAGAACCTTTTGGGTCTTCTTTTTTTAATTCTTCTGTGAAGTAAATATAACGCAATAGCTCGTTTCTGGTGTGTGTCCATGGCAGTCTGGATCTCATCTGATCGTTTTACTGCCCGTCTTGCGATCATCGCCCGCCATATTTGCGGGCGATGACGGCAAACCGCGCAAATAACCGGTCTCGTGAGTTTAGAAATAAATAAAACCGCAGTTCCACCACCGCGGCGGTCGCGGGTGAAAATCGCTCCGTGAGTTCTTAGCCTGACGGAGGCCCTATCCCCTATTCCTTCTCCCTCATCCCAATCCTCATCCAATCCCTTTCTCAATCCCAAGGGGCGGCAACGCACTTGTGACTACTGTGGTGTTGCTTGTGTCCATGGGCGGCGGTAATTGCTTATCATCAGGCGATGCGTCTGCTCGTTGGCCGCCTATTACTATATAAAAAAAAATCGATCGCAGAACAAATGAGAGTAGTAGAAATCGTATAGCGATTTTATTACGTGTAGCAATTTACTCCTTGATCTGTGTTAACGATCCATCGCGTCGAATATGCCGCTCAACACACGCAACGATTGGTCGTTGCAAGCCTGCGTAAAAAAAGGACGTCTATCATCAATTCATCACAGAAATTCAATACCTACCTAAGTGTGCACCTTTGCAGGTCGTAAGCAGACTGAGACTGAGGCAAACATTCATATTAGGCAGGGATAGCTATAGCCTCATTGAGATACCAATAAACTGCTTGAATCGAATGTTCGAATGCACGGCGCGCACCACTGACTTTTCGAAATAATGTAGGTAAACCTATACATATAAATTGTTATTTATCGTTGGCCCCGGAGAGCACGTTAACCCGTCGCGTCGATCCCAGCTGTCATGAAGATACCGTGGCGAAGATCTTTGGCAGTCGTTATAGGGAGTCAGTCAACTCAAACTGATACTACTCGGACTCGGAACCACGGAATATCGCTTTCCTTTCGGTTTTAGAGGTCAGCTGGCAGTCGCTCCGTAGAAAAGCTGATTCGTCATTTATGTGTATAAAGTCGAACATATCTGGTTCGTCTGACCCCAGGCTGCAACGCGTAAGTCTTGTATACAACCGCGATAACGCTAGGACGATGAGGATGATTCTCATCCTCATCGTTACATTTTTTCATTACAAAGAGCCATACACATATTAGTATTACACATTCGGTTAATCGTTATGATATTCATGGTTGTACTTATTGGTTTGTTTTGCGATCATGATATAGTCTTCGATCAAGTACCTGCCTACCCACATCGTTTACCTAATTACGATTTGACTGCACGATTGGAGTAGTGGTTAGTGGTTTAAGCGGCCGCCTCGCCGCTTGACACTGTGCCGAGTGTTGTGGGTTCGATCCCCACACGAGCCAACACTTTGTGTGATTCATAAATTGTTGTTTCGATTCTGGGTGTTCATTGTGTCCATTAGTCCGTTCATGTTTGTAAAGTCACCCGCGACACATGATTTACCTATAGTCGTATTTTTTATTAGACGAAGTCAGCTGACGTTTACTGTGTTGTCAGTTTATGATGAAATAAAAATAGTGTTGTGACAAAGTGAATGATTAAAAAAACTCTTGAATGAATGAAATTGCATCGATTGTCTAGTGTTAGTGTGCCGAACGGCCGATATCGGGTACGGTGTTCGAGTTTTCGAAGACTACGTTCCTATAGCATTTACCTATACTGACCGAGTGTTTTAAACATTAAGGAAAACATTGCGAGGAAACTTGTAAGATCTATTTTCAATACATTATGTAGTTGAAACTATAGGGTGTCACAAGACCGATCACCAAGCCGAAGTTTACTCGTTGTGGACATCATGCCAAGTCATACTAACCAAAAATAATACCTGGGAAACGATTTTTTTTTAATTTTCACATTTTTTAAACCGCAATTTAAAGCGCGCGCGTGCAATGCTCGAAATATCTACCTATCCAGGGCATCTAGCGAACATCTTGGCGGGGTAAATGCATCGATTTTGTACTTAATGAGAAAAATTCCATACTAACTTTGAGCCTCAATATCTCCTGAACCAGTAATTTCCCAGGTATGGTGCCCAAGTGAAAAATGTTCGTAGTGATTGGTACAACATGGGATTTCAGTTTTCGTTAAGGGTCTTTTTACACCCTGTAGATGTATAAAATATAACAATTTATACTACTTACATAACTACTAGTAACTTATATCAGAGCACTTTTATTGTAATATAGAAATAATATTATTTTATAGTTTGAAATGATTAACTATTCACACTCAATGTTCGTTCATCTGATTGAACGAGAACTTAACGCATCACTATTACTTTAAATACTAGCTGTGCCCGCGACTCCGTTCGCGCGGAATTTGTCTTTTCTTTAGGCTATAGAATTGATTCCCAAAATGTTTTAAGTTGAATATAAAACCTATATTGAATAGTGTAGATGTAGATGTCCTGAAAATAGCTCAAATGACTTTCACTTGTTCGTGCGAGTCCACACCGCGAAGTTCCCAATCGCGAGTAAAAGATCAGAGAATTTCTGTGTATGTTCATTGCCTCATAATCGCGCTCGCATATTTAATGTCAAATGCATAGCGATAATACAATCCCATAGTTATGAACTCTTTAGACAGGCTCTAATTTCATCAGCCCTTGTCTCATATTGTATGGTGGTATAAAAGACAGAGTCTAACGAAAATCACCCCGAAAAAGTACTGTTATACCGCCTATGGGTTCGTAATTTTCCTTGATTTCCCTTGGTTTGCAATCTACATGCTTAGACCGTTTCACGGTTTGCCATCGTAAATTCATCTCATATGATGTTCCCAATAACGTTAAATCTTAGCTTTGTCACTGCTTTTAGAGGTACCTATAACAAACAGAACTCTGCGTGGTCCAAGTCGATCGGAATTTTAAACATTGTAGGCAATTTTAGGATTTTTTATCCCAAAATGGCAACATTCGGAACCCTGGTAGATTTGCCATATCTGTCTGTCTGTCTGTACTTCCGTATGTCTCAGCCATCTTACCTATACCAAAACCATTAAGACTACATCATGGAATATTTTTAGAAAGATGTATTCCGTGAACCGCTGCCCGACTTTTATACATAAAAAAGGAATGACAATTAAGGGGTCCTCTCCATACATGGAGCTGACGTAAAAATATTTTTACAATGCGGCATGCAATTTCTCAGAGTCAATCGTTTCCAAAGTGGTTAAATGAGAATCGTTCCCCCGCCCGTCCGTCCTCAAACTTTTGAAGTAAGAGAGTGACAAATTTATAAGATATGCTGTAGATCGTAATAAAAACTTTCAACGAAAATTAGTTTGAACGATATGTGGTCAGCAGCCTTTACATTCAAAAACCGCAAATATAACTTGGTCGTTAATACAAACATTATGAAAAACAAAGTTATTTGTACCGGTGATAGTGGTATATGGTTAGGTGAAGATAATGGGTATGTTTAGTGTATATCTCTAGCACAGAGCCCTTCATGGGCGAGTCCGACTCGCTCTTGATTTAATTATTCGTCCTTGCAACGATGTGGCTGTTACCTGTCCGTATATATTAAATCATTGCGTATCAATAAAAATGAGTGGGTATAGCTGCGATCATCCTCTAGTTCCCGATGAAGCAACAGCAAGCGCAATCTTACTTTGCCGAAATCACCTTGGTAGGAAAAGTCTTCCCGTTCCACCCGGAACATCTACAAATAGTATTTTTCCCAAATCACTATCCACGCTACGACACACTCGATCATAATTATATTAAACGCTGTTCTTCAGTAGGTCTCGAGACCTAATTTTGCAGGCTTTCGGCTAGTTCAAATTCTTTGCTATAACTATGCAGCATCTCAAACCCATGGCATAATCGATAAGGACTTTTACTTATACTTGCTTCAGATAATTTCATCCCAGTGTTTATCCCCATCCAGTAAAATGAAATGACTCGCCACTCTGCGAGCTGTTTACATATACATGTGCGAATACGTCCAGCCTAAGCTGAACCCTATTTGATATAATTAATCATACAGATTTAAGCTCAATTTAAATTGGGTGTTTTAAACAAAAACCAACGGTATAGCCGTACCCATACTGGCGCGGCGAGATTTCTATACTTTTTTTTATAAAATACATATTAAAGTGTACTTTTTGAATATGGGAGTTTGATAAAGATATATTTATGTGAAATACAATATATTTATGTATTTAGTACACTTTGAAGAAATGCCTAACGATTAAACACGTTATTGTGGCTAATTTATAAAAGATAGATATATACTATAAAGGACTTTTTTGTAGATCTTTTGAAGAACATTATTTTTGTAGTACATACTTTTGGCGTATAATCAACGTATGCGAGGATAAGAGCTCGAAAGCGCATTTTCATCTATGACTTGCTTCAAATTTATCATCACTGCTCAGCTCCTATGTGTTTTAGCGTTATGTTAAATAGCCTATAACCTGCCCAGGAGTATGGACTACAATCGTACCAAGTTTGGTTAAAATCCCTTTAGTAGTTTTTGACCCATGCGTGCACATACAGACAGACAGACAGACAGACAGACAGACAGACAAAAAATTTACTGATTGCATTTTTTGCATCAGTATCGATCACCATTCATCCTCCAATATTAATTTTGAATATATATTCAATGTACAGAATTGACCTCCCTACAGTTTTATTATAAGTATAGATGACAACATTATTTTACAAAGTGACATTAGCTAATGTCAGTTGGCTTCGTCTAATTAAAAATACGACTATAGTCCTAGTGCGGGAGTTGTCTTTTTAAGAAAGGAAGATTTGTAAAAAGTGACAAACACCATCGATTGGTCGTCGCAATCTATCTAAAGCGATGGATAGTGCCTCATATTAAGGTCCAGGGGTATTTGTGTCTAAAGACCTACATAGCTTTTCGGAGTTTAGAGCAACAGGCGTTTCGTTTGATCGGCTACTGTAGGTAGTCATGAGTCAGGACATGAAATAGGTATGTGGTGCGCGTCGTGGATTTCGAACTCTATACCCTCTCCAATAAGCTATGGCTGCTTTATGTATCTAGTCTCACTCGAGTAGTGCCGGTACCAAAAAGTTCAAGGAGGTACGAATGCCAGTGACTATAGGCCCATAGCGGTACTGAGTGCTACAGCCAAGGTATTCGAGATGGCTATCCACGACAGCATATTTTCGCAAATAAGTGCCTATTTATCTGACGCACAGCACGGTTTCCGGTTGGGACGCGGTACGACAGGAAACTTGTTACAGCTGATGACACAACTAGTGCCAGCAGTTGACGCTGGATTGCAGGTGGATGTGGCCTACCTCAACTTCCGGAACGCGTTCGACACAGTCGACCACGACGTTCTTCTCTCGAAACTGGCGAGTATAGGCTGCACGCTTCATATATGCGCTGAAATTTTTCGCTAGCTACCTACGAGACAGACGTCAGTACGTCGATTGTGGAGGACACTATTCTGAGCCCTACTATACGAGCTCAGGTGTCAATCAGGGCAGTAATTTGGGACCTTTATTGTTCATCCTTATGGTGAATGACTTACCACTAGTAGTTAGGGCAACTTGCCTACTATTTGCCGACGACCTCAAACTGTCTGTAGTCGTGAAGGATATTGCGGCCTGCGAAATACTGCAGCAGGATTTACACAGTGTTGTTCAATGGAGCCAGAATAATAAATTATATTTTAACATAGCTAAATGCTCGGTGGCATCATTTACTCGTTCGCGGAGCTCGCAACACTACCAGTACAACATGGAAGGTTTACCGTTGCAGCGTGTCACAGAGGTGAAGGATTTAGGCATACGTTTCACTACTGACTTGTATTTTCGGAAACATATCGTAGATATTTGTAAAAAGTCATTTCGAAATTTAGGATTTGTTTTACGTCAGGCAAATAAATTTACAAATATTTCAGCATTAAAGGCTTTATACGAGGCCCTTGTGAAGAGCCATTTAGAACACAATGCAGTAATCTGGAGTTCAAGCGAATCCAAATATATACTTATGCTGGGAAGAATACAAAATAAATTTATCAGATTTATTTAAATGAAAATGTATGGGATATATCCTGGATATCCACTACTGTAGGTATCCAACGTTGTTTATCTTAGGTATGATAGGATATTAGTATTACAAATTAGAGGTAAGGCATGAGGTAGCACTAGCTACATATTTGTTTAAAGTGCTACGTGGTAGAACACAACACGCGGACATGTTATCGCAGCTAACCCTGTGTGTAGGTACCTAACGATTACGTGCGGCGGCAACTGAGACCGCAGCTGTTGGTGGTACCGTGCGCGCGTAATAACCTCCTACAACAGACACCATTAACGCGTGCGTTACACACGTTGAATTTAGTAGCTGAGCGTACAGACTTATTTGCATGTCCACTGAGCGATTTCATCAGGATCACGTATTGTGTAACAAGTTCTAATGTTTGATTATTATATTGATGGTTTTTATCTTTCTTTGTCCTACGTTTGTCGCATTAGGTTAAGATATCTGTAATGGTAGACGTATGTATGTGTATATAATAAATAAATAAATATTTTTTATTTATTTATAGTCTCACGCCCACGCCTGTATCCCCGAAAGCAGAGGTGTAATATTACACCCACATTTCGTCATATTTTTTTTAGGTCCCAAGTAATTAGGGGGCGATCCTATTGCCGTACCGGGCACATTACCAGACTCCGTGCTGCTAATGAAAATTTCCTAACGGAAAAACCCAATAACACTTTGCTCGACCCGGGAATCTAACCCGAGACCTCCCAATCCCACGCGCACATTTATACCGCGAGACCAACGAGGCAGTCCTATAAATAAATAAATCTCTATTAAATTTGTGCAATATTACAATTAGCTAAATGCCACATTTTTGCAAGAGCATGTGTGAGGAGGTAATTAATTCATCAAATTAATAACTTCTGAGCTCGCAAATTGTGGCTGTGCCAGGGCCGAGCCGCCCCTGTGAGCGATGTGTGCGGCGCACACTGGCGCCAGGTTAGTAGGGGCGCCGCGCGCCGGATCTATTTAATTATTGAAATATTTTTGATATGCTACAAACTTCATCATCATCAACCTTGTTTAAAATTTGTCCCACTGCTGGACGCAACTACAGGCGTGAGCAATGAGCATTGTCTTGGGTAATTTTTACCTGCTTTCTTACCCATCCAACATAAAGATCATTTTGCAGTTTATAGCAGCGATAGGCTAATGTACCTAGAGACCAACGGACTGTTACGCAGAAAGTACATACATACATACATTATATTATATATGCGCACACGCATACGCCTCCTGTCCAAATCGCGGACACGGGTCATGAGTAGCAAAGAACCCCCAAGTTACGGTAGATCGCGGATGAAGGTGTTGGGCTCGGCCGCCAAAACACTCAGCGGCCGCAGAGGATAGGGAGGACGGCAACGCAACACCGCATCTCCTCTTCCTCTGCGGCCCCACCGCGACGCAACGATGGTGCGCCCCCATTTGGTCGCGGGAGATAGGGCGCGCGGCAACGCAACACCGACACGCCTCTCCTCCCGCGACCGCACCCGACCACGAGGGACAGAAGAACTGTCCCTCGCATTTGCCCCTTTGGACGCATCCTGCGCAGGCCTCGCGTCCCCTCCTGGATTCCTCTTAGCTTCACTGCGGGTGACCAATCCACGGTTACTGAGCCCCCCACCACGACAAGGTGGAGCCCCCCACCAGGGGGGGGGGGGGGACGGTAGGTCGCCTACGCCAACTGACCATGGCTTCGAATAACGGACGGGCACTAAGACTGAATGAAAATCTTGCACAACTAGAGGAGAAATCGAAAATGTAGAATTCTGAGGAAAGCGGGTGGACGAGTCCTAGATTCGGGTCATCTTATATTATATATTTAGAGGGAGAGACCAGTCATCTCAAGGTGGAGTCGGAGCGGAGTAGTTGGTGAAATCAAAAAGGGCAAATGCTCGATAACTTTCTAGAGATGGAGGGGCTGTTTGTTAATGAACTCGTTTTGAAAGAAGCAGCCTCAGCGGAAATGGACGTGGCAGGGCCCCGTCTCTATGAATAGAAATGCGGTAGACTTCATTATGGCGGACAAGAAGTGAATATTTAGGGATATCTCCGTGATAACCAGATTCACCACTGGAAGTAAACAATGTTTTATACCAGACCACAAACGAGGCACTATTTATAATTATGGATTACTACTAGAGGGGGCACCCTCTAGTAGTGCAGCTACACCTGCACATTTTTGCCCGATCCCGTGCCAATTTTGGCAAATTCTAACATACATGCCTAATTTCAGCAGCTTCTTGAGCCAACTAGTAACTTATGACCTCCGACACTCCAATATACCTAAGCTGTAATTTAAGAAGCAATTGATAAAAGTGGGGTTAAAAGTCCAGCAATTAAGTCGAAGCCATCTGACGAAGTTGATCAAATCTGATGGGATCGTGGTCACTTCTAGACCGAAGATGCTTCCGGAAGTTAACTTCCGGAAGCATCTTCGTCATCATCTTTAACAGTGATCTTTACATGTCGGCAGCGTCCCGTCTTCAAGACGACTCCAAGGGTCCCAGAATCATCTTAACTGAACTTTTCAGAAGAGTTGCCAGAAGTCAGCTTAGACTAAATTGTGAGCTTAAAGATGGAAAAGCCTCGATCAGAGCAATTCGGAACAGCGTGCTGCTCCAATGTACGAAGATAACATCTCTTTTTTGTATCGATTGCAGTCATTGTAGGTTAATAGAAGATAATTATATAACGTGACTTCCTAAGAAGATTGTCGTTTTGTTCTTCGAAAAGAAAAAAAAATAAGCATTTTGAAAACTTTCGACTCATCTGTCTTGACTTCTTGAGCCAAGTGTACCTACAAGTTGTTTGCGAAGAATCATCACGAACCGTCTCCCGTGTAGACTTAACTAGCTTCAGACTCCTGAAAAGGCTGGCTTTTGTGGAAGACGGGGAGAATAAGGCGCTACATATCACAGCCACACAATGCGGCAGATTAAACTGAAAACAAGTTTAATCAGTCACGTTTGACTATAAAAAGGTTTTTGACTCCATTGAATTGAAAGATGGTTTGTTTTGGAGTCCTTGCAACGGTGCCAAGCTGATTGTCTAAGGCAGGGATGTTACGGATATGGAATTTCGGATATATGGATACCTACGGATATTGGAAAAAAATTATATCGGTTTCGGATACGGATATCAAATTATTTCGAATTATCCGGTAGTTTCGGTTACGGATATTAGATTTTTAAGGAATATCAAAAGTAACACACAAATAGATAACAAAACACTTAGGTACCTACTTTCACAACACTTACTTTTCAGTTTATCGAACATAGTACCTACCGTATTCGTAATGTAAAATTAAATTGCTGACTAGTTATGACTTGAACAACAAAAGAAAACAAAGAAAACAGTCAATCTAAAGGACACGCGCGGTGTGTCACTGAGCCGATCAAAAACAAGTTATCGTAACGTGTCTCATTTAGACTCCGCCCCTATCCGAATCATTTATTTCGGATTCCGTTACGGATATTTTTTTATTTCGGGTATCCGATAGTTTCGGATACGGATATCCTTAACATCCCTGGTTCAAGCCTCCAAGGGCTGTGAGATCTACATGGTGCCCCGACTATGTATGACCGTCATAGTACAGAACCAGCAGCCTGAACCTGTATTGAAAAGATTTTAACTTATGTATTGTGAAAAGCTACATGCTTAATTATCATAAAATAAATGATAGCTTTTAATTTTTCAAAATCAGATCATGTAAAAAGTGTTTGATCTCGATCTGAGTTTTTATATCTAAATATCCTATTTACATAAATAAGACAACTTTTATCTCAGACGTGGGTATGTTGTAATGGATACTTTTCGAATAAGCTAATTAAAGAATATGTAAAATCATTATAAGTATTAGATATTCAACAAAACTATGTACCTACTTTTACTTCTACATCATAAAATTATATCAGCAGTATTAAGAACTTGTGCACAATTCCTCTAAATCTCATCTTCCACAATCAAGAATCTAACATGCTATATATTATTTTATTTCACTTCTCAAGTGGGCAGAAATAATAATTTTGTTAGATGTGGGTGCACTAGGTGCACCCACAGATTTATCCAAGAACATTATTCAGGTCAAGGTATCTTTTGATAATTGATATGAAGCATTATGAGAGGTGAATATATTACTGGGGTTTGAAAATAAAATACAAAATTCATTTCAAAGAATAAAAAGGTTTATTCCCAGTCCACTACGACTGCATACAAAATTAGTGCTTTCATCTTGTTTTGTACCTAAAAAATAATACAATAATGCGTAAGAGACAAATACATTATAACATTTAAAAAGGCAAAATTTCATCAGTACATTCATAAATGTAATCATTTTAAATATCAGTGGATATGTCAGTAAACATATAATTATATATAGCAGTTCAAATCTGTAGAATATATTATTATAAACCCAGATTTGTCCTGTGTATCGTAAATAGGCTCACAGGCCCACTATAAACAATAACAAAAAGTAGTACTTATGGTATTTCTTATACTATAGAACCAAATAAAATGTTCTAGATCCCCACTAAAATTATCTGAGTATTCATAGTACCCTAGCTTTCAATACCTCCCTGAACACTTCAATGCACAGCCTGTGACATATTATTTTCACAACAGTCTATCCAAGCTAATTGTAAAAGAGTTACGCTTGTTTCAGAAAATATTATGAATGATAGTGCATCAACCCTCAACATAAATATTGGGACTTATTTTCATACATCTCTGCAATAAAATACATTTTATGGTCAACAAGTAATAAGCAGTGATGCATGTTCTAGCTATATTTATGAATATGTGTGCACTACTTATTGTATATTGTCCACAGTGGGCCGGCTGCAGAAAGTAACGCTCACATGTTCTGTGGTGCTGGACTGGCTGGCTGAGGCTGAGCTTCCAAATTCTTGATGAGCTGAGCCAACCAGTGTTTTGTAGAGTTGTCTTCCTGGAGGCATGCAGCAAATGTGGAATCTCTCAGCTGGTCCGGCAAACATTGTCTTAAGGCCTCTCTAGCTCTAGGATTGTCAGATAAACGCAAATAACATCTGACAACATGTTTCAATAAACGTGCTGACGGATCTTTGGCAAGCGATAATACCATTTTACCTAAGATCATCGCAACGTGAGAGAACCTGTCATATGTTTGGCATATATAACAAAGCCCACTATCGTCAAGCAAAATCTTCTGTAAAATGAAGGTTGCCACAGTTTTAGACAGCTCAGACCCGTTTTCCATAATACGTAGACACAATGGTATTATTTCAGTTGTCAGCAGAAATGTAATTACTTCTTGTTCATCAGTTTTAACTAAGGCTCCAATTACTCCAAGGCTAGTTAGGCGTAAGTATTCGAAAGGACGCGTTTTGGATACGGTGTGCAGGAAGGGGTATAGGAATAATGGTACGTGTGCTTGTAGGAAGGCAGAACGAGTCTCGGGGTGCGACGCGACGCACTGCATGAGCGCCAGGGCGTTGCAGACGCGGTTGCTTTGATGAGCCGTTAGTGTCGGCGGTATCATGGCCACGTAGATGTTGGTGATCTCCTGTAGCAGCGCAGCTATGGTGCCGAAACTGTGCCACAACATGGGCGCCAGATCCGGCACATTCTCGCGCTTCTTGCTGAGTTCTAGTAGCGCATTTTCTCGCGTTTCGGGATTACACAGCTCCAGGATCCATGTAAAAATCTTTTCTCTGTCCACGGACTGCATGTTCGCCGGGCTCTGCTGGGCACTCATGTTAATCATTGATCTTGTTTTATAGCTTTGGCACTTGCTTCTTACAATACACGAAGGCTACGCGTAAGGTTAAATTCATGGTATTTTTATGATACGTTTATATATTCACGAAACCATGTGTTAGTTTACTGCTTATGAAAACACGTTTGGAACTTATAAAAATCAAAATGTTATCCTAGTACCTAGTACCTACTAAAACTAGTTTCTCGAAAGCGTCAGACAAATGAAGACATTGACGTGACATTTGAGTTTTGACAACCCAGTAAAACAAAAGCAAAAGTGTTGTCATAGACAATAACTTTACAAAAATGTTTTAGTAAGGAATGTGTAAAGGCTGTTCTACATTACACATGTTACTATTTTTTACTGGTACAGTATACTAATCGGATTCCCAGACGCGATGCGAATGAATAGGAACACCTCTAATTTTACTAGTTTTTTTCGCTTAGTTTGACAATTGACATTTCACTTCTGAGTCTGAGTCGTCCGTTTACCTACGAAGCAAAGCAATTTTTGGGGACTCTCCGGTAAGTGTTTATGGCAAGCACATGTGGAGCGTTTAATTTGTTTTCTCAGGCTGAATCACTAAATTTTGGTGTTATTTTCTGTGTCAGTTTCGTGTCTGTGATTGTTTTTTTTGTTGTGTGATTATTTGTTACCTGTTTGGTAAGTTTATTTGCGTTTTATTGCGGCATGTGGGGAGGTCGCGACCATGGAAGTTGATTTTGAATTCCATGGTCGTCCGCCCGATCCTGGCACGTCGCAAAATATCTCCAACCTACCCCAACAAATTCTTACTACAAATCCCTCCCAGTACCTATTCCCGTATTCCCCAGGCTTATCCGTGCCGTTATCGTCCTTTGAGGACATTGAAAACCGTGCCCGTAAGCGCATTGTTGACAGTGATGGCCCTCCCCCTCCAAAAAAAACAAATAACAATGACCAGACCCTAGCGTTCCCTTCTTCCTACAGTCGGTCTCGATATTCGACAAGGGACTCAGCTCCATTTGTAGTACATGCCTTATTTTAGTCTGATGATACTTCCTCTGGTACCACCATCCACCCGGTGAAGTTTGGCCAGCTGTTGCTGAAACTGAACATTAAAAATATTCTCCCCGATGGAGTCAAAAAAGTAGGCCGAAACAAGATCTCTGTTGAGTTTAAAACTCCAGAAGATGCAAATGCATTTCTAAATAACTCTGAGATACTCGCTAAAGGTTATGTTACCTCAATTCCAAGCTACAACATAACAAGAATGGGTGTGGTAAAAGGGGTCCCTATTGAGTGGTCTGAAGAGGAGATTGCTGAGAACCTAAAATCCCCCTGTCCAATTCTTAAGGTTAGGCGACTCAACCACAAGGTTATAACTGAAGGATCTGCAGAATGGAAACCGACTCCCTCGGTAGTCATCACTTTTGATGGTCAATCCCTGCCCAATCGTGTTTTCTGTTGTTACAACTCCCTTCCGGTGGATTTATACCAATTCCCTACCATTCAATGTTACGGGTGTTGTAGATTTGGGCATACCAGATCCAAATGTCGTTCCAAACCTCGGTGTTTCCGCTGTGGTGAGGAACACTTTGGTGATGGTTGCTCCGTGGAGGACATTGTCTGTCTGTATTGCACTGGTCCACATTTTGCTACCAGTAAGGATTGTCCAGAATTCATAAGACAGAAGAATATTAAGCTTTGTATGGCTGAGGAGTGCTTGTCTTATGAAGAAGCTTCCAAAAAGTTTTCCCCCTCTTATAAGTCATATGCTGCTGTTTCCTCATCACTCCCCCCTACTCTTTCTCAGTCTCCTAATTTCAATAATCTCACTCAATTACCTTCCAGCCTTAAATCTCTTCACCAATCCCCTAATGTTATTTCCTACAGAAAAACCACTTTCTCCAAACCCAAGCCCCGTCCTCAACTGTCGCCTGGTTATGACCGCAGAGCTCATGAAAGCATTCTGAACAATTATTCGTTTAATCCTTCCACCAATGGTTGTGCTCTCAATAACCCCTCCCAATTAACTGTTTCTTCTAATGACTCTATTACCATAGAAATTAATAATTTATACTCTTCTCTTTCCTCTTTTCTTTTAAAAAATAGTTTACCGGACAACGTTGCCAATGAATTTGTAAACCTCATTAAATTACGTAATTATGACCCTACATTGCCTACAATGGAATGTCAGGAGCGCCATACCAAAAAGACATGAGATTTCCCATCTTATTAATATTTATAAACCTGCAATTATTGCCTTAGCTGAGACTTGGCTTCGGCCAACCCAAACTTTTAATTTTTCAGGATACAGCACATTCCGTCATGACCGTCCTGATGGTTATGGTGGGGCTGCTATCCTTGTTAGCAACTTATTCCCTTTCTCTCCACTTTCCTTACCTAGTCATGGGAATGAGATTGATGCTGTTGGAGTTAACATCCTCGGTATCAATTTTATTTCCATTTATATTCCTTCCCCAAATACTACAAGTTTTCAGTTTCTCCACAATATATGTGCTCTTTTTAATCCTATTATTCTGCTAGGAGACTTTAACTGCCACCACAGTCTATGGGGCTCTGTTCACTGTGACAGTGCAGGTAATGAATTGGTTGACTTAATAGATGACAGAGGATTATTTGTCCTGAATGATGGGTCGGCAACACGCATACCAAGAATTGGTCAAGTTAAGAGTTGTGTTGATTTGTCTCTATGTTCCTCCAATCTTTCTGCCCAGCTGGACTGGAAGCGTCTAAATTTATGTTATGGCAGTGACCACTATCCTATTAGCATTACTTTAGTTAGTAGGTCCCTACCCCAGAGAGACAATAATCCCATTTTGAAATACAGATTGGCAGATGCTGACTGGGATTTGTATAATCAAATCATGCAGGACAAAATTCCCTCCCCTCCTAGTGTTTCTAATACCAACATCGATGACTGTTTATTGCAATTTTCCGAGTGTATTTCTTCCGCAGCCGAGGCTAGCATTCCTCATAAGAATGCAGCTACAGGTAGGTTAGCCTCTCCCCCCTGGTGGGACCGGGATTGTACTCAAATCATCAAAGCCCGAAATGCTGCTGAACTAACTAATGTTAACAGCATGACATTCCAAAATTTGATTGAGTATAATCGGACGGTTGCTCGATCCAGACGCCTTTTTAAAAGGAAAAAACGTGAGGGCTGGAAAAAGTTTTGTGCATCCCTTTCTCCAACAACCCCTTCTACCTTTGTGTGGCAGAATTTTAAGAAGTTTAGTCGCGGCTGCTCCCCTGTGAAATATTCTCCAATCTCTCCAGATTTGGCTTCTCTCTTCTTTAATAAACTTGCTCCTTTCTTTGTCCCTTTACAGGATGAACTCCCGCTGTCTACAGATACTGCCTCCAATGACCCTTTAGATGCTCCTTTTACCTTACAGGAGTTGGATGCCGTCCTCAAGTATGTTCGTGATTCCGCCCCTGGAGTCGATGGTTTTCCTTACTCATTTTATAAAAGGGTTAGCCCTCAGAGCCGCGAATTCCTTTTAAACTTAATTAATACCTGCTTCACTCTTAGTTATATGCCGGACATATGGAAGACACAGCTGATCATTCCCATTTTAAAACCCGGTAAATCTCCTAACTCCCCAGACCATTTCCGGCCAGTCGCGCTGTCGCCCGTGCTTTGTAAAATTTTCGAGCATCTTATTAAAAACAGACTAGAGTGGTATGTTGAAAACCAAGGCCTCCTAGCTGATTCTCAATATGGTTTTCGTAGGGGTTCTAGTACCATGGATAGTATCAGCATCCTGATGACAGATATTCGAATTGCATTTAGCAAGAATGAATCGGTGCTTGCGGTCTTTTTGGATATTTCAGCAGCTTACGACAATGTCCTTCTTGCTGTACTCAGAAGTAAGCTACGTCAGCTGAGTATACCGCCAAGAATGCTAAATTGTATCTGCAACCTCCTTTCAGACCGTAAAGTCAAGTTACACTGTTCAGGAGATAATATTGGACCGAGAACTGTTTGGCGCGGTCTTCCACAAGGCTCGGTATTGAGCCCTCTACTATATAGTATTTACACGTCAGATTTACATAGGTCTCTCAACATCGACTGTCAAATACTTCAATACGCCGATGACATATGTTTATATTTACAGAAAGCGTCAATTGCGGATGCTCAGGAATCAATGCAGATATCCCTCAGCTCCCTAAACCATTGGCTCAACTCCCATGGACTCTGCCTTTCACCTGCTAAAAGCTCGGCTGTAGTCTTCTCTCGTAAGAGAATACTTCCAAGGCTTCATCTCGAGATTGAAGGTTCTCCCATAAAGTTCGAGGACAATGTCAAATTTTTAGGTATTATCTTAGACTCAAAACTATCTGGCGCTTCTCATATTAATTATGTTGTAACCAAATTAGAGAAAAATCTAAACATGCTTCGTGCGCTTGCGGGTGTTTGGTGGGGAGCGCATCCTTTCACCCTTAAACTCATTTACAATGCAACTATCAGAAGTCTATTAGATTATGGTGCATTTTTACTGGAACCCTGCAGTAAAGTTGCAATGGCTAAACTAGACTCCATTCAGTCGAAGAGTCTACGCATAGTTTTAGGCTGCATGAGATCCACACCAATTAATGGTCTTCAAGTAGAGAGTGGTGATCCCCCCCTTTACCTGCGCAGGCAATTATTTGCTGACAAATTTGTTTTTAAAAGATTTTTTATAAACAACCACAATATTCTTCCCAAACTTGCCCACTTAGATAATCTTCTGGACCAGAGTGATTACTGGAGACACAAGGATCCCCCCTTATTTTTAAACTCCTATAGAAAGATCCGGCTAAAACAAGAAGCTGTTAATATTCAACAGTGTTCCAAAATTCCTCACTATTATTCTCCATATAAAGCCTTAATTTACTATCCAAATTATTTCATCACTGCCCTGAATAAAGATTCTCATCAAGTCAATGCTCAATTTTCTACCCTGGTTGAAGCTCATTATAGCGAATATCATAAATTTTTCACGGATGCCTCAAAGTTGTCTCCAGATGGTAAAACAGGCATTTCAGTATTCTATGAAAACTCAAAAATTATCCTCCAGTTTCAATGTCCCCCTGAATCTTCTGTGTTTACTGGCGAGTGTATAGGCATTCTTGAAGCATGTTTATTTATCCTTTCTCATGATGTCATTTCTAAGGCTGTAATTTTTTCAGACTGTAAAAGTGCCTTGGAGGCTATCATTAAAAATCCTTTCAGGAATAACATTCATAGCCCTATTATCATGGCAATTAGGAACTGCTTGCATTCATGTGTTGAGAAGGATATAGAGGTTGTACTGGTATGGATTCCTGGTCATTCTGGCATTACTGGCAATGAATGTGCAGATGAGTATGCCAACGAGGCTGTTAATAGTAGCTTGGTTGATCTTAAATACTATTCCATCCAAGTTTATGACTTACTGCATTCATGCAAGGTAGATTTGCACAACTCCTGGCAGTCTTTGTGGTTTGAGTCAAGTAAAACAAAGGGCTCTTTGTATGCCTCAATCCAACCTGACATTCCAATTAAGCCTTGGTTTTATAAATTCAAAAAGACTCCTAAATTCGTAACCTCCGTTATTTGTAGAATCCGCCTTGGCCATTGCTGCTCCCCTGTTTTCCTACATAAGATCAGAGTTCGTGACAATTCTTCGTGTGAATGTGGCCTAGATGAGGGTACCCTGGAACATATATTTCTTAATTGCCCATTAAAAAAAGCCTTCCCATTAGAACAACTTGTATCCAAATTAAATATTCAGTACCCAGTTAATGTACGCCACCTCTTATCCTTCTTTCCAAATCCTATAATAATTTGTGCTTTTATTAAATTTATCTCTATTAACACAATAAAACTATAATATGTATTAGAATTTTAATTGTTTGTCTTATTGTATATCAATTATTGTATTAACTAACATCTGTAACTGTGATCGTCTTTTGTTTCAGGCTCGAATCTAACACCACAATAATTAGTATGGTATATCAATACTGCCTAATGCTTCGTTGCCCATAAGTGTTCCTAGTCATTACACGACACTGGCAGAAATTGTCGAAAAGTAGTCGACAGATTGCCATTAAAAAAAAAAAAAAAAAGTGTTGTCATAGACAATAACTTTACAAAAATGTTTTAGTAAGGAATGTGTCAAGGCTGTTCTACATTACACATGTTACTATTTTTTACTGGTACAGTATACTAATCGGATTCCCAGACGCGATGCGAATGAATAGGAACACCTCTAATTTTACTAGTTTTTTTTTGCTTAGTTTGACAATTGACATTTCACTTCTGAGTCTGAGTCGTCCGTTTACCTACGAAGCAAAGCAATTTTTGTGAATTTTTATTTCGCTTTATGTACATTTGGTTTCGTTTTTATTGTGATTATCCAGAAGTATATATTTTAATTCAACCAGTAGTGTTTTTACGCTATGGTTCATTATTATTTTCCTAATTATTATATTATGTGAAAGTTGTGTTTCGTTCGACTTCCAACCCACGTTCATTGGTTTGTTACCTTACTTTAGCATATTTTTTGATAAATATTACTTTTATAGATTACGTATAAAACTCTCTAAGTGCCACACATGTGACCCTGTACCATTTGTTGGGTAATATTATCAGTCTCCGGTTGATTCATCGAGTTGACGCCATTGCCGAGTATAATTAACTATAATAAACAAAGTGCTCCGCAGTGTTCGTGGTACAGGGTTGCGGCGGCAGATGTTTCCTTGTCGAAATACGTTGTGTTCTAGTTTGGTGCTACAGTAATATAAACAGTTTTCGGTATAGTCCAGTTTATTGAACAAATTCAGAGCAGTGAATAAAGTGCTATTCTGATTAGAATAAAGTTATTTTATATGTGGGGTGGAAGAAATATTGTCAGTTTGTATGTTATATTTTAGATAATGGAGGTATCACATTCCCTGACTCTCAATGAGTCTGCTCTACAGCAGCTGCCTGATGACAAAAAACCACATTTTATATTTGAATGGTTAAGATTCCTTGACAAAGTGCTTGTAGCTGCTCACAAGGTAAATATTATTTTGATTGTTTGCAATATTTTGTTCCCCAGTTCTTAGACCATAAAAATTATTATTTTGATTAACATAAAAAATAAAAATAAATATTGTTTATTTCGATCACATAATGTCAAATAAAAAAAGAATATGAATATTTTCATGCTTCATGAATTGATTGATTCACATTATGACTATCTATTCATACTTTTGGATTATTTCAGTATGTATGTACATACACAATTATTTCCAAATATTATGTTCTTACTTTTTGTAAGAACATAATATTTGGAAATTCCATAGCATTAATGGCGTTAATTTTATAATAAAACGGAAGCTTTCTATAGTGTTAATTGACTAAATTTGACATAAATAATGAAACTGTACAAGTTGAACTTCACAGTGTTACATATTAAATCTTATGTTTGGATCTGTAATTTGTCAGATTACAAGGTACTTGTTTGTAAAATACTCAGGACTATAGGGGGTTGGTTGGTCTTAGGCAGTACTATTATAAGCCAAAAAATTTGATAGTTCGACATTGCCCTGCAAAATGTTTGTAGGAGTACCGGGGTCCAATGTAATCTTAAAAGGCACTTGTTTACATCACCTATATCCAATTCTAAAGATAGAATATTGGAAACTGGAGCTAGTCTTTAGTTTTTTATACTTATAGGTGTTTCTTAAATTTACCCATAAAATTGTATGTATGATATAAAATTATTTTCTTTGATGAGCTATCAATACAATTTTAATATAGCTACCTGCTATCCATTATTCCAATGCATTGATATGCAACGCAAGATATAAACATTATTTACTTACATAAAGAATTTGTAAATATACTCATACAATAGGCATATTATGCCAATTGACTATTGTTCTATTTTCATATTTCTTGTTGAAGTTCATTGTGATTTAAAAACCTTGTTTCCATTTTAAATTATAAATGTTATCAACAATAAAATTGTCCATAGATAATATGTAAGCACAGGACCTATTGCCAAATTCAACAAGCACAGAAAAGTCTTTGCATTTCCTATCCCGCTACTATTATGATCACAAAAGTTTGAGGGCATGGCTGCAAAGTTGGATGTTTGTTACTCATTTGCCCAAAAGTTACTGAACAGATTTTGATAAGATGTTACAATAATATATTGAGGAGTATACTTCTCTTAGAGGCACTTCTTCTACTTTTAAAAGGAGACTGACCATCTATATTATGGTATAATGTTTTTTAGATTAATAATTAATTTTCTGTGACGTATTAAGAATACGGAATGTCACCACCCCATAGCACCCCGTGGGTGTCTTAAGAGCCGACAGAGGGAGCATATTATGCAGAGAACAGCACTGTAAGAGAAGGAAAACTTGATACAAACCCTATACCAACCCGTTTGGCCAGTGTGGTATAGTAGGCCAATTCCTCCTTTCAAAGGAGAGGCCTAGTCCAGCAGTGGACTGTTAAAGGCTGATGATGATGAACCCAAAGTGTCATAGTCTACATTTTGTCCCAAAAACGGATAATAATGTAGGTGGAATTACAATCAGTAGCTTGGATCTAATGAAACCTTTTTTACAGTCTGATATCAAAAGCTGCCAACAGAAGCTAGTAGCCCAACTGGTGAATCTTTTACGTGAGAACCTTGGAGCGCCAGCACGGAGGCTGCTAGCAAGGAACCTCGCAACATTATTCTCAGTAGGAGATACCTTCCTGCTGTTTGACACTGTCAATAAGTGCAATGATATCATCAAAGTTAAGGATGATTCACCATCATATCTGCCAACAAGATTGTAAGTACAGTATTATGAATTATTCCTTTTTGTCAAATCACCTATGTGGTAGAAAATTAGTATTAGGTATCATTATACCTAATACTAATTTTCTACCACATAGGTATACACAACACCATCTAGTCCCTAACTAATATGTCATTGCTGAGCTAAAAGTACTGAAGCTAGAAATATGAAATTTGAACAGTTTAGTCACTTTATGAAATAGGCACCCATTAAGGACTGAATTTTTGGTAAATAAAGGTTGATAGTTTAGAGTTTAGAACCTCTTGAAAGCGGCAATACTAGACTATAAAAAAATCTATTCTGTTTTGCACTGATCAGTGCATCGTCAGTCAACAAGTTAAGTGAGAAGGATCATCGTGTTTTAATGTATACCTCTTAGATTTCTGAATTTAATTTGCAATAATTATATTACATTCATCAGACTGTTTTGAGAACAGGCTTTAGTTATACTTAAACTAGTTTTCTCTTAGGCAAGCATATCAAATGTCATTACTACATACAAATGTATGTCTTTAGCCCACTGAACTGAGTTTTGCATAATGTTTATCAAACAATGTTCACCTTTGAAACAAAACATGAGATGATATCTATGTGCCTTGTCAGCCCATATAGGGATATTGAATGAGTAAGTAAGAGGAGAAAATAAACCTACATTGTTTTTATACAGTGATCCCACATTTTTTTATAATATGATTTTATCCAGCTGTAATAGGGTATTTGACTAAAAAAATCTAATTAGTCCGTCAGTTAGATTATCGAAAAATATTGGATACGTATTTTTTGTTTTATCAAATCAGTAAAAAAATACGAAGATAAAACGCATCAAAGATGGAGAAACGCCTAAGAGTGGGGGCTTGTAACGCCACTTGCCAGTAAAAAGTGTACTGGCAAGTGACGTCACACGAGTTTTCAGCGAAGTTTGTCGTCTTAATTTTTTGTTTACGCGACTTAAGAAAATATACGTGTCCAATATTTTTTGGAAATCTATCTGACGGACTAATTCGATTCTTTTAGTCAAATACCCTATTATAAATAGAGAATTTTCATGATGATGATTATATTATTATAGAATAATTTCATAAAACACTGCGCAATTAACTGCTCATTGATGAATTAACTAGTAAGCAATCATCAAATTATGTCATGCACCTAAACAAAATAATTCTTTAAATCACAATTGGCTCATCATAACTTATTATTTGTAGACATATATTTCTATCTTGTACAACTATCTATACTATCTATGACTCCCACGAAATCTGCTTTTGACCTATTGTTTTCGACTTTTTTTCTGATCGGACCTTTTTAGGGTTCCGTACCTAAAAGGTAAAAATCGGAACCCTATTACTAAGCCTCCGCTGTCTGTCTGTCTGTCTGTCTGTCTGTCTGTCTGTCTGTCACCAGGCTGTATCTCATAAACCGTGATAGCTAGAAAGCTGAAATTTTCACAAATTATGTATTGCGGTTGCCGCTATAACAACAAATACTAAAAATAAAAAAAAATAAAATATTAAGGGGGGGTCCCATACAATAAACGTGTTTTTTTTTCGTATTTTTGCTCAAAATTACTAACGGTAACAGGTAGACGCTTAAAATTTTCACGGAATATGTAGTTGTATATTACCTTTAATAAATAAATAATTAAATTAAAAAAAGTAAATAATAAAGGGGGGCTCCCATACAACAAACGTAATTTTTAAGCAATTTGTTAATCTTAATAAACAAGTAGAAACTTAAAAAATATTTAAGTATATATACAACAAAAGTGATTTTCTTTTATAGATGATGGTACGGAACCCTTCGTGCGCGAGTCCGACTCGCACTTGCCCAATTTTTATTTCCAAAACCAATGACAAATTAATCACCAAATACAAACATTGTAACTGGCATTACAAACTTTAAAAAAATATTATAAAGAGCATACAAGTTTAGAATGGCGATTTGTAGATAATTTCATATTAAAACATATTAGTTCAAACGCACATTCTCTAAACGTCTGGAGGGGTTTGTGAGGTAAAAAGAAATTGACCATCGCACCAACAGAAACAAAAATTAATTATTTGTAGCATTAGGCGCTCAAAAGATTAATTGCTTTTATGTCAGGCTAACTACTATTCGCCAAAAATCTGGCTCAGCAGCACGCATATATCCTACTAGCCTTCGCCCGCGGCTTCGCCCGCATGAAATTTTAATAAAGAGTAGCCTTTGTACTTCCCCAGGTTTCAGACTATTCATATCAAATATCATCACAAACGGATCTGCACATTAGCCGTATAGCATACATTTAAACGGATAATACTTAAAATTACTTTTGTTTTCATTCATAGTCGTCAAACTTCAGGTAAAGATTAGTATAAAGGTATAGGCTATTGAATAGAATAGCAGCAAAAATAAAAACTGAAAGCATTAAGTACCACAAAGTACATAATCAGACCGCCTCTCCGCCCCGCTGCGCTTAAGTGCGCCATCTCATAGTAAGCGCTTTTGATAACGCTGCGCTTAAGTCAATTATATCGTGACAACTTTTAAACTACTCGTCCAAACTACTTACTTTAAAAGACAAAGTTCATCTACATTAAGTACTGAAGACAATAAATCTATCAATTTTGAAAACAATTTGATACTTAACTACTCTAGAATGTGCATTGTAAAAAGTATCAAATTTAATTTTTTTTACGGACCACTTTTTAATGTATATTGGCTTCTACATAAAAGGTAGGTATACGCGGACTTTTGTTTCCAACTTTTTAAGATAAACAATATCACGGCACATTATCTTCATGTAACTTCAACGGTTTAGGCAACGCACACGATACCTTCGTGATTTCAGAGCTCAAGATTTTTGCCGACTTAATTGATACTTTTCCTTATATTAAGGCAACATTATACAAAATCTTTATAAATTGTAGCCTATGTGTTATTCTGATGTATAAACTATATTACTGTAAAGTTTCATCCAAATCCGTTCAGTAGTTTTTGCGTGAAAGAGTAACAAACATCCATACATACATCTTCACAAACTTTCGCATTTATAATATTAGTAGGATAGGAAGTAGGATATCCAGGCTGATAATAAACTACTATTATAAATGCGAAAGCTTGTGAAGATGGATGGAAAGGTTTTTGTAGCAAACACCAATAATCAATCTTTAAACCAAAAGCAATGAAACAGATTGTGATAAAACTTTGTAGTAATATAGCTGAAACATCAGAATATCACGATAAAGTAATGGAAAAAAGAATTTTGATACAATAGTATCAAAATTCTTTTTTGTTTGAGTTATTCAATCAAACCTTTTACCAGCTACCCAATAGTCGGATATTTAGATGTTCGTAACAACTATCTAATAAAATTATATATATATATTTTGTTATAGTCTCACGCCTTTTATCCCCGGAGGGGTAGGCAAAGGTGTAATATTACACCCACATTTCGCATGAATTTTTGGTGCCACGTAATAGGGTGCGAGCCTATTGCCTTTACTCCATGCTGCTACTGAGAATTCGGAAATAACCAGTAACACTTTTGCACGACCCGGGAATCGAACCCTGGACCTCCGATCAGCAGTCGCATACGCTATCCACTGGACCACGGAGGCAGTCACCATCTAATACTGGAACTACACTACGGAAGCACGAGAACATAGAAACAGATTACTGTATTCGCCCCCTTAAATTTCTATCGACTCATATTGACGACCGGTTGGCGCAGCGGTAGTGTAAGCGACTACCACGCCGAAGGTCGCGGGTTCGATTCCCGCTCAAGTCATTTGTGTACGTGAACATGGATGTTTGTCTTGGTCTGGGTTTTTTTTGTATTTAAAAAGAAAAGTATGCATGTCTGTTTATCCACTGCGTAGTACTCATAGTACAAGCTCTGCTTAGTTTCGTACTACATGGTGTTGTGTGAATGTGGTAGAATATTTTATTATAACCCGCTGTGTCCGGTCCCTAGCCGGGCCGTGTCTCTTCCCGTACTTAGCCGCTGTGTCCCGTCCTCCGTACAGACAAGAGTACTGTGAGAACGAGTTCATGATAAAATGTTCCCACCGATACTTTCGAACACCTGACGAGGCACGGGCCTAATATGTGTGGATAGACCTTAATCCTTTTTGTCATAGGTATTCATCTCTCGTCTGTCAAGACATCACAGACAAAACCTAAACGAATTATCTGATCTTTTACGTGAATATTTTTTTCTAGGGCCGCCATATGCTGCCTTGGCAGTATGTACGAGAAGCTCGGCAGGATGATGGGCAGGTCTTACGAAGAGACAGTGAACACGCTGGTCAAATCGCTGAAGAACGCCGAGTCGCAAACGCGGCTCGAGGTCATGAATACTTTGGAGAAGGTGAGTTTGTATTATAACGGAAGGTCGCAAGTGACTGGCCGCATTTCTCTACGATTCTATTTTTGACTATGGTGCATTTATTTTTGTCTATGGTGGAAATGAAAAGGGCTCCCTCCGTATTATGAGGCAGGCGGTGTGTGTGACATATGAGTTTCGTAGGTAGGAGCTTTGCTAATTTCAGTATGAATGGCCCATTCATCGACGACCGGGTCGACCGGGAAACCACCACCCTCTCATTATCGACGTAAAGTATCTATGCTGTTGCGTTTCGCTCGATGAGTGAGAGTGCCGGAGGTCCATGCCCTTCTCCTGCCTCATCCCGCTACCCCTCCTACGCCTTTTCCCGTCCGAAAGGGCGGCAACGCACTTGAGACTCCTGTGGTGTTGCTTGCGTCCATGGGCGGCGGCAATCGCTTACCATCACGCGTCCGTCTATTTGTTTGCCGCGTATTTTTTATTATTTTTTATTTTATTAAAAATACCTGTCAAATTTAAAAAAAACGCTGCCTGATGGTAAGCTGACAGTGAAGTCCTATTGGGAAGGCCACCATCCCCAATTGCTGGTTAAGCAATGTGACATGACGGCCCTCACTTTGACGGCCTTGAGAGATGCTTTTTCACGCCCCGCTTAAAGGTCCCAGGATCAAGGGAGGAAAGAAACACGTGAGCTGGCAGTGAGTTCCACATGTTTATGGTACGGCAAAGATAAGATGTACCGAACCTTTTCGTACGTGACGGTATCTGCTCTACCGTGTAAGCCTGGCACTTTAACCCGGCACGTGTTGTTCGGGAGAGGAAAGGAGAGGGTGGGATGAGTTGAAAGAGTTCATCTGAACACTTACCGTGATACAATCGGTAAAAGATAGCCATTGAGGCTACGTCCCTGCGTAATTGCAGAGATTCAAGGGTTTTAGTAGCCTCAAGGTCACCTATGATACGGACAGTACGCCGCTGCAACCTATCAAGGGCATCTAGCAGGTACTGAGCGGAGCCGTTCCAGAGATGAGAGCAGTATTCCACGCAGGAGCGAACCTGAGTCTTGTATAATAGACACAGCTGCTCCGGCGTGATATATGTAGTACATAACAAAAAAGCAAAGTGTTAAGAGGCCTTCCCTCTAAAACCACTGCCCATGCTCCCTCTAAAGCCATGTCCAAAGACTCCGTAGTGACAGACACTATACAAGCGCGTCATCGAACATTTGGCAACTACAGGCCGCAGGAATACTGAATTGACCCGAATCTTTGACAACTCTGTCGATTCCTTCACTAAAACATAGTTCTAGCGATAAAATTCCGTAAAGTCATTCGGTAAACTAGTGTTCAAGCCAATCTGGAAAGCAATTAGCATGCTTAAATAGTTGTTATGGTTACTAACAACGGTTTCAGCCGGTTTTATCACATTTACTGTTAACGATAAGCCGACTAAACAGGAAAGCTACAGCTAGATTGCCACTTATATTCGATTTTATTATAAGCTATAATAAGTTAGCAATGCTATATTTTTGTGATAGATGTATAGCAGCTGGTCTCGCGAGGCGTCGAACAGTCTCTTTAAAGACGCCTCATTTTCTTTAAAAATACGCCATTTCGTTAAAACAGTATGCATCACGCTGAAATTTTCGCACATGAACTAATTATAGCCACTACGCAAGCTATTTAATTACGACAATGATTCCTTAGTTTTACGTATATTCGTTGTAATCTGTGAGTCAGAAATACCGAAGACTTATTAGACCTTGAAATTAATAAATAATAACAGCGTTATTAAATGAAACTCGGTTGATTTCGGGCATCTGCACCAGGCTTTAGAAATGTTTAAATATCGAATAGCTTGGGCAGCTGACATTAGTTACGACGCTTGATATAAAGTTTTAATTAGTTACTACTTCTGTTTTTACTACTTCTGTGCGATATCCTGCTTGTACTCGCATTCCAAGCCCATTTTTTCTGGACTATATGAAATCTGAAAAGGAAAATATGAGTCAAAATTAAATGACCGAAGAAACAAGTAACTCTGAGTTTGTTTCGGATTTTCTTCTCCGGAGTTAATTTAGCTAGGAAAAGCCTGCATAATCTAGAATAGGGTTTTGACTTGTATACCTACGTGTAGTAAACAACAAATGCAGAAATAAATACGTCTTTTTATTTGGTTGCACTTTTTTGTGAAATATCTGCCTCCGTGGTCCAGTGGAATTAGCGTTTGGAGAAGTTTAGCGTCTGCTGATATGGTTCGATTCCCGGATCGGGCAAAAGTGTTACTCTATTTTTCCGAATTATCAGTAGCAGCACGGAATCTGGCAATGTACGACGACGTACGTGGCAAAATGTGGGTGTAATATTAGACCTCTTCCTACCCTTTCGGGGATAAAGGCTTGACCGTATAAAAAAAAGACTTAAAAAATATGTCTCAATCTTCATTCCTAGTGATACCCTTATGGCTTAAAATTGGAGAAAACATCAGAACAATAAAATTTGCTGTTCCATACAAAATTCGTCTAAATGTCAAGTTTGAATATTGTCTGGGACAGTACAATCTACTACTTTTAGCGATTTGTCTAATTTTATTTATATGACTAGATGAGCCCGCGGTTACACCCGCGTTTTTTAGGGCTACTGCTGCAGCTTTGCGTCCACCCGTGGCTCATAGCGTGTTGTTATATCGCCTTAATAGCCTTCCTCGATAAATGGGCTATCCAAAACAAAACTAATTATTCAAATCGAACCTGCAGCTCCTGAGGTTACCTTGTTCAAGTAAACAAGCTCTTCAGCCTCATATTATTAGTATAGATACATACATACATAGACTCACGCCTGTTTCCCGGAGGGGTAGGCAGAGACTACGGAACGCCATTTGCAACGATCCTGACATACCTCTCTTGCTTCATTCTGTTTATGGTAGGTACTTCTGACCGGTCCCTTTTTTAGGATGTCTCCAATCAGGGGGGCGATTCAGAATCGTTCGATATCTCATTTGACATTCGATTCCGTTAATAAAAAACGGGCTACCTAATTTTTTGTCAAAACTATCGCATTTCCTATCAATTTTATGCATTCAGTATGAAGTCAATTATTAAATAAACCGAATTCAATGAATATTTGTTCAAAATATCTCTAATAGGCGGCTAAAAGACGAGGACAATAATTTGACATATCGTACGATTACTTGTCGTGACATTCTGAATCGGCCTGCTGGTCAGAGAACGTCCGCCTAGGTCTTCCGCTTCGTCCTGTCCCATTCACACTTGCATTATATATCTTCTTTGTCAGTCTTTCGTCATCCATCCTCTCCATGTGCCCAAACCATCTTAACATGCCTTTCTCGATGCTTGTCACTACATCTTCTTTTATCCCACAACACTCTCTTATCACACAATTCTTTACTCTGTCGGTCAAAGATACACTACACATACTTCTCAGCTCCCATTTCTACAGCATTTATTCTACTTTCAAGTCTCTTCTGCCATACCCAACTTTCACTACCATACATAAGGGTAGGCACTAACACCCCTCTATGCACAGCCAAACGTGCCTTTTGGACACGTTTTGACTGTTCATAAACGCCTTCAGAGCTCCATTCACTCTATTCCCTGCATTGACTCTATTACCTGCATTAACTCTTCTTTCAATATCTTCTTCATTCTTACCATCTCTTGTAAACAACGTACCTAAGCATACAAACTCTTTCACTTGTTCCACTCGCTGTCCATCGCTCAAAACATTACAAGCCGTAACGCATCCCTCCTTTTCAAAAACCATAACTTTCGTTTTACTTACATTCACTTTCATTCCTTTCCTCTCTAACTCACCATGCATGCAACTTCTCCGCTGAAAACGGAAGTATTACCCGATCATCCGCATAAAGGAGGCATTTGACGAGTAACCCATTCATCCTTAATCCGCAGTCACTATGTTTTAAATCTTGCAAACAACTGTCCATGAAGAGGGTAAACAGCCACGGCGACGCTACACATCCTTGTCTAACACCTTTCTCGATGGTAAACCAGTCAGTGTATGCCCCGTTTATCCTCACACAAGCTCTAGAATCCTCATAAAGGGATTTCGGAGCTCGAATGAGGCTGCTATCCACCCCATTCATTGACAGCACCGACCACATTTCATTCCTCACCACTTTATCGTAAGCCTTTTCCAAAGCTACGAATGCGCAATAGACCTTTTGACCTTTGGCCAAAAATTCTTCGGCTATGCTTCGCAAGGAAAAAACCTGATCCGTACATCCCATACCCTTTCGGAATCCCGCTTGTACATCCCATATTTTCTCGTCGGTTACTTGCATAACTCTTTCAATCAGTACCTTTGCATACAATTTGCCAACAATGCTGACAAGTATAAATATCTCTAAAAATATCATCTTTGTTCATAGATCTGCGTAGGCATGGGCACCGCTGCTCCAGCAGCAGTGCGAGAAGTCTGGCGTGCAGCGCGCAATTCTCTCGTATCGGAACGTGCGCCGGCCGTCCGCGCCGCCGCCGCGCATACATTGCGCCACTTACTGCCGCTGATGAGGCTCACAGTCGCCGAGTTGGACGCTGTGGCTGCCGCGTGCCTTAAGGCCGGACATCCCAGTGACTATGCGCTGAGGTAAGATGCATTTTAGGTGTCTTTTCCAGGCTCTTATCATAGCATAGTCTTCGCACCCTACTGTTTTAAAGTCATAGGTTTGGTGCTCATAATTCTCTGGTGTAAGTAACGCCGGACGTCTGCGCCGCCGCCGCGCATACATTGCGCCACTTACTGCCGCTGATGAGGCTCACAGTCGCCGAGTTGGACGCTGTGGCTGCCGCGTGCCTTAAGGCCGGACATCCCAGTGACTATGCGCTGAGGTAAGATGCATTTTAGGTGTCTTTTCCAGGCTCTTATCATAGCATAGTCTTCGCACCCTACTGTTTTAAAGTCATAGGTTTGGTGCTCATAATTCTCTGGTGTAAGTAACGCCGGACGTCTGCGCCGCCGCCGCGCATACATTGCGCCACTTACTGCCGCTGATGAGGCTCACAGTCGCCGAGTTGGACGCTGTGGCTGCCGCGTGCCTTAAGGCCGGACATCCCAGTGACTATGCGCTGAGGTAAGATGCATTTTAGGTGTCTTTTCCAGGCTCTTATCATAGCATAGTCTTCGCACCCTACTGTTTTAAAGTCATAGGTTTGGTGCTCATAATTCTCTGGTGTAAGTAACGCCGGACGTCTGCGCCGCCGCCGCGCATACATTGCGCCACTTACTGCCGCTGATGAGGCTCACAGTCGCCGAGTTGGACGCTGTGGCTGCCGCGTGCCTTAAGGCCGGACATCCCAGTGACTATGCGCTGAGGTAAGATGCATTTTAGGTGTCTTTTCCAGGCTCTTATCATAGCATAGTCTTCGCACCCTACTGTTTTAAAGTCATAGGTTTGGTGCTCATAATTCTCTGGTGTAAGTAACGCCGGACGTCTGCGCCGCCGCCGCGCATACATTGCGCCACTTACTGCCGCTCATGAGGCTCACAGTCGCCGAGTTGGACGCTGTGGCTGCCGCGTGCCTTAAGGCCGGACATCCCAGTGACTATGCGCTGAGGTAAGATGCATTTTAGGTGTCTTTTCCAGGCTCTTATCATAGCATAGTCTTCGCACCCTACTGTTTTAAAGTCATAGGTTTGGTGCTCATAATTCTCTGGTGTAAGTAACGCCGGACGTCTGCGCCGCCGCCGCGCATACATTGCGCCACTTACTGCCGCTCATGAGGCTCACAGTCGCCGAGTTGGACGCTGTGGCTGCCGCGTGCCTTAAGGCCGGACATCCCAGTGACTATGCGCTGAGGTAAGATGCATTTTAGGTGTCTTTTCCAGGCTCTTATCATAGCATAGTCTTCGCACCCTACTGTTTTAAAGTCATAGGTTTGGTGCTCATAATTCTCTGGTGTAAGTAACGCCGGACGTCTGCGCCGCCGCCGCGCATACATTGCGCCACTTACTGCCGCTGATGAGGCTCACAGTCGCCGAGTTGGACGCTGTGGCTGCCGCGTGCCTTAAGGCCGGACATCCCAGTGACTATGCGCTGAGGTAAGATGCATTTTAGGTGTCTTTTCCAGGCTCTTATCATAGCATAGTCTTCGCACCCTACTGTTTTAAAGTCATAGGTTTGGTGCTCATAATTCTCTGGTGTAAGTAACGCCGGACGTCTGCGCCGCCGCCGCGCATACATTGCGCCACTTACTGCCGCTCATGAGGCTCACAGTCGCCGAGTTGGACGCTGTGGCTGCCGCGTGCCTTAAGGCCGGACATCCCAGTGACTATGCGCTGAGGTAAGATGCATTTTAGGTGTCTTTTCCAGGCTCTTATCATAGCATAGTCTTCGCACCCTACTGTTTTAAAGTCATAGGTTTGGTGCTCATAATTCTCTGGTGTAAGTAACGCCGGACGTCTGCGCCGCCGCCGCGCATACATTGCGCCACTTACTGCCGCTCATGAGGCTCACAGTCGCCGAGTTGGACGCTGTGGCTGCCGCGTGCCTTAAGGCCGGACATCCCAGTGACTATGCGCTGAGGTAAGATGCATTTTAGGTGTCTTTTCCAGGCTCTTATCATAGCATAGTCTTCGCACCCTACTGTTTTAAAGTCATAGGTTTGGTGCTCATAATTCTCTGGTGTAAGTAACGCCGGACGTCTGCGCCGCCGCCGCGCATACATTGCGCCACTTACTGCCGCTCATGAGGCTCACAGTCGCCGAGTTGGACGCTGTGGCTGCTGCGTGCCTTAAGGCGGGACATCCCAGTGACTATGCACTTAGGTGAGTGGAGTTTTACAGGGTATATGACGTTTTCCGCATCTCACTATAGGAGCCAAAGGTGTGAGGTCCGTCGTGCCGGAATGAACTCTAGTCGTGCAGCGGTACTAATGCGACACTTACAGCCATTGCGCTGATGTCGCGTCAGAGTAAACGCGCCTCAAAATCGCTGCAGAAGCTAAAAGTAACGTGCCTTAATTGGATGGTAACAGGTCTAGCTGTTCCGTACCTTAAGGCTGTACATTCCAATGATTAAATGCTTGACTGAAAATGTTTTTGCCAGTGATAGGTACATGTAGTTTTATCCCGGTCGAAATTTTGGACAAACATTTTAATATTTTTGTTAGTTAATGCGGTTTAGACCGCGTCCAACACGAAAATACTCTCTAAAAACCAGTTCGCGAGGTTCTGATGCAGTAATAAAAAAAGTTGTGGCGCAAAATACAACTCTGGTATATTACAAGTTCTTCAGTAACCTTTGACAGAGAGCGTAAAATTGGTTTTCCCACGGGGCCTATAAAATACGTAGGTAACCTTGCAAAGAGCATCAGTACAAAAGTTCATTGCAATGTCAACTTTATGCCAACGTACTTTAGGTTCAAATGCTTAGTCAGTTTGATACGTCGCAGTGTCCCGTCAATAAATGTCAGGCTTAATAAGCGAGTGACCTATTTTGATTTCCGTCATATGGCATAGTTTATTGTTTATTATCGTGGTAATAATAAACTTATGATATTTACAAGCAGTAATGTTTGTTCGACAAATTAATCTAATTAGGGTTTAAAGTATAGCCCTACTAGCACTGTAAAACAGAGACCGCAGCTGAAATTACTTTATTACGAAAGGTATGAGGTAGGTATACAGGGTGTCTCAAGACCCATCACCAAACCGAAGTCTACTCGTTGTGAACATCATGTCAAGTCATACTAACCAAAAATAAAGCTTGGGAAACAATATTTTTTTTTAAGTTTTCACATTTTTTAAACCGCAATTAAAAGCGCGCGCGTGCAATGTTCGAAATACCTACTTATCCATGGGATCATAGGGCATCTAAAGCAGTGGCGGCTCATTCAAAGGAGCGCTGGAGCAGTGAACTCCCAAAATTATAAAATTATACAACTCATATACTTAAACTTATTCTATAAACATGCTCAATATTTTAATACACACCTATTCTCTTTTCTATAATGCATATCTACAAATAAGTATTTGACTACTAAACTGTTTATCATCATTTTGTGATTTGTCAACACTCTTGAAACATACATAGGTACCTATTTTTGTTGAGTGGAGCGCTCATAACAGCGCTCTTAGTTGACGAAAGCTTAGTACAACGCTTAATACTGAAACGTAATGAGTGCGAAAGAGAGAGCGTTCTATGCGCTGGGCGCGTGAGATAAAAGATTTGTATGAGAAATAAGGCAAATACGGAGCGGCGCTCCTGGCTAGCTTGACGAGGTGCGCATGCACGAATATATTACCCGACTAAATGATATGACCATTTATCACGAAGAAAAATTAAACATATCTGACGGAAGATCCGTCGCGTTTTATCCGTCGCGTAACGCCAATACATACAAATGTATAGAAAAACGTTCAACCATTCACACCTGACCGATAATCCGTTAGTACGTCGAGCGTACTAACGGATTATCCGTCGACGTCGCGCGCACCACGCACCACGTGAATTTGACCTTTGAGTAAGGAATATAAATGGAGAGGGCAAATAGTAGGTACATATAGAAAAATTACATTATTAATAATATATGTTATTATTATATTTTATATTTTTATAGACTCACGGTTGTATCCCCGGTGGGGTAGGCAGAGGTGTAATATTACACCCACATTTCGCCATGATTTTTTTCATACACATATATACGAAATCGACATATAGCCACCAAACTTAGTGTTGTCTCGGTTTGTCTTAGGGATATCTCTGTCAGAAAAAAGAGATAGCCATAGTTTACTAAATAAATTAATCATGACGATATTTTATTAGAAATGTCATTCGTGCCACTATCACCATATTTTTCGCCAAGGTTTGTGGTACATCTGCTGTGAAATCGTTGTCTATCGAACATAATAATTTTGTTTTTGTGCATAAATATGTCTAAAAAACCGATATTGGGTCTCAGAGAATATTTTGTTACATGTTTCATACAAGGGGCGTCTTTCGCTTTGCGATGTTCGCCCACATTTGCATTATGGAATAAACTAATCTGGCAAAAGATTTAAACTAACAAAGGTAACTTACTACAAAAAAGTATTATTCTCCTCTAACCGGTTCCATATCGATATCGATTACATTCTGGAGAACAATCCAAATGGCATCCATTTTATTTGCCCAACGTTTCGTAGGTGTGCACGCTAATTTCGTAGGTGTGCACGCTAAATTCGTAGGTATTGGACATACCATATCCATGTCATTCCCAGATCGGTGATTTTAAGATCGTAAGATTCCAGGGCCGCCAGACCTTACTTATTTTTTCAGAAACGAAATGTGTAGAATAATGTAGTGTTAGTATGTGCTATGAGTGTACGCATATTTGCTAGCTTGGATCATGGGCCAATTTTTGGGTATGAGGTGCTAAAGGTCCACGGGAACAATTTCCATACATACCGATATAGAAAATTTTTTGTGTCTTGCTCTGCAACTGTAGTCTGTAACCCCTTCTATATCATTTGTATAAGTTTTGTGAAAAACCGTAACCAAATCGTATTATCGTCTTTTATTTTTGAACCTCCATACCTAAATAGGATATAATTATATAAAAATAACGCGTGTTGGCTACTATAAAAAATCTTCGAAGTCCGACATATTTTTAATAGCCAAACTCGAATTTCAATATAAATAACTACAGGACTTCAGTGACTACATAACATCAGCGAACACGAAAAATGATTAGGTAAAAGAATATGACAGTAAAATATTGAGCTGCCCTGAGTACGACCCTGCACGAACAAACTTATATGTGTGCATAATAGCCACACTTTCAGCGAATGTGTGCAGATACGCTCGACGCATTTTCCGTCAGATGTGTACTGATTCATTTGACGGAATAGACGCGACCGAAGATACGTTCGACGCATCTTCGGTCAGATATGTGCCGCCCCTAAAACGTGTGCGCCGTTTTTTTTTAGTAGTGTTTTGCCGGTATCATTTGAATGTAAACAAAAGCAAAACATTTCTCTGCAAACGTTGGTAGGTAATTAGAAAAGGATTGAATAGGTGTTTAAAATATTGTTAATTGTATGTGTGATCGTGTATATATGTTTAAGAAAGACAGTTAAATTGTGTAACTAATATGGAATATTACAGCGTAAACTTTATAAAAAAACTGTGAAAAAACTTAAAAAAACTAATATGATAAAACGCTTTGGTTATGTGGTTGCGAAAATGCGAAGGAAGTAAGAAGCGGTTTTGTTTTCTATGTAGGTATTTTGTTTAGTGGGTGGGCGCGAAATCTTGCGCCGCACCCAGGAAGATGCAGCAGAAAGCTGGCCAAGCGACCAGCAACAATAACGCCGAAACGGCGATGGGGGCGGTTGGTGCGATGGAGACTTAATAATGTCTCTCGCCCTCCGCCTCCTTCAATCGAATTTAAACCACTGCGCCAGAGCTCAGGACCTGTTGCTCCAGAGTATGGCGCAGTGGTCAATCAACGTCGCCATTGCCGCCGAGCCGTATTTCGTCCCCCCCAGAGATGATTGGGCTGGGGACCTTGATGGCTTGGTGGCCATCATCGTCAGGGCCGCCGCCGGCACCCCTTCCATCGGGAACATCACCCGCGGGAGGGGGTACGTCGCAGCACAAATTGGGGAAACGGTTGTGGTAGGAGGATATTTCTCCCCCAACCGGTCTCTCGCCGACTTCGAAGCGTATCTGCTTGAACTAAGCGTCGTCGTCACTCGCAACCACCCCCGCGCCGTCCTCGTCGCTGGGGACCTCAATGCCAAGGCTTCGGCTTGGGGTTCCACGACCACGACCGCGAAGGGCGTTTTGCTGGAGCAGTGGGCCGTGGAGAATGGCCTACTTGTCCTCAATAGGGGCACTGTGCACACGTGTGTGCGTCAGCGGGGCGGGTCCGTCGTGGACGTCACGTTCGCAAGCCCCGCTCTTGCGCGCCGTGTTCGAGGCTGGCGTGTCGTCGAGGAGGCGGAGACGTTGTCGGACCACAGATACATTAGGTTCGACGTCTCCGCTGAAACCGGAATCCTCGACGCGCCGGTACAGCGGGCCCTAATTGGGGACGGTCCGCGCTGGGCATTAAAGAGCATGAATCGGGAGGCCCTCTTGGAGGCCGCCATCGTCCAGACCTGGACACAAACACCGTCCGGGTCTCAGGACGTTGAAACGGAGGCCGAGTGGTTCCAGAGGGCCATGACTAACGTCTGTGATGCGGCGATGCCAAGAGTGCTCAAACACTCACCGAGGCGTTGGGCGTACTGGTGGTCAGACAACATCGCGCAATTGCGCCACCTCTGTGTGGCTGCGCGGCGCCAGTATGCCCGATTTCGGAGAAGGCGTCGCCGCACTCCCGGTTCTTGGTCCACTCCTGTGGAACATCGGCTACGACTATGTGCTGCGGGGTGCGCTCCTCCACGGCGTCGGCATAGTCTGTTATGCCGACGATACGTTGGTCACGGCCAAGGGTAAGACGCACCGGGCGGCGGCCATACTGGCGACAGCTGGGGTTGCACACGTAGTGAGTCGCATCCGGCAGTTGGGCCTTGAGGTGGCCCTGTCGAAATCCGAGGCCATTTCGTTTCATGGGCCTCGGAACAGGCCACCTGCAGGGGCCAACATAATGGTAGGAGGTGTCCGCATCGGCATCGGGACGAGCTTGAAGTACCTTGGGCTCGTTCTCGACAGCCGATGGGACTTTCACCGGCACTTTGAGCGTTTGGCACCTAGACACCTGGGGGCGGCGGCCGCTCTGTCAAGGCTGCTGCCAAACCTAGGGAGGCCGAACGCCTCTTGCCGGAGGCTATATGAGGGAGTCGTGCGGTCGATGGCCCTATACGGGTGTCCCATCTGAACTCTCGCTTCGGACCTTGATTCGTTCCATGGTTCGGAGCGAGATGTGTTGGGACGCCGCCGCCTCCTTCTGTGAGACGGTGATGTCGATCAAGGAGGCGGCGGAGCGGGATAGGGAGCCCATGCGACCTGTCTCCACCCGTAGAACCGGGCGTCGTCGTCGGAGGGCGCTCAACGATCTCCGGCCACCGTGAGTACACGCCAGCGGGCGGCAGGCCTGTTTTGAACCGCCCGCCGCCCGCTAGGCCCGAGAGGCGGCGCACGTGTTCCGCGTGCGCCTCTCGTAGCGTCAGTAGACTACGTCGTTCTTTTCCGCTCGTAGTATGAAAGAGGATGTATGAGGACAAATATGATGGATGCAGATGGATGCATGAGAGGGACGGGGCCCGCTTTGACGGCCAGCTCAGGCGGGATCGCGGCAGTTATACTAACGTAGGTCCCGTGACCCCGCCATTCAATGGGATCGGATAGAGGAACACCATGGTGGTTTTAGTGGGTAGTCCCGGCGCTTCTCGTCGGGGAGTCACCACACTCTCCCTAGACTGAGCCCCTTTAGGGGCCCAGCCTGGGGGGGTCAGCCCGTAAATTGTCTGGTTTCCACCATGAGTCAAAAAAAAAAAAAAAAAAGGTATTTTGTTTAGTGGCGCCGGAGTTGATACCTAATGCTTGGACGGTTCGGGTAGGTACCTATCGATGATTTAGCACATCTAACTATTAATTGTAAAAGCATTCACAAAATAAATTGTAAGCAGTTTCATCTTCTTTTTTAGTGAACACCCAATATAATCTTTCACGAGCCGCCTCTGATCTAAAGTACATATTGGCGGGGTAAATGCATCGATTTTGTACCTAATTAGAAAAAATCCATACTAACTTTGAGCATCAATATCTCCTGAACTAGTAATTTCCCAGGTATGGTGCCGAAGTAAATAATGATCGTAGTGATTGGTACAACATGGGATTTCAGTTTTCGTTAAGGGTCTTTTTACACCCTGTATATATATATAGGTGCATGCAATCTGGAGCCCAATTCTACTAAATAAATATAGTTTCGATATCATGTCAGTGTCATACTGACGTCACAAAAAGCGTATTCTTCTAAATAATCTGATAATTGAATGAAGTTGTAACGAGATCGTAAATTGAAACAAGTGTCAAAATATGTGTCAACGACGAGCTGTTTGATTAAAATTATACGATAATGACATTAGGTTATCAGAATACCGCTTCTAAGTCCATTCAAAATATTATATCAATGTCATATAAAAATAGGAGAATTGGCCTCCCGTTATTAGTAAAGAAAGTGAGAAGAAAATTTCCTTCCTTTCCTTCTGTCTTGATTTTTTATTTCTTGTTAAAAATATGTATTCGGGTTTTCGACAAAACTTTGAAAAAGAAAATAAGTAATAATTATGTTAACGAGTGAGTGCAAGAGGTTTACCGGGACTACAGATCTGTTACTAAACGATTTATTTATATATTTCTGTAGAAAACACAATGCTGGCAGTAGTTATACTTCGTATCTTTAAAAACATTGTGATTCATAATATCGCCTCGAAAATTCAACACGATATTTTGCAAGAGGCCAGGTGGATACTCAAATTAATGCAGATTTCTTTTTTGCTCTTGGACAGTGATTCTTGCAGCTGTCTTGTCACCTGGCTAAATAAAAACCGGAAAGACAGGTGCAAACGATGTGTATACGAGGGTCAAACTGAAAGTTCTTAGAAAATCAAAAACTGATTACATTAGCCAGTTATTAGTTTTATTATATCTTTTCAAAATATTGTCCATTGACGTCAATACACCGCTGCATGCGATGGAACCACTGGGAAAAGCACTTTGCCCACTCGTCCTTAGGGGTCTCTTCAATGGCATCGCGATACGCAGCCACCGCTTCTTCAGCATTCATAAACCGCTTTCCTTTAAGTTTTTCTTTAATTTTTGGAAATAAATAAAAATCATAAGGCGCGAGGTCGGGGCTATACGGCGGGTGACCCAGTAATTCAACGTTTGATGTCGCCAAATAGTCGATCGTTCGCTTGGCGGTGTGCGACGAGGCGTTGTCGTGGTGAAGGAGGATCCTACTGCGAGGTCGTTTCTCTCGAACTTTTTCCAAGACAAGTGGCAAACAATTGGTAGTGTACCATTCTGCAGAAACAGTTTTTTGATCCTCTAACACAATTGTTGCGAAATGACCTATCCTTCCAAAGAACGAGGCCACCATTTTTTTTCCCGCACTTCGATCTCTCTTCACTTTAGTTGGCAACTCCTCGAAAGGAAACACCCACTGAGCAGATTGTCTTTTGGTTTCAGGATCATAACAGTAAATCCAGCTTTCGTCACCTGTTAGTATGTCGAACACAGCATTTGAGTCACCTCCGTTAAATCTTTCAATCATTTTACGGCACCAATCCACACGATGGAGTTTTTGAGCCTTAGTCAAATTATGAGGTATCCACCGGGCGCAAAGCTTCCTGACCGCTAAATGTTCGTGGAGGATTTTGTGCACTTGACTCATACCGATGCCTAAGCTTGTCCGAATCTGCTGATAGGTCACTCTTTTGTCAGTCTCTATCATACGCCGCACAACACAGATGTTATTTTCAGTCGTCGCCGTAGAAGGCCGTCCCTCACGTACATCATCAGTGAGATTAGTGCGACCACGTTTAAACTCATTAAACCAGTTGTAAACAGTCGCACGAGATGGGGCTTCATCGTGAAAGGCCAATCGTAGTCTATCATAACTTTCTTGTTGACTTAAATGACATCGAAAGTCATAAAAAATCATTGCACGAAAATTTTCTCGTGTTAAATTCATGTTGACGTGACACAGACAATTTTCAATTTGCCACCAAATCGTAAAACAAATGACAAATGAATGAAATATATACTCAGTAATATTGGCAAAGAGTTCTATTTTCAAATTTTAGAATATTTTTTTTATTATATTGTTTATAAGTGGCCAGTTCTAAGAACTTTCAGTTTGACCCTCGTATTTAAATTTCTTTCATGAATCAGTGTAGGTACGTCTTATCTCACATGACCCCTTTTATCTTAAAAAATATGGTTTATAATTTCGGTTGATATCATTATTATTTAGAATTCTTGTTGATCTCTCAACTTAGATTTAATACTAGTATAGTTCTATATGTGAATGCTAGAACATATTGACAGGATTGGCTTCATGCTAGTAATGCAATGCGTGGGATTTGAACACATAACCTCAGAATTGCACTACCTTTTGAATGTAATGATTTTTAAATTTCGCTATCCTATTTCATTTTTTATTTTTTTTATAGACTCACGCCTGTATCCCCGAAGGGTTAGGCAGGTGTAATATTACATGTTTTTAGGACATACGTAATAGGGGGCGAGCCTATTGCCGTTACCGGGCACATCACCAGACTCCGGGCTGCTACTGAGTATTCGGAAAAACCCAATAACACTTTGCCCGACCCGGGAATCGAACCCGAGACCTCCCAATCCCACGCGCACATTTATGCCGCGAGACCAACGAAGCAGTCTGTCGCGAGACCAACGATCTCATCCTATTTCATTTGATGGGCATAATAAGAGGCGAAGCAAAAATATTTTTGCGGAGAGACGGAAAACTCTAACATTAAAGTCTATACCAATTCGTCTGACAAGCGTGGTATAGTAGGCCAAATCCAACTGACTGACAATGTTCTTTTGACTCAAATTAGAAGAGACATACGTCCAGCAGTAGACTGCAAGAGACTGCAATGATGAATGATAATTTCTTCTTTTTTTTCGTGTAAGTATGTGGCCAACTTTGATGTCTGTTTTTCAGACCGCCCAACATGGCCTAACGATCCTTGTCCTGAAACAAGAACCGGGACCGACACCTTTACGTGCCCTCCGAAGCATGATGTATTATTTTAATCAAATAATTATTGCTACATACATTTTATTGGATTACGTATTTTGTGCTGATTATTTTTGTTTGTTTGTAACAGATGCGCTATTGCGGAGCTGTTTGGCGCAATGATTGCGATGACACAGGCCGGGGAACTAACAAATATGAACACAAAATTGAAGGCGCAGTCAGGTAATTTTATATGCATAATTTTGTATCCGTTTAACTATTGGAGCCGGAGGCCCTATCCCCTATTCCTTCTCCCCCATCCCACTCCTCATCGTATCCCTTTTCCCAACCCCAAGGGGCGGCAACGCACTTGTGACTCCTGTAGTGTTGCGTGTGTTCATGGGCGGCGGTAATTGCTTACCTTCAGGCTCTCCGTCTGCTCGTTTGCCGCCTACTACTATTAAAACAAACTAGTTTATTCAGACCAGCTTACTATACAACACAGAGTATTAAGACGATTATAACCCTGCCTCACAATGAAATTCTGGACTCGAATCAAATTCCTATTCCTACTACTGAGAAATCGCATTAAAATTTGGTAACTAGTAAGTCACTGTCGAAGTACATAGAGTATTGAAACAAAGACATTATCAAAACTACTACAGCTAATATTCTGTTAAATCTGAGGACCTAGAAAAGTAGCATACGATCAGCGATTTCGTTAAAGAGCAAAAATATATAGAAGTAGCTTACAATATGCCACCTGGTCGACGAAGAACGAATAGATAATGTAACTACGGTAACCAAAATATAATAATAGTAGTCGACGCCAGCGGCTTCGCACGCACATGTTTTCGATTTCCCGTTTTGCCCGATCCCGTGGGAATTTCGAGAAATCCCGTCTTAGTGCATCCCTACGGTCCCCAAGGAACATACACGCTAAATTTTAGCTTCTTGCGCCGAGTAGTTTCGGCTGTAGCTTGTCTGTCAGTCAGTCAGTAACTCAAGGATTTTATATATACAGATAATATTCTACCACATTCACACAACTTGAAACAGTTGCAGCTCCTTACAAAGATAAGTAAAACTATTATACTGGCAGTTAAAAAGAGTGGCCACGAGTTTTATTGCCCGTTCTTTCTCGTGGTTCTACCTATTGCATTGCGAACGTGGCGGTTAATGTAAATGTAGAATCATCTAGTAATTAACTTAAATTTTTGACGTTCATAAGCGTCACTTTGTGGCCTAAATGAATAAATGATTTTGACTTTGACTTTGACAACACCATCCAGTCCCAAATTAAGCAGAGCTTGTACTATGAGTACTAGATAATGGATAAACATACATATATACTTTTTTTGTAAATACATACATATTATACATAGAAACACCCAGACCAAGACATACATCCATGTTCATGCACACAAATGTTTTACTTGAGCGGGAATCGAAGCCGCGACCTTCGACGTAGCAGTCGCTTACACTCCCGCTACGCCAACCGGCCGTCAGAGATACCGATAATTGAAATCGAGCGCGAATGCCACTTTTCCAGGTCTTCAGATTCAACAAAATATTGGCTGCAGTAGTTTTGATAATGTCTTTGGTTCAATGATCTACGTCGACAGTATTACTCCCTGTTAGACCCTCTGCTTAAACTAGTAAGCGGACCCAGGGTTTCAAGGGCGTAAGAACGTGGCCAACGCTGGGGTGATAATGATGATGACATTATCAGAACTACTTACTACAAGATCAAAGAGCCATTAATAGCTGACTACGTACATACATATACTCACGCCTTTTTCCCGTCAGGGTAGGCAGAGACAACGGAACGCCACTTGCTTCTATCCTTACAGACCTCACGCGCTGCCTCTACATTCATTACTCTTTGCATACATACTCGCCGGTGCCGGGTGTTTTCGTTTATCAAAACGTCACCAATTTGGTCGACGAATGTCCTACGAAGTCTGCCGCGACCGACTTGCCCTTAAACGTTTGCGTCATATATTTGATGCGTCATTCTTTCGTCACTAATTTTGATATACTTATTATGTTTTCTTACAAAGTGTCCTGTCTCAATTTCAGTGCAACAAAAGAAAGAGCCGCCTAAGAACGTAGTTTCTCTAGACGAGGCACTGAACCTGCTAATGGGCGCGTTCCTACGAGGTGGCACTTCATTTCTCAAAGGAGAGATCATTAAGTCTGGTTCGGGAGTCAACCGAGAAGTTCGTGTTTGTGTGACCCATGTAAGTAGACCTTTGTGACGACTAGCTCTAGCATATTGTTTTATTTGGATTGAATGCCAGTGACTTTGTATGGGAATGATTCAGTAGCACCTTTTTTTTAATATAAGTCAGATAGAGTTTGGAGATATCAATGCAAAGTTATTATACCAGATTGCAACACTAGTACAAACATTAAACTTTCTTCTTGACAAAATATTCATATAATGAAATGACATTTCAAAGGCTATTGTGTTGCCAGCATAGTGTTTTGACAAATTGAGACTAGGCAAGATATGGTATGGTAGATTTGTCGCAATCTGCATGTATTGCAATTTCTTTATATAACAAGATTGGCAAACTGGTTTAATAATTCTGATAAGAACTTATAAAAGAAATTTTAATAGGTGAAATAGTATCAAACATTTCTCAGTGATTTGTTTACTATGACAAGTTTCGTACTACTTCATTAGATGAAATAGAATTAAATACACAACTCTTTGTAAAATAAACTTTACAGTTTTATTAATCTTTTTGCAGGCCTACGTTGTGTTCGTTCAAAACATGGGCGGTGTATGGTTGGAGCGCAATATGACGACATTCCTGAACCACGTACTAGATCTGGTGGCGAACCCTAAAGCAGCTAGCTCGCACGTCGATGCCGTGTATTCTAGGTAAGACATATTACCTACGACAGAATATTTAAATTGAAGGTGGTCACAGGAACTCCTAAACTACACATGATAAACTATTAGTGTTTGGGCTCGTTTGAATAGATTTGACAAAACCTATGACCTTGTGAGGTTGCCTTGGTCTGATGATGAAGCCGGCAGGTGGTCACTAGAACTCCTAAACTACACATGAGAAACTAGTAGTGTTTGGGCTCGTTTGAATAGACTTGACAAAACCTATGACCTTGTGCGGTTGCCTTGGTCTGATGGTCTGTGGTCCCAGGGTTTGTGGTGCATGCTACAGATAATATAATAGGTACTTACTATACTAAGGTGGTGCTTTCCTTTGAGTTCTGTTTCGTGAAAATTGTTATTCTTAATTTATATTATTATATTCTTAATTAAATTGGTATTCAGGCGAAATTAATGCAACCTAAATGGCGAACCCCTGGCGAAGCGAACGTCGAGATTGCAAAAGGGGAATAGGTAACTATTAAAATGTAGCAATGAAACAACAGTTAATTTTTTATTTTTATTTATGAAACTATGATACCTCGTCAACTAACAAAAAATCTTGCAAAAACGTTAAATTTTTTTCTCTTCAACTTTCACGGGAACGAAGTCGCGCGAAAGCTAGTCATTACAATTGGTTTATTAATTCGGCCTTACAAGCAAGTTATGCAAACGTGCAAGTTAGTTTTAACTCAAACCCAGATGTTGGCAAATTAATATTTTTAAATTGATATACCTATTAGGTAGTTTTTTATTCCTCCATCAAAGTGGATAAATAGAATAAGTAGATAAAAAACTAAATTTAACTATTATAAAATCATTTGTATTGTAGGATTCGTAATTTTGAAGCTGAATGTAACAATTTTTTTTTAGGGTTCCGTACCTAAAAGGTAAAAAACGGAACCCTATTACTAAGTCTCCGCTGTCTGTCTGTCTGTCTGTCTGTCCGTCTGTCCGTCTGTCCGTCTGTCCGTCTGTCCGTCTGTCCGTCTGTCCGTCTGTCCGTCTGTCTGTCTGTCACCAGGCTGTATCTCATTAACCATGATAACTAGAAAGTTGAAATTTCCACAAATTATGTATTTCGGTTGCCGCTATAACAACAAATAGTAATAATAAAAAAAATGAAAATATTAAGGGGGGGTCCCATACAAAATACGAGTTTTTTTTTCGTATTTTTTGCTCAAAATTACTAACTGTAACAGGTAGACGCTTTAAATTTTCACAGAATAGGTATGTAGTTGTATATTACCTTTCAAAATGAATAATTAAATTTAAAAAAGTTAATAATAAAGGGGGGCTCCCATACAACAAACGTAATTTTTAAGCAATTTGGTACTTGATCTTAATAAACAGGTAGAAACTTATAAAGTATTTACGTAGATATACATACAACGAACGTGATTTTCTTTTATATATGATGGTACGGAACCCATCGTGCGCGAGTCCGAATCGCACTTGCCCAATTTTTTTTAAATACTTGCAACACTTTCAAAGTATTTCTTACTTTTTTTAAATGATGATGCCAGTCTTGAATTGAACGTACGCGATCGCGTCTCGCGTTTTGCCGATCCCCGATCGTAACGGTGTACTTTTACTTTCATGGGATATTATTCCTTACCGCCATACATTTACGGAACTTTGTCGTGCAAAACACTGAAATATTTGCAACACTTTCAAAGTATTTTTTACTTGAACGTACGCGAACACGTTTCGCGTATTACCGACTCCCGAGCCCGACCGTAACGTAGTACCTACAGATACTTTTATGAAATAATATTCCTTACTGCCATACATTTACGGAACTTTGTCGCGCAAAACACTAAAATACTTGAAAGTATTTTGAGTACTCGGGAATATAAAACTTGCAAGGTTTTGCGCGACAAAGTTCCTTAAATATATGGAAGTAAGGAATAAATGTCCATGAAACGCAATCGCTCGACTAGGTACCTATATACTTTTTAAAATAAATGCTCATGGCCGTTCATTGGTTAACATAATATCTTACTTTTCAAATATTTGATGTTTATTTAATAAATATTTATTTATTTTACCATCTACAGATTAATACCAAATTAAATAAAAATAAATATATACATACGTAAAAGCGCCATCTATGAATGGCGAGTGAAAGTTAACTCGTTGTAACGTTTTACTACAAGCTAGTACGTATTTTGGCCACCAGAGCAACGAAGTGCACATCATATTTTTCAAAAATATTCATATTCAATTTAATGTTTCATTTTTTTATTTAATCGTAATAAAGGGATTTTTTAATTCATAAATATCATATTCTAGAACTTTATTTTCTTATTTATCAACTATGCATGAAAGTCATCAATAAAATCGATACTAGTAAAGCCATCTGTTGAGAGAGTTAAGAATGACGGAAAACGTTCTAAGGAATGAGACCCCATGACTAGGCTATCGCTGCTCCTATTGCAGAATAACAAAATATATTATCATCATTGATAATATCTTTATCGTCATTAAATTTTACTAATATTAATATTTCCAGAAAATGCATAAACTTCATTCTACGCAACACGTTGGGCAAAATGCTCGGTGAGAAAGCACAGGCATCGGCGTGCAGAGAGATTATACAAATAGTTATCAAGCAGATGAACAGCATTGACTTTAATCCTGAGAACGCTAAGGATTGTAATCAGGTAATTTATCACAAAATTCTCAATATTTTTGTGCATTTCCTTGGCAGAGAAAATTTATTTTACTCAAGAGACTTAGAAGAAACGTTGACTATTTTTCTTACTCTATATTACATCACAGGATTTAAAGCAACTGAAATACTGAACAGTTTCTTTCGACGTGTAACACTAGTGTCCACAAGTTCAAGGATTTTCCACGGTTTCTTAAGGATTTCACAAGTACAAACTCATTTCTATGATTATCTTTTTTTTATTTTTTTATAAACTCACACGCCTGTATCCCCGAAGGGGTAGGCAGAGGTGTAATATTACATCCACATTTCGCCATGAATTTTTAGGTCCCACGTAATAGGCGGCGAGCCTATTGCCGTACCGGGCACGTTACCAGACTCCGTGCTGCTACTGAGAATATCCTAACGGAAAAACCCAATAACACTTTGCCCGACCCGGGAATCGAGCCCGAGACCTCCCAATCCCACGCGCACATTTATGCCGCGAGACCAACGAGGCAGTCTTTTATATTATCTTATCTTTAATATAAATAAAAATGATTCTCCAAAATGTTTGTACGCGCATAACTGCCAAAAGACTGCACCAAATTGGATAAATCTTTCTTTTATATGTTCGTTCTTGTAAGGAGAAAGGTATGAAAAAAGCAGTTCTGGCGGTATGACGTTAGTGTTTAATATTACCTTATTCCCTAATATAATAATGTTCTTACAAAAAGACCTTGAATATTTTTTTCTTTCATGTTCAATTTGCAGGAGACATTATTCAGCCAGCATCTGTTGGTGTGCGCATTGATGGAGGCCGGAGAATTGGCTCTGCAACTGGGCACTTCAGTGCAGAATCTCGTGTCAGACACATCATTGAACATGATCGACGCTATTTGTACGGTGAGTACAATCATCATCATTTAAGGGGATTACAAGAGCTAAACGCGAGTTTTATAATGCTTTAAAGTATATGATTCAATGCAGTTAATACAATCAGAACAATATATTATTATGATATTCTTCAGGATAGATCTAGTTTTAGATCTAGTTTAGTAGAGATTCAGATCTAGTTAAGTAGTGTGTTGAAAACATAACACAACTAATTTTAATCGATAGAAAAAAATCACAAAGATACCTGTAAAAAATATTTTAATATTTTAATTTTAATTTGAATAAAAACCATATTAAAATACATACAATCATTCTGATTTTTTGACAAATTATTCAACAAGCAACATACTAACGAAATACTGTATTTTTTTAATCCAATCAATAGGTACATTTTCTGTAATTAATTTATTTTATAGTTTGTAAAAAGTTCTGAACGTCCTGTCGTCGTCACGCTTCTCTTTCTTATGTATACAATCCGACAGTGACAGCAACAGCTCAACTCAGTAGCGGTTGTAAGCGCCTTAACGGCAAGTCCGTCTGTCGGTGTATATTAATCATCTGACGGCCGTCTACCGGTTGCAATATACACTGTGTAAAAAGACCCTTCACTAAAATTAACGTCCCATATTGTACCAATCATTACTAACATTTTTTACCTGGGCACCATACCTGGGAAATTATTGCTTCAGGAGCTTGCAAATATCTCTTTAGCTTTAAAATTACCTAAAAATATATGCATTTCTCGCGCCAATTTGTCTGATACCTGTCGTTCACCCATGGATAGGTAGGGTAGGTATCTTAAGCATTGCAAGCTCGCTCTTAACATTGCGGCTTCTAAAAAAGCCAAAAAAATATAAGTTTGCCAGGTATTATTTTTGCTTAGTATAACTTGGCATCAATTGTAAAGAGTAGACCTCGGCTTGGCGATTGGTCTTTTGATTCTATATTTGACATGTTTTGTACAGAGCTAATGTCAAATATGCATCTCTTACTCTCGCAAGTTCATAGATAGATCGGATATTGAGTACGGCGGTACGGCGCTATAGCCCCGGGTGGGCACTAGTAATGGCTACTGTTATTATAAAGATGTGATTAGACAGGACGCGGCAATCGCGAGCAGGTGTCGTGTGTCTTGCACCGCGTTGTGACTAGATGACTGTGGCGTGTAAAACGTTCTGTCTCCAGTCACAGCGCTCTGTTTGGTCACGTGGCATCCTACGTGAGCGGTCAGGATATGAACAAGCTGCGGCGCCGCGAGGCGAGGAAACACAAACAGTCGATACCTTTTGACGTGGCCTACATGACCACATGCACGTGACATGTGATGCAGAGCGGCGCGAGTTGACGCGAACGCGATCAATCTTTTTGATATTTTCGCGCAAACTGAATGGCGGCGGGCGCAGGGCGGTGATGGTGTAAGACGATTCGCGGACGTAGGACAGAGACGCTGTGTCACATTGATTGAATTCGCACAGATCGCGTTCGCAACAGCGTCCACATTGAGTTGCTCACGTAGGACGCCGCGTAAAACCTTAAAGGCCCGGCCGCTGGCTTACAGCGTCGACGGCAGCGGCCAGTGATTTCGATGTACATCGCGCGCTTTGCTACGCCGCCACGGCGACCGATGTACATTTATTTATTTATTTATTAAGGGACAAAAAACAGTTACATGTTAAAATGTTACAAATAATTACTTAATCTAATTTATTCAACATGTAACCCATACCACACTATTGTCCACGAATTGATAATTTAAAAAAATTAAGAAGAACGAAACGGACTGTTTAAGCACTACAGTTATTTTCAGTATAATATTTATAGACTCATTAATTTAGCGATTGGATAATGATACAATTATTTTCTGTTTGAATTTATAACTAGATTGAGAGAAAATATCCGTGTCTATAAAGTGTGTGTTATAAGTATCAACTAGACGGGTAAGAGGTGCCCGTATCCCAGCGTTAGTTTTATATGTATCTATATGAAACAATCGTGATACTCCATATATATATCAATATTGCTCCTTTCGTTAACAGTTCGACGTACTATATAACACAACTTGTTAGTAAGGTCCAAGCAGTCAAAGAACAATGGCAGCATTTGGTCTGGGTTTGTTGTGGCGACCTTATACTTCATATGAACAAAACAAATTGTTTTTTTTTTCTACGATTTTTAATATTTTCACTTTGTCTCGTTAAAGCGGGAGTATTTTATGATGATAAAAAGCATTCCAATTATTACGAATACTTTTTTATTTGATTGTTGCCATAGACAATGGTGTGACAGGAATAGACGTGAGTGCTATATCCGTATCGATTATTAAATAAGTAATCGATACGATCGACCTTTATAGAGTTGGTTTGGTTTAAAATGCAGTTATTTAATATGTAATCAACATTACATCAATAAGCTAATATTTTTGAAGCAAAACAACGTTTAAATCAAATAAAAACGTCACAGCATCGTTTTAAAGTTGTATCGATTTCACATAAAATCGATTTAAAATGTGCAGCTCTGCTTTTGTCTTTGGCTGTGACAGATGCTACAAAATACTTCCGCTTTTTGATGTAAATCTGACATATGTCATTTGATAATTCAAACGTACCTACCTACATTGTTTTACTTTCATTCTATAACTTTACTTTTACCTACATTGTTCATTCTTAACTAAAAATCAAACACCGATATCTTATTTTTCCACCTTTCCTGAGTGAAAATAGAATAATTTATAGACTCTGTTACTTACGCCAAATTTTATGATATATTTTTTATTACTGTTCGCTTCATTTTAATTTCAGACATTTTGATGTATGGAGATCTGCCATTGTCCTTTATTATTACATAAGCCATACAAGAAAATTGTGCCAAGAAGTAGACGTCTATGCTCCAAGCTTATCATATTGTATTGTTGAAGTAGATTGGTAAAAGGAATCTTTGAATGATAACATTTATAATTGAGAAAACGCAAGAACTTCTTTTGTACAACTTCAAATTTGTCAGTATATTTGTGGTAGAGAGGGTTCCATATTGAAGTCGCGTAATCCAACTGTGATCGAATTAAAGTTTTATATAAAAATAAATAAGTCGAAGGCCGCACAAAATCACTTGAGGATCTGACAACGAAACCATACATGTGAAAGGCTTTATTTATGAAAGTGTCTACATGCATGTCTAGTGTAAAGATGAATCAAGCAGAATACCCAGGTCCCGAACGGAATTGACGCGATTTAAGGTCATACCATTAATAGAGTAATTAAAATTTAATTTATTTTTAATTTTTGTAAATGATATCGTGTAACATTTTGAGAGACTCGGAAAAAGTCTGTTCCGATTCCAATAGGGATGGAGCCTATTAAGGTCATCTTGAAGTAGCCAAAAGTCTTGTAAGGTTTTACATGGTTTTTTAAATTTTGATGTCGTCAGCATATATTAAGAATAGGGAATTAGTGAAACAACGTATCATTTATAAATATAATAAAAAGTAGAGGTCCCAAAATTGACCCCTGAGGGACACCGGGCTTTACAACTCTACAGTCTGACTCGAAGCCATTAATTACAACTTTCTGAGTTCTATTGTAAATGTAAGAGACAAACCATCTTGGTAAATTACCACGCATTCCATTGAACGCGAGTTTTTCGAGAAGTATACATTGCGTGGTCCACCTTGTCAAACGCCTTCTGAAAATCTGTGTACACTGTATTTACCTGTATCTGTATGTACGTCGAAATCGCTCGCCGCTGCCGCCGCCGCTATAGGCTGCGAGCGGACTGTAAAGCCTGGCGTCGACTACTTTCGAACCGCGTCAAACCGCGCTGAGTCACTTTTTTTCCGTGTGCGTTCATTACAGACGAATCGAATTGAAGTCAGCAGTCGGTGACTGGCTGCTGTAGGTTGTGCTTGTGTTGTCAATGATGGATAGTTCGGACAAAGAAATGTCCTTGTTGCAAATTCTCGCTGTGTCTTCCTATATATTTAGTCTACTCTGCTCGTCATGATAATGAGTATCTTCATGATCATAAAGTTCAGTATATTTCCGAACTAGTGAAATTAACAGCTCTTCTTTCATTTCGATATCTTTTTATGTAGATATTTACGCCAAGTAGTACCCATCTACACTCATCCGCTGACCCGCGTCGACTAAAGCGCGCCGAGTCGAGTCGAAACGTGTCGCCGCAGAAATTCGCCTGACGAGCAATGCGCGCGGTAGATTCGACTCGCCGCGCCGCGGCTCGTCGCTAATGAACGCAGGGTCATAGAAATATATAGGAGGCGACTTTCTGCGTTTCGATTCGGCTCGGTGCGGCGAGCCTAGCCTTAACGGTTGTGTTGCGGCAGGTCTTGGAGCACCCGTGCGTGGCGGCTCGTCTGGCGGCGGCGTGGTGCGTCCGCTGCGTGTGCGTGGCGCTGCCAGCGCAGATCACGCCGCTGCTCGACCGCTGCGTCGACGCGCTCGACGCGCCCACGCCTACTCCCCACCACATCTCTGGTGAGATATATCATCAGCCCTGTATATATACTGTCTCACTTTCTCACATCTTTGGTACTTACACTACTAGTTTTTATCTGATACTACCTGCGGTGCTACATACAACCGAGGCCATCTAACGGACACGACGGAACTAAAGTCCTGAGTCACGCAAGACGAATTCGCGCACGCGATCATCGTAGTAATGTATTGTCGTAAATAACAAATGGATATTTGTTAGATCCTTCATTGATCTACGACTACGACGATATATAAGTTTGGCTTCGGCTTCAACAACGACTTCAGACTTGTTATGATGTAGCAATAAATAAATGTCTTACTTATTTCTCTAGACTGCAGTCGACCAGGTTGATCACCTATCCTCAGCCTAGGTTAGAGGATCCTCCCTCTAGTTGGAGCTACTGTATCACCAAAGTATATCTCAGTTTCATTCAAGACTTTTAGCTTTGTAATCCGGAGTCAGTGTACTAGTAAAATTATTAAGTGATTTATTTCTTGTTAAAGTCAAACTTTATTCATGTGACTGTGAGACAATCGCCACATATTTATTTATTTATTTGTCCAACCTTTTTTCTTGAAAAGCACCATATTAGAACAACATTAATTTTTTTTATCTTATTTTAGGTTATTCGGCAGCCTTAGCAGCTATACTAGGCGCAGTCCGTCTTTCCCCGCTTGGCGTGCCACACGGTCGCGGCAAAGTGGCGTTCAACGCGGCAGAACAGTTACTACGTTCTGCCGGGCAAAGCAGTAGGCTCACTGCCGCGAGGACTAATGCCGGCTGGCTGATTGTTGGCGCTATATGCACGCTAGGTGAGACAGCAATGTATTATGTTATTAGCAATGCGTTTCCTTAAAATAGCAGATCGTCCGATGATAACAGCATATGAAACCAATGCCAGTTTGAAAACCATAAATATCTCTGCCAATAATGTTGCTTTGCTGATTAATGAAACTTGATTTCGATGTAACTGAACAGTATTATCGCTTTTTTATGTGAGGAGAGCTACAGTGCAAGCGTGATGGACGGCAAATATTTAGCCCTTTATAAGCAATCTAGCTTTATTTTAAAGTATACGTAAGCTAGACCTGTTTCCAGCTGTGGACGTCTTTCGGCTGATATGACGATGATGATGATAAGCTAGCCTAGCTTATGTATCATCATCATCCTAGCTGCTCAGGTAATGTTGGTATGACACATCATCGTAGAGTAGGTAGAGGGTGGTGTTAGTCTTCGTTTATTTTCTACATAATCCGTATTATTTATGTTACAGGAGTGCCAGTAGTCCGTGGTTTATTGCCACGCATGTTGTTACTTTGGAGAAACAGTTTCCCGAGGTCCGCGAAGGAGCTTGAATCTGAGAAGTCCAGAGGAGATGCATTTACTTGGCAGGTAAACTAATTGTTTTGCATAATAAAGAATATTTTCTGATCCAATATCATATTTCGTACACATAACATTTTGAATGCAACTGTCATGCAAAAATAATAATGAAATTGTGCCAAGCCAAAATAAAGCCTACATAGTGTGTCCAAGTTCATTTTAACTTGTCACCTCTACAGGCTATACATGATTACATGTCATAATATATGACCGTCAAAGGTAAAATATTTATTTAAAGATAATCTGTTTGGTTGGTTTTGCTTGTTGGTTTTCCGTACCATTGCAATATCATTCTTCATTAGTCCAATGAGGGTTTTCTGAAATGACTCCCACTAGGCGGCAGCACTGAGACGTCAGGTCCAGAAACCTGTCAAAAGTAGTGTATATTATTGTTCAGCCGTGTTTCTTTACTTCATGTGTGTGTACGCGCCTGTAAAGGTCGATTCATGAAAGATGAGCACTGCGCAGAAATCAATTTTTAGGTCCCCGTTGAGGTGCGGGGTGATGGGCGGGTGGGTGGACAGGGGGGGATACCCTCGAACAAAGTGACATTTCAACAAAGAAAGCGTCGCCATCTATTAATTGGCGAGTAGAAATTTCTTACTACGAGTTTATTCTAAAATCCCAATAGATGGCACTACAATTTTCGAAGTTATTGCAAATTTTTAATCGATTTTAGAAAAATTTAAAATTATTCTCATAATATTCTCCTTCTTTAATAGTTCCAATGCACAGCTTACATATTTTCAACAGAGATGTGACATTTTAAAGATAACAGTATTTAAAATGCAAACTACTAAATACAAAATACATATAAAACTACTTAGCTTATTGGGCGACTAGGTAACGATGAGAAATGATGTTAGAAAAGGTGCTTTCGATGCAAATTGCTATCGGTAAAGGATTATTTAGTTCAAGCGTGTTGCGGCGAACCTTGACATCGGCAAATCTTGGTATCGGCCAACCATTCATTCTTTGTAGCGTTATTAGGCGAAACATGCTGTCGCTAAAAAAATGGGCAAGTGCGAGTCGGTCTCGCGCACGAAGGGTTCCGTACCATCATCTATAAAAGAAAATGACATTTGTTGAAAATACTTAAATATTTTTTAAGTTTCTACCTGTTTATTAAGATCGAGTAACTAAGTGCTTAAAAATTACGTTTGTTGTATGGGAGCTCCCCTTTATTATTAACTGTTTTTAAATTTAATTATTTATTTTGAAAGGTTATATACAACTACATATTCTGTAAAAAATTTAAGCGTCTACCTATTACCGTTAGTAATTTTGAGCAAAAAATACGAAAAAAACACGTTTATTGTATAGGACCCTATTACTACTATTTTAATTTTTTTTTATTTTGTATGGGACCCCCCTTAATATTTTCATTATTTTTATTTTTAGTATTTGTTGTTATAGCGGCAACCGAAATACAAAATTTGTGAAAATTTCAGCTTTCTAGCTATCACGGTTTATGAGATACAGCCTGGTGACAGACAGACAGACGGACAGACAGACAGCGGAGGCTTAGAAATAGGGTCCCGTTTTTTACCTTTTAGGTACGGAACCCTAAAAATGGTATCGACTAATAGTTTTTTCGTATTACTGTTCGTCGTTGAACCATGTTTTCTGTAGACAGTTATATCGTTCAAGGGTAATTCGATATACCGTACGGGACTCGATCATACTACATGTTTTATGATGATTCGGATTTCTCACGAGCTACAGTCCCTGGCCAAATTATTAGACGCACTACAGTTTTTCAATAATTAATAGCTTTAAACGAGTTTATAGGCTGTACTTTCACATTTGAACATAGATGTAATGGATTTTTAATCATAACATTTATTTTATAGTTTGTATATGTATTTATTTTTCACATGTGGTAACACAGTATTAATCAATTGTCAAAGGAACGTCAACAGGTCGAAACCTGTTGCAGTCACGGTTGCACGTGCTTCAGTTGCAGAAGTGTTTCTGTGTCTTTATGTGCTGCGTTTGTTTATTTAACAATTTTATATTACGCAGCTATTTGTTTATCCCGTGTGCAGCGCTTAAATATTCTGTTTGTACACTTTATCATGGGTCAAAAAGGCGATCTGTCACAATGTAAAAAAGCTGAAGTAAAGGCCCTTGTGAATGATAAAATATTTTCAAACCGCGAAAAATCACGAAGATTGAATGTTTCTGAAGCTAGTGTACGACGCATTAAAAAGAAAATTGAATTAGGGGACGAATTGTGGCCAAACAGAAAGAAAAAATGCGGCAGAAAGCCTATTTTTACTGCAAGATCAGAAAGATCAGAAAGATCTTTAAAGAATATTTGCCTTGAAAACAGATTTGCTACCACAAAACTGATAAAATCGCAACTTCATGCTGTTAATGTGAATGCTTCTGAACGCACCGTTCGAAGAAAATTAAAAGATTTAGGCTTTAAGGCCTGCCGCCCCGCCAGGAAGCCCGAGTTAACACCTGCAATGAAAGCAAAGCGGCTGAATTGGGCCAAACAGTGGCGTGATAAAGATGTGGACTTCTGGAGATCGGTAAGTTGTAATAATTTCTTTACAAATAATGCAGAGAACCATTTTCTATGATAACAGAAAGACCGACACAAATGTTTATATATATTTTTTCTATTTTTGACAGGTCTGCTTAAGTGATGAAAGCACATTTGAAATTTTTCAGAATAAAGCTCTGTTTGTGCGTCGTCGTCGTGATGAAAAGTTTAATTCTGACTGTGTTGTTCAGACTGTGAAGCACCCTGCAAAAGTGATGATTTGGTCAGTCATGAGCGGTAAAGGTAAAACTGGAGGTCTGTACGAGGTAAAAGGTATGATGCGGCAAGACCAGTACAAAGATGGCTTGCAAAATAAGTTGAAACCGCAACTCCAAGAATGGTTTCCAAATGGGGAACCATTCATTTTTATGCTAGATGGAGCTCCCTGCCATACAGCTCGGTCTGTCAAAGCTTTTTTGGCAGAACAAAATATCCCTCTGTTGGATTGGCCGGGTAATAGCCCCGATATGAACCCGATTGAAAACGTTTGGGCGATGATGAAAAGAGAAGTGGCTAAAGATGTGATCACAAACAAAACGCAGCTGTTAGAACGAATAAGTTACGTGTGGAATCATCATCCTCAAATGCAGGAGACAGTACAGTCTTGCATTGATAGCATGCCGCGCAGAATTGCAGCTCTCATAGCGGCTAAAGGTGGCTCAAAAATATTAACATTTAATTAGACTTATTTCTATTTTCTTTCAGAGTCAATAAATACATATTAGTTCTATAATAATTATATTTTATTTGTGATAAAGACAAGATTATTAATTGGACACCAGAAAAATAAACATTGTATCTGGTAATAATAATAAACCTGTGTAGTATCATCAGATTATTAAAATTTTCATAAAATCTTGTAGTGCGTCTAATAATTTGGCCAGGGACGGTAGGAATGGTGCAAATGCAAACACCACTATTAACCTAGAATCATTGCAATATTTGAAGGATAATGATGTCAGTCTGCAATCATTAAATAAATACCCAAGAGTAAATGTTATTCTTGAAATATTTACAATATCTGCTTGCCTAGCTCTGCCCTGGTAGAAAGGCTTTGTTCTTATGGCGGCATGATTATGAGGCCTCACATTTTGCACATCTCTGATTTTCAAATCCAAGTTACATAATTTACGATTCAAGTTGTATTATTATGGTATCAAATAAAACAAACTGGCAACATTTACGACAGCTTCTCAGTGTTGTCAGTAATAAGAACCAAGAAGTAACAATGGGTAACTAAAAAAATTGAGATGATGAAAATCTAAGATTTTCATCATAATAAAAATATCACTATATTATAATTACTAGCTGCCCTGATCGGTTTCACCCGCGAAATTTCTGAATGGAGATAATGACGCCATCTATCGGGTCCAATTGTGTTTAAAAACCATCCAGGAACCCATTTAAATACACATACAATTTCATTAAAATAAGCATGTATAGGGACAGACAGACTTGTTTCATAATATGTAGTGATGATAGTGAAGTACAAAAAAAGAAGCAGATTTGTTACATGGTCTCGAATTTTGAGGACTCGCATTGATCCTAAATGTGACCTCCCAAGATCGTTTTCTTCAACATGAACGTGATAATTTGAAAATAATAGACAACACAAATCATTAATTAGATAACGACTAATGCTACAAAAAATACACTTATTTATTTTATTTTATTTTTAGTGTTGCATTTTTAGGAATGTGTGTTTTATGAAATATGACTGGAGGCGAAAGACTTGGAATTAAGATTTTACCATATCTAAATAGCACCTTTTTTTTAAGACTGGTATAACTTTTAATGAAACTATTTTAGATATTATTATGTCTCAAATAATTTTAAGTAAATATATTACTTTTTAACAGATTAGTATATGTTAAAAAGTAAAATATTTACAAAGTACCATGATAAAAAAGACAAAGTACAAAGCATATTTTTAATAACTCATTTTCAGAATTATTTCTTTAAACATTCTTCGCAATTACAATACATGTTTCGCAAAACTAGTTTTATATAGGCAAATATCATAATATATTTATGATCAATGATTATAAGTATTTATTATGCTCTGTAATAATATAGCTCTTCTGTTCAATAACGACGCAAATAAATGTGAGCATTTACTCCAGGTCGTCGTGGTCATGGGAGATTTTAACGCGAAACTGGGCAAACGCGACGGTGATGAGCTGAGAGTGGGGCAATTTGGTTATGGGCATCGGAATTCCCGGTGTCACTTGCTGGCTAGCTTTATGGAGAAGGAAGGCCTCTATATGATGAATTCCTTCTTCAAGAAGCGAGAATGCCGCAAGTGGACCTGGGTAAGTCCAGACGGTGCCACCAAAAATGAGATCGACTTTATCATGTCGACGAAGAGGCAGATATTCAATGATGTCTCCGTGATCAATTCACTTAAAGTGGGGAGCGATCACCGAATGGTAAGAGGCACATTGAATATCTGTACAAGCCTCGAACGGTCGAGGTTGATAAAGTCCACGCTCCGACCGGCACCGGTTCATATCCAAACCCCGAGAGCTTTCAGCTCGAACTCAAGAACCGTTTCGAATGCCTGGGCGAATGCGTAGATGTGGACGAGTACAGTAACGGGTTCGTGGATGCTGTCCATACAACAGGGGCTAAATTCTTTAAGCCCCAGAAAAGCAAGAGAACCAGCAAGATCTCGGGTCCGACCCTCGAGCTGTTAGAGGAAAGGCGCAAGATGGTTCTGCTATCCTCCGACGACATGCCGAAATATCGGCACCTCAACAGACAGATCTCTAAGTCTCTGACTCGCGATCTCCGCCAATACAACACAAAATGTGTTCGTGAGGCGATTGAGCTGAATAAGGGATCCAAAGTGTTCCAGAGGGATCTGTCTGTTGGGCAGAGTCAGCTGACAAAGCTGAAGACGGAGGATGGCAGAATCGTATCGTCCAAGCCTGAGCTCTTGGAGGAGATCGAAAGGTTCTATGGACGGTGGTTATATACACGACAACGCAACAACCCGCAAGTACTCCAGCGTCAGACCCTAGAGCTGGATTGACCCGACACTATACCGAAGATATCCCGGACGTCAGCATGCACGAGATTAGTGTGGCTCTCAAACAGCTCAAAAACAACAAGGCGCCGGGTGATGACGGAATTACGAGCGAGCTTCTGAAGGCTGGCGATGCACCCGCTAGAGAAGCCCTTCGGAAGCTATTTAATTCCGTCACAGAGGTGTGGTGGTGCTTTTCCTTAAGAAAGGGGATAAAACCCTCTTAAAGAACTACAGGCCCATCACACTTCTGAGCCAAGTCTACAAGCTGTTTTCGAGGGTCATCACGAATCGTCTCGAGAGCAAGCTAGACGACTTCCAGCCTCCCGAACAAGCCGGTTTCCGTAAAGGCTATAGTACCATAGACCACATACATACGCTGCGGCAGGTTATACAGAAGTCCGAGGAGTATAACCAGCCCCTATGCTTGGCGTTTGTCGATCGAAACCTGGGCGGTGCTATGGTCTCTCCAACGGTGCCGGATTGACTACCGATATATCGAAGTGCTGAAGTGCTTGTATGAAAACGCCACTATGTCAGTCCGCCTCCAGGACCAGAGTTCGAAACCTATTCAACTCCAGCGAGGAGTGAGACAGGGGGATGTCATATCCCCGAAACTGTTTACCACTGCGCTGGAGGATGTTTTCAAGCTTCTGGACTGGAATGGACTCGGCATCAACATCAACGGCGAGTACATCACTCACCTTCGATTCGCAGACGATATCGTAGTCATGGCTGAGACCATAGAAGACCTAGGCACAATGCTCGATGGCCTCTGTAGTCTCCCAACAAGTAGGTCTTAAGATGAACATGGACAAGACGAAAATCATGTCGAACGTCCATGTTGTACCTGCTCCTATTCAGGTTGGGAACTCTATGCTCGAAGTTGTCGATAAGTATATCTACCTGGGACAAGTAGTCCAATTAGGTAGGTCCAACTTCGAGAAGGAGGTCAATCGTCGAATCCAACTCGGTTGGGCAGCGTTCGGGAAGCTACGACATATATATTCTCGTCCAATATCCCGCAATGTCTCAAGACGAAAGTCTTTGACCAGTGTGTTTTGCCAGTGATGACTTACGGATCAGAGACGTGGTCGCTCACTATGGGCCTTATCAGAAGGCTCAAGGTCACTCACAGTGCGATGGAGAGAGCTATGCTTGGAGTTTCCCTGCGAGATCGAATCAGAAATGAGTTGATCCGCAGTAGAACCAAAGTCGCCGACATAGCTCTCCGGATAGCCAAGTTGAAGTGGCAGTGGGCAGGGCACATAGCTCGAAGAACCGATGGCCGTTGGGGCAGAAAGGTTCTGGAGTGGCGGCCACGTACCGGACGACGCAGCAGAGGTAGGCCCCCCCGCAAGGTGGACCGACGATCTCGTCAAGATCGCGGGAGGCGGTTGGATGCGGGCGGCTCAAGACCGGTCTCTGTGGAGAACCTTGGGGGAAGCCTATGTCCAGCAGTGGACGTCGTTTGGCTGATATGATGATGATGGTGATTTACTCCAGGGGGAATATTTTAATCAATAAAAAATAATCTTTTTTTTTTTTGTTTTTTTTTTGTTTTTTTTTTTTTTTTGGCGGTAGGTGCTAAAAAAGTGAACACATCTCGAATTTTTAAAAGCTATTATTTAATTATTTTAAGTAAAATTCTCATCATTTATTAGCTTAATTTGAGTATTATAGTTCACAATCAGACTGTACTCACGTTAGTAACTGTATTACATCACTGTATGTAAAACTAACTCTGCAAGTTATACCACCTGCCAGCACATCAAACACATCTCAAGTTTTCTACAAGGGAAGCACTGGAACACACATCACAATAAAATGTCTGAGCTTGACAACATTAAGACTGCCCAGAACAACCTCGAGGAGATGTTCTCTAAAAGGATGGCGGAGCTTGAGGCGCAGCTTCACGGCGGGTCTGCGAAGGATACTGTCGCTAAAGTAGCAGAGGAGTTCCGCACTTTTAAGGAGCTTATGTACACCATGCTTGGGCTTCTGCGCAAGCAGGTAAATGAATGTACTCAGGCAATAGATGCCATGGAAACCAGGCACAGGCGGAAGGCCCTTATATTCCTTGGGGTGCCTGAAGGTGACAAGGAAGACTGTAAGGCGTCTCTAATGAAGGTTCTTCGCAAAATGGATCTTCCAGGTATCTCAGACGATAGCCTCACTGCATGCCATAGAATCGGTGTGTCCACTAAAGAACATCATCGGCCAGTCCTGGCTTGGTTTTCTGGAATGGACTTGAGGTCTGCAGTTTGGAGAGCCAAGACCAAACTGAAGGGCACATCTGTGACAGTCAAGGAGTTCCTGACAAGGTCCAGGCAGGCTATCTTCAGCAAAGCTCGCCAGCACTTCGGGATCCGTTCCTGTTGGACACAAGACGGTGTCATCATGGTGAAGGCGTCGGACGGCACTCGGCATAAGGTAACCACCCCGGACGGCCTGGATAGTCTGCTGTAGAAATATCCCAGGCAGGCAAGCGGTTCTGCGGGCAAGAGCGGCGTCGGGGCTGTTTTCTCTTCGAACACGACCTCTAAGCCGCGTAAATAAACAATCAGCTCACTACTACTCCTATTTCTAACTCTATTCCTTTCTATACTTTGCTTTTCCAATTTTATACTCAAGTCTCAATGTTTATATTTTATATTATAATGCAAGTTTGGTTTGTTTATTTCGCTAATCGATTTGTCATAATGTGAGGTACGTTTGACATTGACATTTTGACAGTTTGTAAGTGATGCGATTACGTTCAGAAATGTTGTTTTCTGTCTTTCTATTGTATAACGTTTTGTTATCATTTTAAATTATTTATTTTTTTTGCTTCTGTTATTTTTGTTATTGTTTGTGTTTGCTGGCGGGTGGTGCAGAGAAGACAGTAACTCTTCAAATTATCGTGTATATTTATTATTTTATATAGTTCTATTGCTTATCTTATATATTAGTATTTGTTTTTATTTTTATATATTTTATTACATACATTTATATTTATAATGGACTTTGATACATATCTGTCGGCTAATGAGTCAGTATCCTCATCTGATAACGAGAGTTTCTGTTCTGCGGATGGAAGCCTGAGTGACTACCTGCAAAATGCATTTGCGCAACGAAGTCAGTCGTTGTTTAACGTTTGCCACATAAATGCGCAGAGTATACCGAGTCACTATAGTGATTTGTTGGAAGGGTTTTCCAACTGCAACGCTCATGCCATTCTGGTCTCTGAGAGTTGGCTTAAACCATCTCTTCCTTCCACCTCTTACTCTCTGCCGGGGTACGTTCTTATACGTAACGACCGAGTTGGCAGGAGAGGTGGCGGTGTCGCAATCTACCTCCGCAGTTCCTTTACGTATAAAATCTTGTCTTCTTCACTACTCACTTCTTCACCTGCGGAGTACTTATTTCTTGAGGTCGACGTCGGGGGGGCTAAAGCCGTCCTTGGCGTCGTCTATTGTCCCCCTTGTGTTGACTTTTTCTCCAGTCTCGAGCCGATTCTGGAATCTTTAGGGTCAGAGTACACACATCACATCATCATGGGCGATTTTAACACCGATCTCCTTTCCCAACATTCCAGTCGTTCCCGCAAATTACTCGACGTCGTTCAGTCAGCCAGTCTCCACATACTACCTTTGCAAGCAACTCACCACAATGTCAATGGCGAGGACACTTGGCTTGACTTGATCCTCACCTCTGATCCTTCCTTAGTCACATCCCATGGCCAACTTTCTGCACCTGGATTTTCCCGTCATGATCTCATTTTCCTTGCATACCGTCTAAAACCTCCTAAGTCCCCTCCCAAAGTTCTGCACAGGCGTTGTTTTGGTCGTATCGATGTGAATAAACTCAGTGAGGACGCTTCTGGGTTGAACTGGGACAGCATGTTATCTGCCTCAACGGTGGACGAAAAGGTTAACTTCTTCAATGAGGCGGTTTGTGGTCTCTACGATGTACATGCTCCAGTAAGACGGGTGAAGATAAGGCGCCCTCCAGCACCCTGGATTACTACGGGTGTTCGGATGGCAATGCGCCGTAGAAACCGAGCATATCGGAGATACAAAAAGGACCGTAGTGAGGAAAACTGGGCACTTTTTAAGTCTGCAAGGAATCGGTGCAACCAGATGGTACGCAACGCTAAACGCCGACATATTCTCGATAATATCAGCTCTTCATCAGCAGCTAATATCTGGAAGTTCCTTGGAACTCTAGGTATTGGTAAACAGCGGCGTGTTGACTACCATGGGACTCTTAGTTTGGATGATATCAACAAACATTTCACCTCTACTGATTCGCTGGATCACCAAACTACGAGTCTCACTGTCAACTACTTAGCCGGGTTACCTCAACCCAAAATAGAATCTTTTTTCTTTTCTCCAGAGTCTCCGGCCGAGATCAAAAAGATAATCCTCTCCATAAGGTCTAATGCTGTGGGATGTGACAACATTAGTCGTCGTATGATTACAACAATCCTAGATCAGCTCCTGTCGGCAATATCCCAAATCATAAACTTTTCACTTACCTCTGGTACCTTTCCTTCCTTGTGGCGCAAAGCCCACATAATTCCTCTACCCAAAATCCCCAATCCTACTCTTCCTCAACATTTCCGGCCTATCTCCATCTTACCCTTCCTATCCAAAGTGCTTGAGGCCTGTGTGAACAAACAATTGTCTCGTTTTGCCTACCACAATAACTTGTTAAGTCCACTTCAGTCAGTCTTCAGGCCTGGTCATAGCACTACCTCTGCCCTCCTCAAAGTGACTGGCGATATTCGAGAGGCTATGGAAAACACCGAACTCACTGTTTTAGTGTTGATCGATTTTTCAAATGCTTTCAATACCGTCAGTCACGATGTCCTTTTATCTATCCTCTCCCATCTCAAGGTCTCGGTTGGGGCCCTGGATTGGTTCTCAACTTATCTTCGAGGTCGTCAACAGTCTGTTCGCCTCGATGAGTCATCATCGGGGTGGTATGACATCACATCTGGCGTTCCTCAAGGCGGCATCCTCTCTCCTCTTTTATTTTCTATTTTCATTAATCTCCTAACTCAACATCTTCAATGCGCTTACCATTTGTATGCCGACGACTTGCAGATTTACTCCCATGTACGTGTGGAATGCGTAGCTGAGGCCATCGACAAAGTTAATAGGGATTTGTTGACAATAAAGACATGGTCTGACAAGTTTGGTCTCACTGTAAATCCTTGCAAGACTCAGGCTATAATAGTGGGTAGTCAACGAATTTTAAGCAGGCTGGACTTAACAACACTACCAGCCATCATTTTTAACGGCACTTTGGTCGATCTTTACCCTACAGTTAAAAATCTTGGGCTACACATGGATTCCAGGCTGAATTGGGAGGCTCAGGTGACACAGGTTAGTCAGAAGGTCACCGGCACATTGCGCGCTCTCTATCGCCTTAAAAACTTACTCCCTTCCAAGACTAAAACAATGCTTGTGCAAACTTTGATTTTCCCACTGATCGACGGTGATGTATGTTACTTTGACCTGAATGCAGATCTTCTCAATAAACTTGACCGTCTTCTGAATAACTGCATTCGATTCGTGTTTAACCTTCGTAAGTATGACCATGTGTCTACTTATCGTTCCCAACTAAAGTGGCTCCCTATACGTCAGCGCCGTAGTTTGCGTGCTCTCACTACTCTATACACTATTCTCACATCTCCTACTTCTCCTCAGTATATGACTCCTTACTTCCAATACTTATGTTCTAACCATGAACGCAATCTTCGCTCCTCCACTAATCTTCAACTCATGGTACCTTCTCACAGATCCGATTTTCTTCACTCTTCTTTCACCATTCAGTCTATTCTTCTATGGAATGCTCTACCTCCTGAGATCAGAATGGCCAAAACTAAATTCAAATTCAAGTCCAAAGTAAAGGAACTCTTGTTAGCTGAGTCCGCGAATGTATTCTAAGCCACTATCTTAACCAGGTATATGTTTATGTTTATATATGTATATTAACATGTATCATAATTATGTTTATGTATATATGTATATTATTTGTATATATATTTGAATTTAATGTGTATGTATTGCGTTTATGTATTTTTAATATAATATATATTTATGTAAGTATGTATAATTATTAGGACCAATAAATTTACCAATAATTCAATAATTAGTAACTTTTCGTAACCTACATCATATAATACACCTACTTCTATCTCTCTGCACCACTCTAAGGTAGACTGGTTGATAATGCCTATGGCATTAAGTCCGCCTATATACTTTGTGTATATGAAGAAATAAATAAATAAATAAATAAAATAAATAAAGTCTGATTTAAAAAATCACGTAATAAAATATTTCTTTTGAAGTAATTGCTCATATTTATTTGCGTTGTTATGAAACAGAAGAGAAGTACTTATAAATCTATATGTATAAGTACGTGTAGGTATACAGTGATGTTCACCCCAAAAACCAGATAGCGCATTGTCGCCTGTCAAATTAAAAAGTGCTTGCTACAATATGCCTCAAGAGGGCACTCTTTTTCCGTAGTATATTTATACTCTTTGGAATGCGTCAAGAACGGAGCCACGCCATTGGTGCACGAATGTACAATATATGCGCCACGGCCGGCATTTGTGGTCAACTTTCGTGAACCGATCTGTACATATCTGATAGCTGTTTGGACCTGACGCATAAGCTCCGCTCTCTGGTGGCTGAAAAAGTATAAAACACCCTACCGGTTGGTTCATCTAAAGTCGGTTTAACAGACTGTAATCTTTAAATCGTCTATAAGATATCCCTAAGCCGCAATCAAAGGTGGATTTCAAACATCTTAGATTGAAATTCCTTTATTTTTGAAAGCTGTGCTTTGATAAGGGGTTTTTGAAGCCGGCTTAGAAATTTCGTTAAAACTCTAACGTTTAACGCATACGCTTAACTTTTTCTCAGGTGACTTTGGAGGGGCGTGCAGGTGCATTGTCAGCACTACACAGTCTGCTGATACATTGTCCGTCGTTAGTGAATAATGATGACACCGCCAAAAGGCTCACTCAACCAATCGATGGAGCTATCGCTGTTCTCACCAAGTAAGTTATGATCATACTAAGTGCAATTGTTTCCTGTGTCTTAATCATCATCATATCAGCCGAAAGACGTCCACTGCTGGACATAGGCCTCCCCCAAGGCTCTCCACATAGACCGATCCTGAGCCACCCGCATCCATCCGCTGCCCGCGATCCCAACAAGATCGTCAGTCCACCTTGCGGGAGGGCTACCTCTGCTACGACGTCCTGTGCATGGCCGCCACTCCAGAACCTTACTGCTCTAACGGCCATCGCTTCTTCTGGCTTTGTGCCCTGCCCACTGCTACTTCAGCCTGACTATTCGGATAATGAAGTTGGTGACTTTGGTCCGCCTGCGGATCTCCTCATTTCTGATTCGATCTCGCAGGGAAACTCCGAGCACAGCTCTCTCCATTGCCCTCTGAGTGACCCTGGCCTTCCGGATAGTGCCCATAGTTAGCGACAAGATAAAGACTTTCGTCTTGAGACACTGCGGGATATCGGACATGAAGATATGCCGTAACTTCCCGAACGCCGCCCAACCGAGGTGGATACGACGAATGACCTCTTTCTCGAAGTTGGACCTACACAATTGGATCATTTGTGCCAGGTAAACGTACTTGTCGACAACTTCGAGTGTAGAGTTCCCAAACTGAATCGGAGCAGGTACAACATGGACGTTAGACATGATCTTCTTGTCCATGTTCATCTTAAGACCTACTTGTTGGGAGACACTACAGAGGCAACCGAGCATTGTGCTGAGTACTTCCATGGTCTCAGCCATGACTACGATATTGTCAGCGAATCGAAGGTGACTGATGTACTCGCCTTTAATGTTGATGCTGAGTCCTTCCCAGTCCAGAAGCTTTAAGCCGTCTTCCAGCGCAGCGGTGAACAGTTTCGGTCATGTGACGTCTCCCTGCCTCATCTCTCGCTGGAGTCGAATAGGATTCGAGCTCTGGTCCTGAAGGCGGACTGACATGGTGGCGTTTTCATTCAAACATTATAGCATTTCGATGTATCGGTAGTCGATCTGGCACCGTTGGAGATACTGCAGCACTGCCCAGGTTTCGATCGAATCAAAGGCTTTCTCATAGTGCACAAACGCCAAGCATAGAGGCTGGTTATACTCCTCAGACTTCCGTATAACCTGCCGCAGCGTATGTATGTGGTCTTTGGTACTATTATAGCTTTTACGGAAACTGGCTTGTTCAGGAGGCTGGAAGGCGTCGAGCTTGCACGCGAGACGATTCGTGAAGACCCTTGAAAATAACTTATAGAAGTGACTCAGCAGTGAGATGGGTCTGTAGTTCTTCAAAAGGGTTTTGTCGCCCTTTTTGAAGAAAAGCACCACCACACTTCTGTGCCATGCCTGTGGCGTTTTGCCCTCGAGTATGACAGAATTGAATAGCTTCCGAAGCATTTCCACGGCAGGTGCGCCGCCAGCTTTCAAAAGCTCCGCGATAATTTCATCATCACCCGGTGACTTGCTGTTTTTTAGCTGTTTTAGGGCCACACTAATCTAGTGTACGCTGACGTCCGGGATATCTACGGTATAGTGTCGGGTCAATCCAGCTCTAGGGTCTATCACTGGGTTAGTTGCCGGTGATCGTGTGGTTGTGTATAACTGTCCATATAACTTCTTGATCTCCTCCAAGAGCTGGGGTCTAGATGACACAACCCTGCCATCCTCCGTCTTCAGCTTTGTCAGCTGAGTTTTCCCAATAGACAGATCTCTCTGGAATATTTTTGACCCTTTATTTCGATGGCTGTTCAACCTCTTCATGGACAGTTGTTTGCAAGACTTGAAACATAGTGATTATAGATTAAGGATGAATGAGTTACTTGTCAAATGCCTCCTTTATGCTGATGATCAGGTTATACTTGCGTCTTCAGTGGAGGAGTTGCAGGAGATGGTAACAATCATGCATGGTGCGTTAGAGAGGAAAGGAATGAAAGTGAATGTAAGTAAAACGAAAGTTATGGTTTTTGAAAAGGAGGAATGCGTTACGGCTTGTAATGTTATGATCGATGGACAGCGAGTGGAGCAAGTGAATGAGTTTGTATATTTAGGTACGCTGTTTACAAGAGATGGTAAGAATGTAGAAGATATTGAAAGAAGAGTTAATGCAGGTAATAGAGTGAATGGAGCTCTAAAGGCGTTTATGAATAGCCAAAACGTGTTCAAAAAGGCACGTTTGGCTGTGCATAGAGGGGTGTTAGTACCTACTCGTATGTATGGTAGTGATAGTTGGGTATGGCAGAAAAGTCATGAAAGTAGAATAAATGCTGTAGAAATGAGAGCACTGAGAAGTATGTGTGGTGTCTCTCTGACTGACAGAGTAAAGAATTGTGTGATAAGAGAGTGTTGTGGGGTAAAAGAAGATGTAGTGACAAGCATCGAGAAAGGTATGCTAAGATGGTTTGGGCACGTGGAGAGGATGGATGACGAAAGACTGACCAAGCAGATATATAAGGCAAGTGTGGAAGGGACAGGACGAAGGGGAAGACCTAGGCGGACGTTCTCTGATCAGATTGGAGACATCCTAAAAGGACAGGTGAGAAGTACCCTGAACAGAAGAGCATGCATGAGGAATCTGATGGGAGTGAATGAAGCAAGAGAGATATTGAAATTAAACTACAGTTTACGGATTTTATCGCGATGTATTGGTTTCACTGAGTTATTACATTTGAAACTAATGATCTAGAAACTACATTTTTAATTTATTACTAGCCGACGTTTCGAATTCTTTACAGGATTCATGTTCACGGCAGACTGAGGTGATATTTGTCTTTGTCTTGAATTTCAAAGTTATCTCAAAGTACCCGAACATTTTTCAACTATTGGTGTTACTATCTACGCAGAATGTGCTCACTGTGTCTTGATGTCTTCTGGTGACTTTGTCCTTCTTGGGTTTCATTAGCCTGATAACAGGGTCCCAAGCTGGAGGAACATTCCAACCATCTTCCCTATTGAAATTAGGATGTTTTTTAATTTCAATAGCTTCACGTATCATTCTTGGAATAAAGCGATGTTCTTTTGCGAGTATCTGTGGTTTATCAAAACGCAGGTAATGGTTGGTTCCTTGTTCTACATGTTCACACACAGCAGACTTCGTTGAGCGTTTGTGTTTAATGTCAACAAAATACAGGCGAGTTGCCTGTATTTTCTTAGCGTTGAACTCGACCAGATTCTCAGCACCCTACTGCAAAACCTTGTTCAAAACTTCATAACGCTCAGCGACAAGTCTTCGTCTATTTGCCTCACCTGGGGCACACCAGCATTTACATGGAGAAACATCCTTGCCTGTCCTTAGCCTCACCTCGAAGGCGAGTGACATGCGCTCGAAAATCATACGTGGATCGATTCGGTCTGAAGCCATATTGACGATGCTTGTTGCTACCTAGAAGAGCGGATAATAATCCGCTCAAAAACCTTGCAGAGGATAGGGGCTATAACATGAGGTAGATAGTTGCCTCGATCAGAACGATCCCCGTTTTTAAATCGGTTGAACCTTTATCTTTTCCTAAGATAGCGGCCCTACGTCAAAGTGATAAGTAATATAACTGTATTAGCACTGGAGACAACTCGCCAGCTCAAGAACCACCGCTGAGATACCGTCCGCCACTGGCTTTTCGGACATCGAGACAACGCAGAATCGTGCGAAAATCGCATTACCTGATACAATATCAGACATTGAATAGGCACAGTGAGTAATCGAAGGTGGTTGTGAACCACGATCGTCGATTGACACCTTGTCAGCTTACTCTTGCGGTCCATGAGCCAGTTATCTGTCAGAGTATCGCAACGGGGCCGCGAAGGCTGGCAGAAATTGGGAGTACGGCTTTGACCAGTCGCCAGTCTAGCCGAAGTCCGACACGAGATTATCCCTCAGAAGACAAAGCAACTGACGTAGTTCAAAGGTGTAGCAAACTGGAGTGGCAGTAGGTTGGCCACATCTGCATGGTCGGTGAAGTTAGCAGGTGTAATGTTGGACGCTCTCCCCCCAGATCGTCGCCACGTTATCACGAATTCTGCTAGCGTTTTAGCAGCAGCGTAATAAATCATACTGCCTTTGTTCGTTAGTTTGGCAAGCACTACGCGATGTAATAGCAGCCGTAATCATAATATTCAACTGCTTTCCCCGATGTTAACCAGAACGTCGGTTCATCTTGCGGTTGGATGCGGGCGGCTTAAGATCAGTCTGTGTGGAGAACCTTTGGGCTACGTCCTGCAGTTATAGATCTTCTAGACTGAGATGATAAATGAAAACCTCAAGGGAATGCCTATGTCCTACAGTGGCGTCTCTAGGCTGAGCTAATAAATCATACTATTTATTTTCACAGTGTGAGCAGCGTGGTCCGTTCCTACGGGGGAGCACTAAAGGCGCCCGCAGCGTTGTTGCGACTGCGCTTGTACCAGGCGTGCGGGGCCCTGGGCGGAGGTGCGGCGCCGCCCGCTGCGCCGCTGCTACGCCTGCTGGCCGCCGAGCTCGCCGGCTCCGCGGACCCCAGCGGCGCCAATGTCGCCACTGGTATGTTATAACCATAGAAGCAAACCTTCTACATGAAAAGAAGTACTTTTCAACAGTGTTTGAGCTCTTCCTCTGGGTGCGCTGAAAGTATGAACAATTTCCTAATTGTTCATACTTTCAGCGCACCCAGAGCCCCATCCCATTTCTGGACGCTGCTCCTCCAGCGTCCAGAAATATGTGGCAAAAAACGAATTAATTTCAGTAGTCCCCTGTAGCCCTGTCACTCTAGTGACAATTGGGAAGACAATTCTCAGGTGTCCCCCCGGAGGAATGGGCTAGAGTGGACTACTGGGGAAAAGCCGCAGAAACATGCTATGCTCCTAATTAAACTTATTAAAATAACTTTTACATTTAGCTTAATTTTCTTACAGGTACATTAAGAAACGCAATGCATCCTCGCGACACAATACTACTAGGCGAAGAAGGCTGGATCTACGACACAGACCACGCGGAGATAGAGGAGCAGCTGATATCTCCCCTGAGCGCCAGTGGGTCGGGCGCGCTGGAGCACGACCCGTGCTGCCTGTACCGCGGGCTCACGGGCGCGCAGCCGCTCGGGGTCGCCGTCATCGACGCCTCCGTCGTGCTCTTCCCGCAGATATTCTCTAGAGCCGCCAACAAACACAGGCGAGTATCATTATTGTTACGAGCTTCGGTTCGGAGATAAATCAAGCGTTATAATCAAATACTTTGCCATTGATTTGTAGTTAATTGCATTATTAAAACCTGCATTGTAAAAACCCCATTTCACATGTTGGTTACTTCGATTTTTGAATTGAACTATCCCACGCCGCACACCTGCGCGCTTTTATTTCAGCTGCATGAGACGTACGTTCTGGTCGTTTTTGGAACATTCCCTTTAGGTCTCTTCTGGATTCGATAGGTGACGTCGTTCATCCTGGTAATTATACGATATGGCCCGTCTCATTTGTCTTGTAACTTAGGCGATTTTCCTTTGCTTCATAGTAGGTTATGTAGCCGCACCAATGACCCCTCATCGAACCTTGTATTATTCGCCTTCCAGTCTTAGCAAGTCTTCACCTTCCATGAAGATGCCTTCCGAGCTACACTTCAACACCCCCAGCTTAACGTCGATCTCGCAGCTAAGCTTTCGCAGTAGAAGTCTAGGCCCAAAATGCAGTCTTTCTCTATATCGGCACGATGATTTTCTGACAGTAAACTTTGTTGCCGAGCTTCATGTCTACCTCCTTTTCACCTCGGTTCGGTTCTGACGGTTATGTGCTGACCGGTAGCTCTTCTCAGATTCACACATTCATTGTTTCTGAAGCCCCTAAGAACCCTACTTGCGCGATCAAAACCGGCGACTGTCCGAGAAGCATGTGTTAATTTCGCCTTCAATGATCAGGCTGTTCCCGTCACATTGCGCGATCGAGATACTTTGGGCTCTTCCATTTCCACCAGCAGGAGATTGCTGGTGGAAATGGAAGAGCCCCAGGCTGTCCTGGCTTCTACTCGTTTCCCTGCTCTCGCTGCTTGGGGCAGCTTAAGCGCATATGACCTCTTTCTCAGCCGTTGTAGCACCGAGGTAAAAACACAATTTCTCTGATGCGGTGAGCTCGATCGTCGCGTCGCACCGCTCCCACCTCAAGAGGGAGAGCTAAGGCGTCCTTCAGGTTCTTGAAATGCCCAAGTCTTACCGCAGCTCTAACTTCCGGGTCCGAGTGGGTGAGTGCCTCTAACACCGTCAAGGACAGATCATGAAGGCCCAAGGTTGGAGCGGTTAAGGCCTGTTCCTTGGTCCACCCATTCGATCGCATCACAGCCTCAAACTGGATCTTATATGCTGACCACGACGATGAGCCATCAAATGGTGGAACTACAAGGCGAGGGCGCAACGGCCACAGAAATACCATCTTTGAGCCCGTAGCCACTTAATTTTCTCTCCACTTCCGTGACGTAGGAGGTCTCTTGGTGGTCGTGTACACGCTTCTCTATGTCGGCAACGTGAGTCTCAAGCTTTTCATGCACGAGCTTCTCCACGGCGCTGATGCTGGTCTCGTGCCGCTAAAGTTCTTCCTTGACCGCCTTCACTTCCCTCCCAACAGCGGCGCTGACGTCTTTCATGACCACCAGTTGTTCCTCCAGACGGCGGGCGTGCTCTCCTTTGCGTGCCTGAGCTGTATTTCTATTGATATTATATCGACCAACAAATTTGCCGCGTAGTCAGAATTACCTAGTATTATCAGTAGATGGCGTTGTGCGAAGAAATGCAGAGTATTCTCAATAGCGTTGTGAGAATGAAATGAAATGAAATGTTTATTTCGCTTGCTGTATGGTAGATTACAGTTGTTATGTATTGCGGTTAGCACATCACATACTGCGTCGGAAAAGGTGTCCGACATGCAAAATATTTATTACATGTAATATTGAAGACAATTCATGCTTAATTTATAGAATTTTCATTATTAATTTTACCAAAGATTACCAATAATTATACATTCATGTCATAAAGAATACATACATGTCATAATGAATTCATCCATATTATAAAACCACTTATCTACCAGATAAGCAAGATTGACTTTATTTTACACAACTATTTTCACAGCCAACATTTTCATTTTAACGTGGATTCATTATTATTGTTTACAGGCAACAAATGCTAGAACACTTCACGGAAAGCATCAAAGTGTGTAAAGGCGCTCGGCAAGAGGCGATACAAGTGAACATTTACACCGCTATGCTGCTGGCGTTGAGGACTCTCGCCGAGTTGAAAAGCTTGTTAGGACAAGAAGCAGTCAAGAATATCGCTACTGAACTTATTATTGTGAGTAGTATATTATTATTTCGTAGTGCATTCAAGCTGCTGTTACTTTTTGTTGGGCAATGATGTATCATGAATTCGGTCGTTAAAGTCTGAATTAAAGTTTTTGGAACAGATCAGTCGGGTTTAGGGACAAATTAAATAATTATGCAATTTGCCACTAAACTGTACCTTATTGCACTATCAAAACTCAACTTCACACTTAGATCACTTCCGAGTCGCTTTTCCTTCGCTTATGTAGATTGGTCTGTTACTTGAACCACAGTATAAAGATCATACAGTAGTTTGACGCCTTTAATCTCGAAGAAAAAGCCGACAACGTCTAGACAAGGGTAAGGAGGCTAGGGCTGCCACATGTAAACAATACCTACTTATTCAAGTACCGTCTATTTATTATAGAAAAATATAACAATTGCTACGTTACATGAATATTATACCTAATGTAAATCACTTATTTATTATATTACAATAATTAACGATAAATAATTATTATAAAACAGTTAGCATTTTTTCGTGCGGTGACAGCTTTGCGTACACAGTCCGGGCTATGAGGTTACGGAGAACATGTGTGGGGTTTATAAAAGGGGGCCAAAAATATGGTTATTTTTGAGCTAAGCCGCGCCGTTACCAAGATACATAATAATATGTGATAGGTACTTACCTAATACGAAAATACTAGGTAGGTACTTATTGCAAGAAATTAAAATCACACTTGAATCGAATATTTCCTTAAAACGCATATTTTCTTACGTCTGCCTTGTTGTTTACGCACAGTAATTACTACTTTATTCTGTGACTGGGCCAGACATGAGATATCGTAAAATGTCAGTAGATTAGTAGGTACGTGCATATTATTTTAAGTGGTTATAGGTAAATACATTTCAAAATATTTTAAATACTTAATTATAATTAATGAAATTTTATTTTTTGGTGTAAGTAAATTGATGAAATCGCAGATTTTTTAAATCCTTATTTCTTTAAATCTTTAAGCAGCATAAAGCATTGCAATGTCTCACAGCACAAGTCGTATGCAGCATCTAAATTAATATTCATAAGCAAATAAATAAGTAACGAACAAAGAACAAGCACGCGCCAGCCCCCAAAAATATGTACCTAGTTGGGAACTAAGGCGACATACGTAAGTAAGTACCGCTCTTCCCGCGTCTCACCTCTTGCCCCCCGCACGATTGACCCATCTAGACGCGTTCGTCGAACGACTGTATGGATTATTTGACTGTGCTTGAACTGTACTGTCCCAAGCCGCGAACCTGCGCGCTTTTATATCGGCTGGATAAGTTCAAGTCGTTTCTGAAACATATCCTACTTCATTCCCAAACAGGATCCAAGATCCCAGTAATGACATCGATGCAGTAACGCTATCTAGTGGGGAATAGATAAATTCCTCTACTTTCTACTAGATAGCGTTATTTCTTAACGCCTCCAGTTTCCGATAGATGGCGTTATTTCCATGTTTTTTTTTCGACTCTGTTGCTTCTGCTGCTGCTGTTGGAATAAATGCCGCTCTACTGGCTTACCATGGTTACGTCTCCTCTGTGCTTAGATACGGCTTAATAATATGGGGCAATTCTACGGACAGCGATAGGACTTTTTCCAAAAAAGTGCTTACGAGCTGTATTTGGTGCAGGTCCATTGGAATCATGCAAACCCATATTAAAAGAGCATAATTATTGTCACTGACATGCTTATACATATTGGAAATGGGAGTGTTTGTAAAAGAACACCCTAACCTATTTAGTAAAGCCGATCGTGTAAACATATATAACTAGCTTTTGCCAGCGGCTTCGCTCGCGTAAATTCGGGGTTCTCTAGTTATAGTATATCATCTATGTTCGGGGTAACACAAATCTCTTTGATTGGGCTGATACTTCTATAAAATTGTCGTTTTTACTGTTTAAGAAATATAACTTCAAAAATTATTTACACATACAAACTACTTAGTACTAAGACTTAGTAGTACTCAAAATGTTATCTGGTATCAGTGACGGTTTGCTAGAGTGGCCCATATGGCGACTGCGATTTCTCTGTCAGAACAATTAAAATTTAACAAAATACTCGACAATCCGAATTTTGCGGATATATTTTGTCGACTCGAAATCTTTATTTTTTAATGTTTATTTTTAATTTTTATTCAGGTAAGGATTATAATAAATATATTAAAATAAATGTGACACTGCGATGGTAGCGCAGTCAGACGGTACTAATGTGAAACATGCCAAAATCAACAACTACATACTTACAAATTAAAAATTTACTAAAAAAACATTTTCCAGTGGACTAAATTGTGAATCTAAACCATTCTCGAGTCTCCTTGAACACACACAAAAAAAAATCATCAAAATCGGGCCAGTCGTTTAGGAGGAGTTCAGTGACATACACACACACACACACAAGAAATATATATATATAAAGATAGGTAAACTCAAGGGATCCAACCAGATTGGCTATGCCTAGGTGTAGAACAGTATTTTGCCATAAAACACTAGTCGAATGGCAATAAAGATATATAATAAGATACCTAAGATAATTAGAGAACTGCCAACGAATCTATCTAAAAGAAGACTCCGAACATGGCTTATTGAAAACTGTTTTTATTCTATTAATGAATTTATGAATTATAATACGAAGAGGAATTTATTATAAACATGAATAATGTAATTGAATTAACTTTGACATTCCTGTATGCTTATTTCGAACATTGTAATTTTTTATTGTTCTAACATTAGTTCACCTACCTATTTTTAGAGTTTGACATTTATAATTTTCATAGTTTGACATTTGTAACTTTCATAGTTTGACATTTGTAATATTCATAGTTTGACATTTGTATTTTAATTTCTTGACATTTTCCCATCGTGACATATTTGAATTATTACACTGCAATACAAAATTGGATTTATTTTTGTTGCATGAGATTTTTTACCTATTGTTTACTAACTTAGGCTCGCTTATTTTAAATCCACACTCAGATTTTTTCTAGCAGCTCTAGTTTAGGAGATACAGGTTCCTCCTCAAAATGACCTCTCCATTTGATTGTTGATATCGCTATCATCAACGTCTTACTAGTTTTTGTTTCCTTTTATCAATGGTTTCGTCCAAAAGGATCTGTGTAAACAATCCAAATAGATTTTGTTACCTGTGTCAAATATAGATTAAAAAATCTGTATAAATGTATCAGACTTCGTAAAAAATGCCTGCATGAAGTACTTTCAACGTCCATTGGAAACAAACAACAAGCCCTGGACACCGAATATAAATAAAACGTGTGTGGAGTCTTTACGGATATAGAAAAATAACAAGAGGGATCCCTTGAACCTCATTAGTCCTATGATTTGGGGTGAACCGTCGAACCACCACGACGACTGTTATTTCTGCGTTGTAAATATAACAGGAATTAACCGCCTAAATCGGTCGAAATGGGCTTATCCTACTGTGCCGTCAGTTACTTAGACCTATCCTGCGTTCAACTGATACATTAGAACTCCAACCAAGTACATCTTAGGTACGACCGCACGAAATTGTTCAGCGAATGGAGGAAAGTGACACAAGCTGCAAAGATCGTTCCCAAAATTAAGTGCTAATAAGTTAAAAGCTGGGATTTTTGATCGACCAAAAATCAGAAAATTAATAAACGGTGTAGATTTTACTGAAAGTATGACAACCCCTGAAAAAATGCCGGGTATGAGTTTGTTTGGCTCATAAAAAACTTTTGGGAAATAAGAAGTCTGTCGAATTTCCTGGCCACGTCAAATGGGATTTAATGCAACATGAGCATTAAGATGCATTTTCTTCACAGCTACCTCGATCGATTTCCTGAAAATCTTGAACATGTAAGCGAGGAGCAAAAAAAACGCTTCCATCAGGATATTCGCACTATGAAAGAACGCTACCAGGGCCGCAGGGCTATTGGAGTGAAAGTATGCTGGTCTAATCTGGATAATCCAACAGTAGTCAGCTACTGTTGGATTATCCAGATTAATAGTAAAGCTCTAACTCATTCAAAAAAGTCACATAAAAGAAAGTTTTGTTCTAATTAGATATTTAATTAAAGTGTTATATGACGGGAATCCATGATTTTCTTTCAAAAATAGCTACCCTTCGTATCTCAAAAAGTACAGCTGCTAGCAAAAATCTGAGTACAGATTTGGAATCAAGATAGAAAATGCAGCTAGATCCATAAAAAACATTCCATGCAACAAAAATGCTGTTATGCAGTGTTATAATATTATTTAATTCATTGAAATTATGGCACAATATAAATTTGCATGCTGAATTTAGTAGGCGGAATATGAAGTACTATGTATTGTATTATGGGATCTGTAAGCACCATATTTCATGCAAATAAACGATATTATTATCTCCTTTATTTATTATTTTTTAAATTAAAATTACATTTTTAAATACAGGGTGTAAAAAGACCCGTAACGAAAACTGAAATCCCATGTTGTATTAATCAGTACGAAAATTTTTAACTTCGGCACCATACCTGGGAAATTACTGGTTCAGGAGATATTGAGGCTCAAAGTTACTATGGAATTTTTGTAATTAGGTACAAAATCGATGCAATTACCATGCCAACCTGTTCTATGGAAGTCCTATGCACCCATGGATAAGTAGGTATTTCGAAAATTGTACGCGCAAAATTTTAATTGCGTCTTAAAAAATGTGATTATTTGAAAAGAAAAACATTTCTCAAGTTTTATTTTTGCTTAGTATGACTTGGCATGATGTCCCCAGCGAGTAGACTTCGGCTTGGTGATGAGTCTTGTAACATCCTGTATAAAACTTGCACAAAAACAAAATACATTTAAAAATATAAAAATAACCGTGGAGTCCCACCAGTATCGGGCACAGGGTCCAAGCTGCCGGTGGTTAGGACTCCAGAGACAGGTACTTCCTCACAATACGTGCCGTGTCCAGAAGAACTGCCTTCTGCATCGGGCCCTTGACCCAAGCACCCAACGCGAGCCTCTTAAGGCGACGGTCGAGGCTCTTGGCTATTAGACCATTAACGGTCACGACTATCGGCACAATAATTGATGAGTTCACATCCCACATGTCGACAATCTCATGAGCCAACACCAGATATTTAATCTGTTTTTCCTTTTCGGCTTTCACGAGATTCTTGTCATGAAGAATAGTGACATCAACAATTATTACGAGGCGCTCTGATCGATCTATCAACACGATATCAGACTTGTTGGCTACAATAGTCCTGCCCGTGATGATAGATCGATCCCAGTACAATGTGGCATGACCATTTTCGAGAACCGGCTCTGCTTACATACCTGTAGTACGGTACCTCGATGTCTACAAGTTTGTAATTCAGAGCAAGTTGCTGGTGAATAATTCTGGCTACTTGGTTATGTCCGTGCAAGTACTCGCCGTTAGCAAGACGTGAACAACCGGCAACAATATGCCTGAGGGATTCACCAGGTTGGTGACAGGCACGGCAAATATCAGTAGTGCCATCCCTCAGGATATATTTCCAGTAGTTATTCGTCTTGATAACTTCGTCAGCAATTGCACAAACAAACCCGTCGGTTTCCCCAAAGAAGTCACCAAAGCGTAGCCAGGTCACGGAGGCTAATAGGTCTACATCGGGTCCATACAAGGCCCGATGGAACCTGCCATGAAGCTCCTTGCTCTGCCATACACGCTTGCGATCATCAGTACTAAGTACTACAGGCATGCGCCAGTTCTCCTTAGCCAACCTGATCGGGGTGAGCCCATTGTCTACTGCGACAACATCTCGATGCATATCCACGTTCGCCCGAAGCAAATATTCTCTGAGATTGCACACCTCGCGATTGTGTAGGGTTTTGACATTCAGAAAGCCGCGACCCCCGCACTTTCGCGAGATGTACAACCTCATCACGGATGAACGTGGATGATGCTGCCAAAGGAGTATACAAGAAGTGGCATGATCCAACCGTTGCAAGCACGAACCTTGTTGCCGCCTGATAAAAGACTTTTCAGAACTTTTTTCAGGCGGCCAAAGAAACGCTCTTGCAACGATTGCTTCATGACGGTTTCATATATGTTTGTGTGTTTTCATACTTTTTGTAAAGCTTTTTGTCTTATAGAGCAAATGGGTAATTCCAGTCGTCATGAAGGTTGGCAACGACCCAGATTCCACGGCTGATTGGAATTGAGATGCCAAGCGTTCATGCGAACTACGTAGCCATTTCAGCCAGAAATTGTGCAGCCCGTCCAACTCTGGAGATTTCCAATTAATGTACAGACTGCTTGTGAAACATCCTGGCTAGAAATGGCCACGCATTCCATTTCGGGAATATGTTCGCATGCACGCTCGACATCTCGCATCCAATCACCTTCAGTATAACTAATGGGCATCGACCAGATGCTACGCCAAAACATGGCTGTGGCGTCAGGTTCCGGCCGCTGTACATTAGTCACACATTGATCTGATATTATTATTATTATTTCCTTTAAAAGTCGATGTGCGATGCCGCCATTCGAAGCAATAAGATGCATTTTTGTTGTAGAACGGTTTGTCAGCAAACAGCGCGACCGTCCGCGCCGCAGCAGCGTCGTGCGCGGGGCGGCTGTGCGGCTGCATCACTGAAGCCGACAGTCAGGCTCTCAGTGAGAAGGTCATCGCCCTCGCTCGCAGCGCTGTGAACAGACAAGTGCGCGCCGCCGCCTGCGCCGCTGTGGGCGCTGTGCAGCGCGCCCGCGGTGCCACGTCCAGCGCTGCAGCGCTGCCCGTGCTCAGGGCACTGGCGCACGACACCGCGGCACCGGAGCTACAGGTATGTGAACAGACAAGTGCGGCGAGCGGTGCGTGCGGAGCTCGAGGGACGAACTAGGCGGTGAAACAATTAATGCGTGATTAATGGTGACTCTATTTACTACGGCGCACCGTTCACCACTCTTCATAATTCTAGCATTATTTGGTTCCAGGCCTGGTCTCTCCACGCGCTATCAGTGCTAGCGGACGCCTCGGGGCCGATGTTCCGAGGCCACGTAGAATCGACCCTGAACCTTGCGCTCAAGCTACTGTTCAGCGCGCCGCCGTTCCAAGAGGACTTGCACCGAAGTATCGGTAGACTGCTGTCCGCTTTGATCACTGTTGTGGGACCGGAGTTGCAAGGCAATTGTGAGTAAAGTTTGAATTGACTTTGAAGATAATGTAGAACATGTACTGGTTCTAAGACGATCCATAATTGCGAAGAAAATTCACGTTTCCTTTGGACAAGTATAAAACAGATAAACAGAAATATTAACCCTTACAATTTTGATATTAACATGCTTAACCAGCACTTCTCTGCTTCGTCCAATTATGACAGGACAATCAAATTGAATACAATAAATTATCTTTTATCGCTTTCAGCTCCTGATTATTCTCCCTTTGTCTTTAGTCAGTTTAGTGCATGTGATGTTAAGAGCATTTTATCTATAAGCTCCAACGCTGTTGGTTGTGACGGTATCACCCGTAATATGATCCTCCCCATCCTTGATATAATCCTACCTATTATCACGCACATATTTAAGAGCGTATACGCCTCGAGCAGCGGCTCGAGTTTAGGTTTTTATAGTACCGCGGTCGCCCGCGCACCGCGGATTCGAGACCCGGCGCAGTATGACGGTGTCGCGTGAAATAATAATCTTGATCCTTCTTGCCATACATGAACAGTATTCGTTTATGTAATACGTCGATTATGATATGAAAGTATTCAAATTAATTATTTTCAATGCACATGCATTTAAAGGTATCAAATAAAGATAGATATTACATATTTGTTTATTAGGATGATGTTCCTCAGGATAACAACGACTATTTATAATAATTTGGCGCAGTTTTATTATATGATAGAAATAATTTATAATTGTCATCTACATAATTGTTACATTTCAAATATACATCTATTCTGTTATTAATGCATGAAAACCCACGAATGACACTAACTACAAAACCAAAAGAGTCGGGTAAAAGAAAATAATTAATTAAAAGAAAGAAAAAAATATACAATATTTTGATTTGTATTTACAAAATATTGCAATTATACAATATATATTCACCTAAAATAATAATTTTCACCAAAAAAAATAACAGTGTGCGATGATATAAATCCCTCTTTTTATAAAATTTTACATAGATAAGGCCAATTCTCGTATTTTATATGACATTGAAATTATATTTTAAACGAAATGAGATTAGATTTTAAATTGACTCAGAATTGGTATTCTTCTAATTTAAATGTCATTATCATCTAGAGTCCGTGCCACGAGAACATAGACATTTTGTAAACAAAGAATTTTTACTAAGTGACTTAGCGATAGTTCTGTCAAAAACAAATAATTTCAAATCAATGAGCGCAACGGTACATAGATACGTGTCATTGGAAACTAATATGTCAATGGATCGGGTTTTTATCGATATTATGCGCTGTCAACAGGATCTTTTAATGTTTTGAGGTACTGACGCCTAGAGTGTCAACATTTGGCGTTAGTTCATTGAAATGATACATTCTTGGGCTTAACATCTTAAGGGGTTGGTGTTAAGTTAAATACAAGTTTATAGGATCGCAACGCTCTTCTCGCTGCCGGCATCTCGAAAAAGCGCGTGCAGAATATCAGATGGCAGAAAATTATTTATACCTAAAAAAGAAATTGCGTTTTCAGACTACCGTAACGTTTAATGGTTTTTGTTTAAGTTCATTCTGACGATTTCATTCACAGACAACGTAAAATCTCTATGCCTAGAAATGTTTATGCAATGTATTAGCTAGTTATCTGTTATATTATTCATTGTTGGTCAATAATTTAATATTTTATAATAGATATGCTACTTTGAGCAATATTATTTATTGCGTATTGATTTTTAACCTCTCGTATGCTGGGCTACCAGACATAATTATAAATCTATTGTGTCTCGTGCAGATCTGCTCTCAAGCATACGAAAGGTTAAAAAATTGTGTCAATAATAAAGTAACATGTATGTACTCTATAATTAACATACATGGTACTCTATTTTTCATTAATTTACAGATTATTACGTGTAAAACAACAAAAAAATCGGCCAATTTATGAACATTCGAACATTAAAACACAAAATCTAATATTTTTATTTCAGTAAAATTTAACAATATAAATTTAAAAACATAGTGGCATAATTAGGCATTGAAAAAAAAAGACTTCAAAAGCATAAATCTAAAACGCAACTGTTTGAAAAAAGGTTGTGAAGCTCTGAATGTTTGTTTACAAAAAGTCTATCTTCTCGTGGCACCAACTATAATTTGACTTCTATTGTTCTCACTGACGTTGACACATTGTTTAATTAACAACAGGCAGCGATAGCCTACTGGAGATACCAATGGACTGCTATGCAGAAGGTATCGGGTTCGAATCCACGGTATGCTAGAACGATGATGACATTGTTCAATTAACGATCTAGTCACGATAACATTCCAATATCAGTTTATTTAGGAGAATACCATTTGTGACATGAGTATGACACTGACATTAGATCGAAACTGCATTTTGAACAAATATAGTTAGAAGAATTTAGTCTCAAAATAAACTGTTAAATGGTGCAGAATAAGACTGCACAGTAGGTACGTGGGCTTGTGTGTGTTAGTACCTGCAATGCGAGCTCGTGGGGATCAGCTGAGCTGCGGCGGTTCGTAAGATAATATTCGATTCAAGTGTGCTTTTAATCATGAAGGTATAGGTAAACATGGAGGCCACAGCTGCAACAAAGCCTTGAGTCAAATACCTACATTTCTCTATCTCACTCTCTGTGGTCTGACCTCTCATTTTAGCGTGGATTTAGTATTGCTATCTTATTAAAATCTCCGAGTAAGCTCTTAAAAAGCGCCGACATATTAAGCAAATCAGAAGTTTACACGGTCAATTAATGTGTATTTAAATCAAGAGTTGAAATCCAATCACTTGTTAAAACTCCCAATATTGTAGGTCTCGAACGCTTATAATCATGGTTGGCGAGACAGTGAATTATAATCCCATTTCCTAAGGATTTGGTAATGTGGCAACATTGGCCACCATATGTCAAGTAGATCTTGTCAATATGGCAGTGGTTGGTTGAAAAAAGATGGTATGACCACAGTGAGCGAGATAGCGATACATCATTTGAGCTTCAAGTAGGTATTCGGAGTGCGGTCTCCATGTTTATCTATAACTTCATGCTTTTAATTGCATTGCATAGTACGTTTTAGGTAAATACCTATTACATTGGTATCATGCTAACGGCGGCGCGTCCTAGCTTAAAAATAACCATAATTTTCCCTCCCTTAAGAACCTCATACATGGGCTCTGTAAATTCATCGGTCGGTCACCCATCCATAATATGACCATGATGTCAATTACTTTACCTTAACTTATGTAGTTTGTACGAAAATAAACCTGCTGTGTGGTCTAAGGGGTGGCTGAAATGAGATACTGGAATGCTCTGTACAAAAGATGATCTTTAATTCGTGTTAACTCCACGAGATCCGTACAGCAAGTGAACTTGCACATACACGATATGAATACAATTATTAAAAATTATAATTAGTGATTTGAGCGTAATGCTGCTATGGTGATTTGGTCAGGCGCGCGTGAACATGCCCCCGGGCGTTGAAAGCAACGGTTTCAACCAGACTCCGTAGACACAGGCAATGGACAGATCCTGTTGAACGCTCTGCGAATGACTCCAGTCGATGTCTGAATATCCGCTACACGAGCTATGCCATCTGTTCCGGGGTGTACAGCCACAATGCGTCCAAGACTCCACTTCAGAGGAGGAAGATTGTCCTCTTTGATGACAACAAGGGTGTTCAGCTTTAGTCCATCCTTGCAAGAACGCCATTTTGTCCGCAGCTGTAATTCTGAAACATACTCCTTGCTCCATCTACTCCAAAAGTGCTGGCGTAATTGCTCTATTCGTTGAAAACGAGAAAGATGGTTAGCAGAGTGGTCCGTGTAATTCGGTTGCGGCAACGAAACAAGGGGTCGCCCAATCAGAAAATGACCTGGCGTCAGCGGTGTGTAGTCGGCAGGATCTGAAGACATCGGAGTCAGTGGACGAGAGTTCAGTATGGCTTCAATTTTAGTCAAAGCAGTGTAAAGCTCCTCAAATGTTAAATTACAATTTCCCAACACTCTTTGTAGGTGATACTTTGTGGACTTTACACCCGCCTCCCAGAGGCCACCAAAATGAGGCGTATACGCTGGGATGAAATGGAATCTTATTCCGTCATTAGCTGCACTCTCACCCAAGGACGAACTATTTAATTTTAAAAATTTAGAGAGTTCGTTGTACGCACCGACAAATGAGGTACCGTTATCAGAAAATATATCAGCGGGTTTACCTCGTCGAGAAATAAATCGATACAAAGCTAGTAAGTAACTATTGCTGGTTAAATCACCTACGGTCTCCAAATGGATGGCCTTGGTGGTGAAACAAATAAAAATTGCGATGTACACCTTTACCAGCCTGCATCCACGACCTTGACGACTAGCGCACATAATAGGACCGGCATAATCAACGCCCGTACTCTCAAAGGGATAACCTGGACTCACACGTTCTTTTGGTAAATTACCCATTATGGGCGTTACAACCTTACCCTTCATGCGATGGCAAAGAACACATTTATAATAACAGGCCTTCGCCAAGTTGCGACCTCCTATTGGCCAGTAAGATTCCCTAATTGAGGCTAATAGTAACTGAGGGCCAGCATGCATCAGCCTTTTATGCTCAAAATCAAATAACAACTTGGTAAAATAGTGAGTGGACTGTAATATAATGGGGTGCTTTTTAGAAAAATTAAAATTAGAATTATCGAGGCGTCCGCCTACACGCATTATTTTTTTGTTGTCTAAATAAACATTAAACTTAAGAAGAGCATTCTTCTTAGGTAAACTCTTTTTATGCAAAAGTAATTCATACTCAGTAAACGATTCAGACTGACTTTGAATTATAACAACATCTAGTGCATCTCGTAATTCATCTTGTGACAAATAATTAGTTTCAGGGTAACGTTTCCTACATGACTTAATAAACCTTAATATATAAGCTACAGAACGTACAAGTCGTGAATAATTAGAAAAACGACTAAAATTAATTAAAGGTACTACTTTAGAATTATCTAAGACAGCACTTAGTACTACATCAAGTCGGATTTCAGGTAATGGTTCAGCTCCTAAACAGTTAATTTGAGATGGCCATTCCGACGGGTCTAACATAAAAAAATCTGGCCCTGACCACCACAGCTCGGAATCCTGCAGAACACTAATATCCACGCCACGAGATATTAGGTCTGCTGGATTTTTATCTGTTGGGACGTGTCTCCAGGTACAATTGCCCGCCTTGTCCAAAACTTCAGCTACGCGGTTACGCACAAACGGCTGAAGTTTGTTAGGCATCATTTGTAACCATCCCAACACTATGGTTGAATCAGTCCAGCAGTAAACTCGGCTGATCGCCACTCGAAGTGAACTCCTCACCTTCTCATAAAGACGAGAACCAACCACGGCACCACATAATTCCAGCCTCGGAATTGTTGTGGGCTTAATGGGAGCCACTCGACTTTTAGCCATTAATAAACAAACCGAACAATCGCCTACTTCATTAATACTGCGAACGTAGACGCAAGCACCGTATGCAGACTCAGATGCATCTGTAAAAATGTGGAGTTCTAATTCCCTATATGAATTACAGACTACAATTCGCGGAATACGTAAATTATTTAAAAGAGGCAATGATTTAATTATAATGTCCCAATGTCTTTGGATTTCACAAGGTAGTGATTGATCCCACCCCAGCTTATCTAACCACATTTTTTGCATCATTATTTTCATGGTGATAACAATGGGACCCAAGAGACCTAAGGGATCGAATATTCGCGCAATCACAGATAGCAAATCACGTTTAGTATGAGTAGTTGCTGAGTTAGACAGATCTATAGAAAACCCCAGCTCGTCAGTGGTGACATACCAGTCTAGACCAAGCAACTTGTCAGGCCCACTTGATGTCTTATTTAAGTCAAGTGAGGCTGGCAAGTTGTCTGAAGAAAGAACAGCGTCAGATACCAGCTGAGGAACATTTGACTTCCATTTATACAATGGCATACATGCTGACGCAAGCTCCTTGGTGACTTCATTACGAATGAAAGTCACTTCCTCCAAGTCATCATCTCCAGTAAGCAGGTCATCCACGTAAAAATCATGTCTGATGATATCAGCTATTTTAGGGTTCTCGCAGTCGTCTCCTATCTGTTTAAGACACCGTGTCGCAAGGAATGGCGCGCTAGCAGTGCCGTATGTGACGGTGTTTAATTCGTAAACACTAATAGACTCACTAATATTATCACGCCAAACAATCTGTTGCAAATGCCTATCGGACGGGTGTACTGCAATGCATCTATACATCTTCTGCACGTCAGCAGATAAAACATACTTGTGAAGTCTGAACCGAAGAAGTATAGACAGCAGATCGTCCTGTACAATTGGCCCGACCATCTGTAAGTCATTAGAAGATACTCCCGTTGACGTAGGACAACTAGCATTAAATACAACGCGCAGTTTGGTCGTGCTACTCGACTCACGTAGTATTCCGTGATGAGGAATAAAATAACCAGAACACAAATTACTTTTGGTTATTTTAGTCATATGACCAAGCGATTCATATTCTAGCATAAAATCATAATACAGCCTACTAAATTCCGGCTTAACCTTTAATCGACGCTCTAAAGACTGTAAACAGTGTGTAGCTCTTTTATAGGAATTACCTAGAACCGAGGGATCTTTCTTAAGGGGTATGCGAACACAGAACCGGCCATCAGACAATCGGGTCGTATTTTTAACGAAATGATCTTCACATAACTTTTCTTCAGGCATGTAAGAACTAGACGACCTCGCATTTACCTCCTCTAATTGCCAAAACTTAGATAAGTCGGCTCTGAGTGTATCACTATTGTCATCGGAAACAATATTAGATAAGTTACATTTTAAATTATGCGAAAGCAACGCAATATTATTGTTTACAATAGGACCGGAAACGATCCAGCCCAAACGGGTTTCACATAAAACTGGTTTTCCAGTACCCAATTTATAAATTTGTGATCCTAATAAGTCCCAAAATAAGTCGGCACCGATTAAAATATCAATGTCTCCGGGCTTATAAAAAGTAGGATCTGCTAAAATAATATTTGACGGCATATCAAAATTCATATTTATGTCACGGCACGGTACATTACTCGTAATAAATGGTAAAACAAAACAATGAAGACTATAAGTAAAACTATCATCTAACGAAGATATCTCAACCTTACACATTTTACCTACGTGCGAAGTGACGTTGTTTATACCTAGTATAGATTTGTTAACCTGACTAGTTATCAAGTGCAATCGTCTACATAACTTGTCCGTTATGAATGACGAAGTGCTACCACTATCGAGGACTGCGCGAATGAGATGCACATAACCATAACGGTCCCGCACTTTGAGCAGAGCGGTCGATAATAACACATCTCGCTGTTCGTAACTTTGGCGCGATGCAATGTTTGCAGATAACGCGACGTTATTCGTATCAGTGGTGGCAGACGGCATGATAGACGATGCAGATTGATTATTAATCGGTATAGAAGTCGTATAACTAAGTGAATTCGCAATAGCACCTTTAGAATCTATGTGAATTAGTGTGTTATGCCTACGTTTACAAAATTTACAACCTGATTTTTTACATTTATTAGCGTAATGACCAGACCGAAAACAGTTAAAACAAACTTTATAAGTGGGTAGTAATTTGAGACGTTCGTCATTACTTAATGCAAGAAACTGTGGACAATTATTTAATGTATGATCGTCCTTATTACATTTAGGACATGCTTTAGGAGCTAATTCAATGCTAGTGTTGTTAGGAGATTGCATTGTTACCATTGACTTGATCTTAGGGCTTGATTTACCTGGCGTTTGGGAAATATGATTGGTTCGAGCTTGTTCTATGGTCTCAAGTAGATCGGCACGGTGACGAAGGAAGTTAATAAATGAGTCAAACGTAATAATTGTTTCCTGATCAAACTTGCTCTTGTGCTCCTCCCACTCGCGATATGTCTTTTGATCAAGCCTGCGTGTAACAATGTAAATCAAAAGTGTGTCCCAGTGCTTGACAGGTTCTCCTAACGATTCTAATGATTGTAAATCTTTATTTAATCGATCAATCAAGCCTTTTATAGCAACAGAAGATTCCTTTGAGATAGACTCAATATTAAATAACGACGATATATGATTATTGACTAACAATCTTTTGTTATCAAAGCGATCGAGCAATAAATTCCATGCCACAGAATAATTACTTGACGAAAACTCAACAGCTTTAATTACAAGGGCTGCTGTTCCCTCCAGTGATGCTCTTAAGTAATGAAACTTATTTATTTCGTCAATTGTATTATTAGCATGAATTAGGCTGGCAAAAGTGTCGCGAAACTCTAGCCAATTACAATATGAACCGCTAAACTTTGGTAACTGAATCGTAGGCAACTTGACTGGCCTATGCATACTAGCAACAGTACTTTTAGAGCTTTCTATCGATTTATTATCCCTATTAAAGTCACACAGAATATTCTGGGCTCTAGACAAGGTTTTATAATAAAGAGACTCAAAATCAGAACGCTCACTGTATTGTAATTTTAGATCGTCCACAATGCATTCTAGACGTAACTGTACCTCATCATACCGTTCGTACAACGACTCCATTTTTCCCATGCGCAACTGCAATTCAGAAACATCACAATTAGTTAATTGTTTGTCCTTAAGCGAGTCCAGGAAGGTGACGAAAGAAGTTAAACGGCCTTTAAAGCTGCCTCGCTTTTTAACTAAATCCCTTTCCTCAGACATTCTGGGATACGAGTGTTGTCCACCTGAAATTGATACAGGAATACAATTTAAATACGAACAATATAATTGTTATACACGCCTACCAGTATAAGCACTAATTTAAAACAATTTGCAACGCAGAATTTTAATAATTAACTAAATAGAAGAACTAATTACATACTATAGTTCAACTACCTACAATATAAATGTTGTAAGTTTTAATGCTAATTAACTATTTTTAACTTAGTTTTAACAAATAACACTAATAAAAGTACATAAAGATTCTAAATAGGCACTAACAATGACTTGCATTAATATCAAACACTCTAAACTATAAATGTATTATGTCGAGGTACTTGCAAACAATAAACTATTGTCAGCTTATGGATTAGTTACAGCTTTATATAAAATTAAGTTTAAATAATGTAGCAAATATCTAAGCTAACTATACTATAATAAGTACGATTTAAACTTAATCTGAACTATCGAATAATACTAATCACACAGCAATAAGTACCTAATGATATAAATCTAACACAATACTAGATATAAAAAGGTTTAAGTACTGACCTTTTACATTGGTAAATTTAATTATATTACCTGAGTGTTGGGTTACGATATTAATTATTAATAAATGCAATACACCGCTAAAATGACTTGCTTGAGCTTAATCCAATCCTCAATCCATCAACCTTCAAGTCACCTTCAATAATCCAAATCCATAATTCGCTGATTATCTTCAAAATATATATTATAAATCCATCCGGCTCGAAGGACCATATGTGTGGTCTAAGGGGTGGCTGAAATGAGATACTGGAATGCTCTGTACAAAAGATGATCTTTAATTCGTGTTAACTCCACGAGATCCGTACAGCAAGTGAACTTGCACATACACGATATGAATACAATTATTAAAAATTATAATTAGTGATTTGAGCGTAATGCTGCTATGGTGATTTGGTCAGGCGCGCGTGAACACCTGCGATATAGGCCCTGCAAGCCAATCCCATGGTCACCCATCAAAGATCAAATGCGTCTAACTACTGTACCTGTTTATACTGTATATTGCCACTTGATTTTTGCAGCAAGGTACTATATCTAACGGTCCGTTTCTGTCAGTCTCGCCCAGCCCCTAGTTGACCGCGCTACTTTACTAACCAGTAACCACTAGACTCCAGATGTCTTGACTAACACACTAGTTTAATACGTAATACATAAATAAAGTTAAGTACATCAACTTTTCATATTTATAAAAAAAATACGTTGAGAAAAAAAATAAGGATCAAGAAGCTTTAGCCGCGCTATAAACGTTTTGGAATGCAATATTTACGTAAAATGGCGGACGCGAACGCGAGCGACAGGTCCGTTCTCTGAGAGCGCTCAGCGCTGAATGGCGGACATAGCATCGCGCTTCGAGCTTTATAGGTCTTTTTAAAAAAATCATATTAATTACAAACGAAAAGTTGGCGGACATAGCATCGCGCTTCGAGCTTTATAGGTCTTTTTAAAAAAATCATATTAATTACAAACGAAAAGTTTAGATTCCAATTTTTTATATGACTTAAAATGAATCTTAAGGTTTCTAAATGTAGGCTTCAAGAATGCTGCCTATCTTCTTGCTGCAATATGTTTCCGTAACCCTAAGCTAACTAACTAACTATTACTAATTATTTACTCTAGGAACTTCTTGAGCAAGGGAAAAAAAAATAAAATAAACAAGAAAACAACTAACAACTATTTATATTAAATCAAATTAAATTAAATTACATTAAGCTAGATTAGCGCAAGGAGTAAGTAAGGCGAAGTGTAATTACATTTTCTAACAAGCAGTATTTATACAAAAATATAATTAATACTAATAACGCTAACTAGTGTTCGCGCTTGACACTTTTGCGCAGGAGTAGAACGCCCACAACATGGTGGCCGACGCGAAGACAAAAGATGCGCAGGCGACCATCTTGCTTACCTGTGGCGTGAACAAAAGAATGGTTGTCGCCATCTTGTTAGGGGCGGCGCTAAGTTACGCACACGGCCTGAGCGTTTGCACGCGGCACTAACATCATACGATGTGACGTAGTAGTGGTGTGATCCTGTGGCTCGTTCAAACGGGCGAGTTAACTTGCCTAAGTAATGGGTGAGCCGCCACACCACTCCCCCCGTGAGACCGTGACTACGGGCGAAAGTAGTCTGGGAATCTGACAACACGTCCACTCCTCGTCTTTCTGACGGTATTCTGGTCTTCTCCGGTCTGCTGTACTTGGGTATTCACTGGAGTCTCCCTCGTCATGTAGGCTGGTTTTAATCGGTCTATGGTAACCCTTTGCTGCTTCCCGTTTATGTCGATATCGAAGGTCTTCTTATCCCGACGTAACACCTTGTAGGGACCCAGGTAAGGTGATTGAAGTGACCTCTTGACTGGACCCTGACGTAGGAAGACATGGGTTGCAGTTTCCAGATCTTTGGGCACGTAGAATTGGCGGCCTGTACCAGTGTGCCACGACGTGGGTTGCGGGGCTAGCTTGCTGATGTGGGAGCGCAGCCTGCTGACTAAGCTGCTCGGGTTCACCAGCTCGTCCGGTGTTGAGGTGAAAAACTGCCCGGGAAGGCGGAGCGTTTCACCGTAGACCAGTTCGGCTGTTTATGCTTGCAGGTCTTCCTTCCATGCGCTGCGGATGCCCAGGAGGACCCAAGGCAGAACTTCTGTCCAGCTGGAGGTGGCATGGCATGTGATGGCGGCCTTGAGCTGGCGATGTAGTCGCTCCACTAGGCCGTTAGCTGCGGGATGGTAAGAGGTGGTAAGGTGGTGTTCAGCTCCCACTAAGGCTGTGAGTTCTTTGAAGGTTTGCGACTCAAACTGCCTGCCCCGATCTGTAGTGATGCGCTCGGGACAGCCGAACCTCGCGATCCAGCCTGAAGTGAGGGCCGCTGCGCAGGTCTCAGCTGTTATATCCTGTAGTGGATACGCCTCAGGCCATCGCGTAGTTCGGTCGACGACAGTGAGACAGTACCTGAAGCCAGAGGAAACTGGTAAAGGACCTACTAAATCTAGGTGGATGTGGCGAAATCGTGCTGACGGTGTTTCAAAAGTTGTCAATGGTGCTTTTGTATGTCGTGACACTTTACTCCTTTGACATTGCTGACACTCCTTGGCCCATTGTCGACAGTCCCGTCTAATGCCAGGCCATACATACCGCTGGGTCACTAAACGAACCGTTGCTTTGGCTCCCGGGTGACTCAGGTTGTGTAGCGTGTCGAATACCTGTCTCCGATATGACCTGGTGATGTATGGGCGAAGACCTGCTGACACGTCACAGTAGACCTCCACGTCTGATTCAGACAGCTTCCTTTTTTCCAACTTCAGGGAAGAACCGTTCTCGATCAAGTCTCGCAGCTCTGCGTCGTTTTGCTGTTCACTGGCCAAGCACTGGTAATCTATGGGCAAAGTGAGTTCATCAATACGTGATAAAGCATCTGCGACCACATTATCTTTGCCTGCTACGAATTTGATATCGCAGGTGAACTGACTGATGTAATCCAGGTAGCGAAACTGACGCGGAGAACAGTTTTCTCTAGGTGACGTGAAGGCATATGTCAACGGCTTGTGGTCTGTGATAACCGTGAATGTCCTTGCCTCCACCATGAACCTGAAATATTTAATCGCCTCGTATATCGCTAAGAGTTCTCTGTCGTAAGGGCTGTACTTAGTTTGAGAGGGACTCAGTTTTCTTGAAAAGAATGCGAGTGGTTCCCATTCTTCCTGCTTTCTTTGCTGGAGTACCGCGCCAATTGCTGAATCCGAAGCGTCTGTCTGTATGCTCAACTCAGCTTGTGGATCTGGATGCACTAAGAGAGTTGCTTGCGAAAGACTAAGCTTACAGTTATTGAAGGCCTCCATTCTTGCTGGAGTCATCTGCACAGGGTGCGAGCCTTTGACCTTAGGACCTGCTAACAGTTCATTTAAAGGTGCCTGCATAGATGCTGCAGCTGGAATAAACCGGTGATAAAAATTTATCATTCCCAGGAATCTTTTGAGTTCCTTTATGGTCCTAGGTACCGGGAACTCTTGTATGGCTTGTACTTTGGATTCGAGAGGCTGGATGCCGGCTGCTGAAACGGTATAGCCCAAAAAACTGACCTGTGATTGACCAAATATACATTTGTTGGTGTTTATCAGTACTCCATAATCCGATAGTCTTGTAAATAACTGCTGCAGGTGTTCCAGATGTTGTTTGCTACTACTGCTAAAGATTAGGATGTCGTCTAAAAACCGTAGCAGAAGTCCAACCCTCGTAAGACCTCGTCCATGAAGCGCTGGAAGGTCTGCGCGGCATTACGAAGTCCGAACGTCATGAACGGGAATTCATATAAGCCAAAAGGTGTCGTAATTGCGGTTTTCGGTATGTCTTCTTCCGCCACTGGCAATTGGTTATAGGCCTTAACTAAATCGACCGTAGAGTAGATGGTGCTACCTGTCAGCTGTTGCGCAAAGTCCTGTATGTGTCTGACAGGGTACCGGTCAGGAATGGTACGCGCGTTTAAAGCCCTGTAGTCCCCGCAAGGTCTCCATCCATCGTTCTTCTTGCGAGCTAAGTGAGGGGGAGACGACCAGGCGCTCTCAGAACGACGTGCCGTGCCGTTTTGCAGCATCTCTTCAAACTCCTGCTTAGCCGCCTTAAGCCGTCTTGGATCAAGGCGTCGTGGTCGACTGGATACGGGCGGACCGGGAGTAGTACGTATATGATGAACAGTACTATGTTTGGGACTACCTGATTTGCCAGCTGGTCGTGTTATTTCAGGAAATTTCTTCAGCAGCTGGTGGTATGGTTTATCATCGTGGATGGTGCGCACTGATGATATGTCCTCCGCAGTGGTCTGACATACTGCCGCGACGGTAAGTGCTGTAATACCGTCTACTAAACGTTGGTTTCGGACGTCGACAAGTAGGTTGTAATAGCCGAGAAAGTCGACGCCAACGATGGGCTTCGAGACATCGGCGACAATGAAGCGCCATGTGAATGCTCAACGAAGGCCTAAGTCCAAAGTCAGTGGGAGGTCACCGTAGGTAGCTATGACTGTCCCATTAGCTGCGAACAACTCGTACTTTGTCTTCACTCGAGGTTCCCGAACGGCGGATCGCGGAAAGACGCACAGGTCTGAACCCGTATCGACGAGATATTGCACTTTCGATTTGCGATCCGTAATGAACAGGCGGCTCGTTGTAGCTGGGCAACCACTTTCCGCCACTACTGGTTGCCTTTGGGGTTTCCCGACTTTTGGTACGTACATGGTTGCGTGCATCGCGTAGCTCGATCGCCGAATCGGTAATGGTACCAACAGTACGGATGATCCTTGGGTCGGGATCGAGATCGGGACCGATAACGCCTGGGAGGCCAACGTTTTCTGTCCTGGGACCGGGAACGTTGGTGTTCACGAAGCTCTGTACTCATCACTTCTAATTTGCGGGTTAATTCAGCCACTGTCTGTGTAAGTACATCCAAAGCGTTACCTGTAGATGCAGAAGTTGCTGGCGTTCCAGTGCTTGTACTAGCTACTTGACTGTTCACTGGAACGATGTCATTTATCCGATCAGCCAACTCTGCTATGTCGTTCAATGACATATTTGGCTGCGATGCGACTATGGTTTGCAGGTTAGTGGGTAGTCTGCTTGCCCAGATGGTCCGGATGAAATCGTCGGGTATATTCGAGCCAGCTAAATTCTGTAAGTGCCGTAAAAATTGTGACGGCTTGCTATCGCCTAGCTCTGCGTGCTGTAGGAGTTGCTTAGTTTTACGTTCCTGCGACGCCGACAACCTCTTTATCAACTCAGCCTTCAGCTTGTCATATTTACCAGTAGCTGGAGGGGTGATGATCAGGTCTCTCACTTCCGCTGTATGGTGCGGTTCCAGTTGTGCTAGTACGTGGTAGAACTTCGTACTGTCCACTGTAATATTGGATAAAACGAACTGACCTTCAAGCTGGGCAAACCATAGTACTGGGTCGTCTGGGTTGAATACCGGAGATTTCACTGCAACCTTGCACGCTTCGTGGCACACGTCCTTGTATGTGCTGGACTGCTGTTGTTCTCTTGACTCCATATCTGCTGTTCTTTTCGGGGTCACCAGTGTAGGCTTCAAGAATGCTGCCTATCTTCTTGCTGCAATATGTTTCCCTAACCCTAAGCTAACTAACTAACTATTACTAATTATTTACTCTAGGAACTTCTTGAGCAAGGGAAAAAAAATAAAATAAACAAGAAAACAACTAACAACTATTTATATTAAATCAAATTAAATTAAATTACAGCAATTAATATTAAGCTAAACAAGAACAGTAAGCAAGGATCTAAGCTAGATTAGCGCAAGGAGTAAGTAAGGCGAAGTGTAATTACATTTTCTAACAAGCAGTATTTATACAAAAATATAATTAATACTAATAACGCTAACTAGTGTTCGCGCTTGACACTTTTGCGCAGGAGTAGAACGCCCACAACATGGTGGCCGACGCGAAGACAAAAGATGCGCAGGCGACCATCTTGCTTACCTGTGGCGTGAACAAAAGAATGGTTGTCGCCATCTTGTTAGGGGCGGCGCTAAGTTACGCACACGGCCTGAGCGTTTGCACGCGGCACTAACATCATACGATGTGACGTAGTAGTGGTGTGATCCTGTGGCTCGTTCAAACGGGCGAGTTAACTTGCCTAAGTAATGGGTGAGCCGCCACACCAAATATGTATATATCTTTTTAATAATCACAGTAGTTTTTTAGATATAAATGCAAATTTGCGGGCTAAAATTAAGCAAAATGCACTGTTTTGATCTCCGATTTTCTTGAAAATTATGAATGAAAGTACAATTTCTTTTTTAAGGACTCGCTTGTATAGCTTTTGCTCGTACAGTTTACATTTACAGAATTATAGAACGATAAGTTTTCATAGCGACCATTAATGCTGGCCTAAACTACAGAAATTTCGAAAATGACTTTTTTAAATTCATCCGTTTTAAAATATTTACTATAGTAACCCATATATTTTTCTTTAGCACTCTCTTGATAAAGAACTGAACTTTCATATTTTCAATATCTTTGACATTAATTGTTATTTATCCGTAACGTAATAGAACAATAAAAACCCGCAAAATCGCCTCCGACGGATTAAACGCTCTTAATTCCTCAATTTCCAGTGGCGTGTTTCCCGCAGCTTGGAAGTATGCTCATGTGATTCCACTACCTAAAAAATCCAATCCTGTATCCTTCTCTCAATTCCGACCCATATCCATACTACCCTTCCTTTACAAAGTCCTTGAATGTCTCATCTATAACCAGCTTAACTCATTCCTTATAAAAAATTACCTCCTCAATTCTTTTCAATCAGGTTTCCGCTCTGGTCATAGCACCACTACAGCCCTTGTGAATATTACGGATGATATCAGGTCAGGTATGGAGGACGGCAAGCTCACAATTCTCTGTTTGTTGGATTTCAGCAATGCTTTCAACACCGTTGACTTTGATGTTCTCCTTGCCTTTTTAAGCTCTCTTAGCATATCTCCATCCGTGACTGACTGGTTTCGTAGTTACCTGTTTGGCCGCCGGCAGCGTGTCCATCTGGATGAAACTTATTCGTCCTGGTGCGACAATTCTGCGGGTGTACCTCAGGGCGGCGTTCTCTCTCCTCTGCTCTTCTCGATTTTTATCAATTCAATATCTAATTCTATTTCAAGTTCCTACCACCTTTATGCAGATGATCTGCAAATCTACTCACAAGCGAAGCTTGAAAATTTATCTTTAGGCATCGCCAGTATTAATCAGGACCTAGTTGCCATATCAGAATGGACTAAAACGTATGGTCTTAAGGTTAATCCTGTTAAAACCCAGGCTATAATTATTGGCAGCTCTAGACTGATATCTAGGATTAACTGGTCCGTGCTTCCCCAGGTGTCTTTTGCAGGTGTTTCTATTCCTTTTCGTAAAGATGTTAAGAATCTGGGGATATACATAGACACAACATTTTCGTGGGCCGTCCAGCTGCAATACATCATCCGACGTCTTTTTGCTGTCATAGCATTATTGAGAAGACTGCGTAATTTCCTTCCGACTGCCACTAAAATTGCACTTGTTCAATCTATTCTTCTTCCCATTCTTGACTATGCCGATGCCAGCTATCTCGATCTCAATAATGATCAGCTTATAAACTTGAGCGGCTCCAAAATTTCTGTATAAGATTCATATTTGGTTTACGCAAATATGATCATATTTCTGAATTTCGCACGAAGCTCAAGTGGCTGCCAATCCGCCTTCGCCGGAATACTCACATTCTCTGCCTTCTCTATAATATTCTATACAACCCTTCTTTTCCCATGTATCTGAAAACTCGCTTTCAATACCTCCATGACACACATACTTTTCAAGATAGATAGATAGATATAAGATCATCGGAGAATCTTAGGTTGAAAGTTCCTGCACATTCTACGGTTTTCTACGACAAATCTTTTACTGTCCAGGCTGTCCGACTGTGGAATTTGTTGCCTGAGACAATAAGACAGGCTCAATCGTTGACATTATTTAAGAAACTTGTCACCAAACACTACTTAGCAGATTTTCCGTGACTACTCTTTTAAACTTGCACTGATATTGTATTTTTTTATGGTATCTATTTATATAGGTATTTATATCTATTGTATTTATTTATAGTATCTATTTATATATTTTATAAAGTATATATTTATGTATGTTGTAATATTAGTATGTAAGTACATAGTATTCTTATTAGTTTAGTTTTGTTGAGCTCTTTAGGATACACTATTCCTCTAAGTACACCATTACCTACCCATTCTATCAGTCACTCAATTCTGTATTCCATTTGGTTGTCTGGAAGAAATCGCATTTTGCGATAAGACCGCCCTTGTACCACTAGTTTTAAGTTGTTTATAATTTGATCACTGTATTCTTGTATATTTTTGTTTTTCTGGTGTACAATAAAGAGTTTCAATCAATCAATCAAAACATATCCGTGGGGTAGTTCGATTTTTATAACTAGCGCAATACTATTGAGAGACAACGAGAATTGTTTTTTTCATTACATTCCATCTACCGCGATAAAAAGTAGTCTATGGAACTCTTCACATTTTATATACTAAAATCATACCATGGCATTGCTCCGTTGCGGTGTGAAAGTAGGACAAAAAACAAACGCACTTTCGCATTTATAATATCGGTATTATATATCCTTTACACTCTTGTTACTTTCCTTACGGTCCGTTCACGAAAGGCGGCAGCGGCAATGACTTCAATTAACATGCCGTGCTCTTCTCCACCGTGGCCGATGTCGTATCTGAGTGAAAGGCGCTATGCACATGTTCCTGATGGAGCTGTTCTTTACACACGATAGATGGCGCTGCTCTTAATAACCGATAGATGGCGCTGTTCTTAATGGTATAGATTATTGTTAGTAAAGTTAGTATGTATTCCCGCAGTGGTAGCGGTGGGTCGGTTCGTGTGCGCGTGCGCGGCGCTGAGCGAGTGCGGCGGTGGCGCGCGCGCCGAGGCCACGGGCTGCTTGCAACAGCTGCAGATGTTCGCGCCCGAACATATCAATCTGCACACGCTGGTGCCGCACTTGTGTGTGAGTATTTCGTCTCGTCAGCCTATGGTAGGCCATCCCTAAGACTGGACAGCTCCTGTACACAGTGTTCCGCCCGTAAGGCGTCTTTGGTCGGCTCCAAGTCAAAAGTACGATGTAATCGAGATAGGGCTAAGATGATAGTGATGACAAGTTCTCAGCAACATCTGTCGAACCGTAGTCCACTACTCACCATCACGTACGATTACCTAGGTCAAATCAATCCACAAGTTTATCAAGGACCAGGTCATTACTTACATGCAGCGCCCATAACGGAAGTTAAAAGCCCATATTGTACAAATCATTACGAACATTTTTACCTCGGTACCGCAGAGATGTTGAGGTTCAATTTCACTATGCGGTTTTTCTAATTATTACAAAATCGATACATTACCTAATCACGCCAATTTGCCCTAAACATGTCGTATGCTCTCATAGATGTAGGTATCTCGAGCATTGCACGTTCAATGCTCGAGTTATATATATTTATATATCTTAATATATAAAATCCTTGCGTTACTGACTGACTGACAGACACGCTACAGGCGAAACTATTGGGCGCAGGAAGCTGAAATTTGGCATGTATGTTCCTTGGGGACCGTAGGGGTACACTAAGAAGGGATTTCCCGAAATTCCCACGGGATCGGCCAAAACGGGTAAATAAAAATGAAAAATGCAGGCGTAGCTGCTGGCGTCCTCTAGTAGTTTATAAGCCGCAATTGTAGGACACGTGTGCTACAATTGCGGCTTATAAACTTTTAAACCTAAACTAATTTTCGTTTTCCAGGTATTCTTTTTACTAAGTATGACTTGACATGATGTGCAAAACGAGTAAACTTCCGCTTGGTAATTGGACTTTTGACTCCGCGTATATGTATTGATAACGCCATGTTTATATTTCAGCGCGATCTATCTCACTCAGACTTGACGGTACGTCGCGCGGCGCTTTGCTGCTTACGTCAGCTGTCACAGAAGGAGGCCGCTGAGGTGTGCAAGTACGCGCTTATGGCCAAAGACCATGTACCTGCTAAACCTTACTGTGGTAAGTCCTCTAACCGACCGGTCCCCATATGTGATCTATCCATGAATTTGGAGATTAGAGATACATGTCTGACATATTTTGTATTCAGCTCCTGTCACATGGATAGACTAAGGACCGTGGACTATCTCACTTACTTAGTTCTAACCGTTTGTAGTGCTGTTTTTATTACGTCAGCTGTCAAAAGAGTTTCTTTGTTTTGTTTTATTTTTGTTTTTAAAAAGACAACTTCCGCATTAGGACTAAATCCTGTGTCGCGGGGGACTTTACAAACATACAGCTAACGGACTCAATGAACACCCAGACTCGAAACAACAATATGTTAATTACACAATGTGTTGCCTCGTGTGGGGATCGAACCCACAACACCCGGTACAGTGTCAAGCGGCGAGGCGACCACTTAAACCACTACGCCAACCGTACAGTCACAAAAGAGGAAAGGCTTATCGTTAAACGTACCAGCTAATCCTTAATGCCGCAATCTAATACTGCAGTTATAATTTTAGTAATACCCAATTCAACACTATTATCATTCTAAATCTGACTTGATGTGAAAAAGTCCCTTTAACAGCATGTGGCCTATTGTTATAGTTATGACTGGTTCGAATCCACGGCTCGCACCGATGACTTATTGGAATCATGTGCGTAAATTGTTAATTATAGCTTGCTAAACGGTGAAGGAAAACATCATGAGGAAATCTGCATATCTAAGAGTTCTCCATGACGTTCTCGAAAGACATGTGAAGTCCATCAATCAGCATTTACCAAAAAAAAAAAATAGCTGCATAATTTTAGATTGGTATACTAAGGCCTTCGCTCAGTGAGAGGAGGTCCGTGCCTAGCAGTGGGACAGTTTATATACAGAGCCGATATAGAACTAATGCATATTTTTGCACACAGGTGTGGTGATAACTGAGACAGGTCTACCAGGCGCGTTATTCGCGTTCCTAGACAGCGAGAGGGATCAGACGGCGCTATCTTACGCGCGGGACACGCTCACGTGTTGTCTACTGGCGGCTGCTACACACCGCAATATCAAAGACTGGCTCGCGCTGGCTAAGAGGGTGCTGACTATCAGATTGGGTAAGGATGAAAAAAATTGTGTAACATACATACAAAGTTATTCTATTTGTGTAAATAATTAAGTAATTGAAACTCCTTAAATAAGGTTTAGAATAATAGTCTTCCGTGACCGCGATTCCTGTAAAGATATCGAAACGTCAGCTAATAATGTACTTTCTAGATCATTCGGCGTCATTCAAACCAATATATCACAAAAAAATAACAATTTTAGAATAAGTTCATAATATCCTAAACTTAGAATTTTATCTTTTGTCTAAATATGCAGTCGACGCATCCACAAATATTGCACGTCGGCAGATTTGATGCAAATTTTATTATACAAAGTGGTCGGCAACGTTCATTTTGCTTTCAAAATTCATTTTGCTGGCCAGATACAGCGTTGTTGTTTGTTTGTTTTTCGTGTGAGTGTGTGGCCAACTCTAGTGTCGGAGTTTTAGACCGCCCGAAGGCCTCCGACATGGCCTAACGATTTTTATCCTGAGACAAGAACCGGGACCGACAGCTTTACGTGCCCTCCGAAGCACGGTAGCGCTCAGATGTAAATGCCACACTTGGTCACCCATCCAAGTGGTGACCTGTGCAAGCGTTGCTTAACTTTGCCGATCTGTTACGAACAGCAAGCCAAGTCTCGCTATGAGCGCTACAGCGTACACGTAACCCACATGTAACACACGTGACGAGTCAACACTCGTGGACAAAAACTGACTGGCGGCAACTAGTGCTAGTACTGTATCGTGTCTGATACGGACTCTAAAATGTATACCTGTAACTATTAAAGCGTACAATTCGACAGAAGTGGTCATCCGTACACATAATAAAAAAAAAATTGTGTCTTTTTTTAGTCCTTAGCGACAAGGACGGCTAATCGTTCGCCATTATTTTCTACGCAGCTTGCTTCATCTGTGTATATTTATACATAAAAATGCTCATACCCTTTTCCGTCGGGCTAGGCAGAGACAACAGAGCGCCACTTGCTTCTATCCTTACAAGTCCTATTTATGTTTTTTTTATGATTTTCAGAAGACAGCAACAACCCGGAGACAGACTTTGACGGCGAGGGTGACGACGACCAGGTAGAATTCCACGCTGAGTCGGAACAGTCGACACACCCAGCTGTGCAGTCGAGGTGGCCTACACGGGTATGTATATACAATACATACTTGATTATGTTAGTACACCATATTATTAATAATGCAAAACCAATATTGTTAGTCAGAAGGGCCTTAAATACAACTTTTGCCACTTTTAGAATATCAACGTTTGGACGCTTCCCCGAAACATAGTACACTAAAGCACGCTCTACACTACTCGCGAAGTTGGGCGAATACGATAGTGTCGACAGGCACTTCGGCTTACCTCGTCAAACTTTACCTCGCCTCGGGTGACTTCGGGTCGTCGTTGGTTTTTGCGCCCGAGTCAAAGGGCCCGAAGTTGCGAAGTTCGAACATGAAGTTCGAACATAAACCCTGCGTTCTTCTCGTGAGAATATAGTGTTCTGTGGCCGGGCGACTGAGCTTCTCGCGAGGTTGCACGAGAGTGTAGTCACATAGTTCGGACTTCGGCCAACTTCGACGAGTACTTCGTCGAAGTAACTTCGCGAGTTGTGTAGAGCGTGCTTAAGAACAGTAAGTGATCTTCATAGAAATGTGCCACTGCCGGTTTGAATGTGTGCGTGCACCGTGTGTGGGGGCGTGCTACGTACACATTCGCATGACATACAGATTGCCAACTGTATGTGATGCTATGCCTGCTCGCATCTATTTACTTTCACCAAATAATTCGTTTAATTATTAAGCGCAGGTGTATCACATTCATATTATTTTTTGATCATGAATTCGAACAGATACAGAATACAAGAGTAGGCTCATAATTCACCGAGCGGCCTTGGATAAACAACTGTTTTTAGTGAATTGTGCTCGACACCTCGAAGATTTGAGTGTTACCTTGATTGTTCGACGTTGATCCTTCGGGACTTCAATAGCTCGATGCTACCTCATCTATCAGTAATTCGACCTTACATTTGTAACAATTATTTTCATATTGGACACCTTCCTTAAAAAACTATGTCAACGTCATTATGTATGTACAGTATTTTAACATTTTCAAAAGCAATAACTAACAATAAATCTCCTGTGAGAAGGCTTTTTAAGTAAAGTAAAATTCTATTGCCAAAGTTGTTTTATTTAGTAAATAAATTTACCTAATGTCATATTTTTATTTATGTAGGTGTTTGCAATGGAGTGCATACAGAAAATAATGGGTGCGTGCGAAGCGACTGGCGAGCCCGAACATTTTGATCTCGTCAAAGCCAAGGAGAAACAGCAAAGCGACTCTGATGGTAAGACATTTATTTTTATCTACTTTCTATCTATTCGATCATTTCTTTTATTTTCTACATAGAGTTATCAGTCAATAAGTACCTAACGAAAGGACAGTGATGCACGCTGTGGAATGAATGGCTGATGAGGTTAATGATTGTAATTGTTTCTTGCTGACTTGTTGACCACTGCCCTTTCTTAGAATTGAGTCAAGTTCTTTAACATTTGAATCGATATCAAAATCGAGACGGTCACGTTGACAACTAGCATGATTTGTACGATGTTCGACGCACTGATTGGCTCCCATTCTTCAACGATATGAGTGATTTCAGACTAGCTAAAGCTTGCGCGCGCTTGAAAAAACTACTTGTGGACACGGCCATATTTCAGCGTGTTCGTTTGCAGTGCTCGAACCGGCAGTTTTTGGTGCTTGTACGAGCTTATAAGCGCGTCAACGCTTTTGTAAGCCAGCTTATACGCGCTATAAATAGACAAATCGCTTGTCTGAAACTGCTCTATCGGCCCATCCACGACCAGCAACGGCGGGCGGCGGCGACTTTGTTGTCCATAGCCTGTTTACTCTGACGCGCCATCAGCCGCGGTGGAATAAAACGCGCCATAGCGTGAACGCACCGTATGACCTTGAATCTGACTAATCGAGGGACAGATAATGCCGTTTAAATTGATATAAAAATGACTAAACCACTTTACATTTTACCATTTTTATTTGAATCATAGGTGACTACTTATCCTTGCACCTGTCGGACCTGGTGCGCATGGCGTTCGTGGGCGCGACAGGCGAATCAGACGCGTTACGACTGTGCGGTCTGCACACGCTGCAGCGTATCATACAGCTGTTCGCGCGGGCGCCGGAGCCTGACTTCCCTGGACATCTGCTGTTGGAGCAGTACCAAGCACAGGTTAGTATGTATCAACGTCAATCATCGTCATCATAATCAATCGTAACCATGTCTAAATATTCTCATCATCCTCCTAGCGTTACATCAATTTCAACCCGGGGTTCGTTACTAATCTAACCAGATTTGGCTGAATATTAGCTTTTCCACAGAGCGGCTGCCTCTCTACCCCCGCAACTCAAAGGGATAGCGATATCCCATGGTTTAGAATAGAGTCAGTTTATTTAGAGGTACTGATATACTGGTATAACGACTGTCAAAGATCTTCATGACAGTCGGGACCGACGGCTTACGTGCTCTCTGAGGTACGGGGTAAGCGATAATTCACAATTTAATACGCACTTAACTCTGAAAAATCAGTGATGCGTGCCGTGGATTCCGTCTATGTTGGTATCTACATCAGGCCATCGCTGTCTAATATGTCTACTTATAGTAAAGAACAAAATACCATGGCGCTACAAGGTATGGCAACAATGACGATATTGAAGGCCTGCATCTGTAATCACGGCCTAGTTACTGTAGTTGCTGCTCGCGAGTTATAAGTTTTTTGCTACTGTCTTTGTTGATTAGAAGTTGCGCGTGAAGCAGCTGTAGTTGTAAAGTGCAATGGAATTTGATTAGAAAATACCAATTGAAACGAAGAAATGACAACTGGCAGTTGACGCTTTCTAAATATAGTGTCTGTTTGCCGGAAACGCGCTGTAAACATACAGGATGTCACAAGACCCATAACCAAGCCGTAGTCTACTCGTTTTGCACATCGTGCCAAGTTATACTACCTACGCGAAAATAATACCTGGGAAACAAAAAAAATTTTAAACATAAAAAATAGACACATTTTATTAGCAGCAATGCGCGCGCTTGCAGAAAAAATTGGCGCGAAAAATGCATCGTACCTACGCCGGCCGTATCTACCTACACCGTGCGCCGCGTTCGACCAAACGTTTCAGTTTAGCGTATTTTCCTGCGCGTATACGGTCGTTACAGCATACGCGCTTACACGCGCGCTACATTATGCGCTACAAAAAACCGGACTCGCGTAAACGGGCATATTTCGGCGTGTTCGCTCAAAACGGTAGTGATATCGTGTCAGTATAGCGCTTATACGAGCTTAGACGCGCGTCAACGCTCGTACAAGTTGCGCGTGTGCCAAAAGGCACGCCTATACGCGCCTACATGCGCTTCCAAAAACCAGCTTTTACGCGTGTATAAAACGCTAGTTTGTAACCGCCCTAACGGCGGCGGTTTATGATCACGTGGTCGCGCGGCCAAGGGGAATGAACTCGCAGCCGATTGCTACTAGCCATACACTGCGTTTAGGGAACTTTAAAGCCGTTTATTTTAGGGAAATATTGAAAATTGTGTTTATGTTTATTTGGAAGAAAGTTTACGTTTATCATTCTAAACACGATTTTGGAATAATTAGAAAAAAAAAATCGTGACTTTGAACCTCAATAATATCTCCTGAACCAGTTATTTCCCAGGTATGGTGCCGAAGTAAAAAATTATCGTCATAATTGGTGCAATATGGGGTTTCAGTTTTCGTTAAGGGTCTTTTTACATCCTGTATATTGTGTCGAAATATCTTTGTCGGTGAGCGCTGTCAGTCTATGTGTAAGTTGCCCGAACGCGGTTTGTATGGAGTTCTCCATCTGTTTGGTTATTAATTTGTGGTACAGATGTCCTCAGATCGATGGTTTTATTTCTACTTCAACACTTGGTAAATGTGTTTCTCTTTACAGGTGGGCGCGGCGGTACGTCCGGCGTTCTCAGGCGACACGGCGTCGCACGTGACGGCGGCCGCCTGCGACGTGTGCTCCGCATGGATCGGGTGCGGGGTGGCCAGGGACATCAACGATCTTAGGAGGTACCACATACAGCTGAATTCAATATTCGATCTATACATTTTTGTGAGATTTTAGATTCATTATTTACATAATGTCCATACAAAATATGTCAATAGATCCAATATTGAAACCTGCTGATAAACAACTGCATTGACGGTTTATTTTATAGCAACAGCGAGCCCATCGGTGGATTTAAAAGGCTGGCCATATGAACTGCGCTGACTGTTTACTATATGACTCTCGTGAGCACATTAGCAAATTTTAAAAGACTGGCAGGTTTCTTTTTTAGATTGAGCGGCAGACGAGCATTTCAGATCGTCTGATGGTAAGCAATTACTGCCGCCTATGAACTCAAGCACTACTTCAGGAATATAAATGCGATACGCTTTTTGGGATAGGAAAAAGAATAAGAAAATAAGCGGGATGAGGGAAAAAAAAAAAAAATCGGCCTCCGGCACTTGCGCTCATCAAACAAAACGCAATAGCATAGATAACTACTGTTGCTTGCCGTGCTTATTCGACACCATTTCTACTACGATACTATTAAAGAGGATAATAATTTCAAAATCAGCAATACCTTGGTCATGTGAAAAAGTAGCAACGCAGAATCTCTGTGAATAGAAATAGTAGGGTCAATCCAAGTAATTTATAGCGAGTAAAAAGGTGCAAAAAAAGTAAAAAGTAAAAAGGTGCGCACCTAAAAGAATCCATGCAAAACCCGTTTCTGCCGCGATTTGAATATTTTTAAACGCAAGTAGTTTAGTTTTCGCTGGCATCATAAATAAGGATTTAATTAGTACTCTTCTTACTTTTTTACACTAGTATCTAGTGTAACAAAAGTAAGAAAAGTAAGGGTACGGCATAAAAACTCACAGGTTACCTATCTTAATTCCGAATTTTAATATTCCGAATATCATAATCCCGAAAACATTTGGACATTTTTTCATAATCCCGTTTTTTTAAATTGCCAAGTTTTGTTTGCCATATAATCGCAACTCCGAATTTCATTTGCCGACTTATTCATTTGTACGACGTTTTAGAGACGAATGAGTTCCAGACACACGAAATCTAAATGCACAAAATCCAGATGCATGAAAGCCAGATTATAAAAACACAAATTTATGAAATACATTTAATTGATATCCAGACAAACAAAATCCAGATTTTTAAAATCAACATTTTTTAAATTCAAATAAACGATATCCAGAAAAACAGCTAATGAAATTCCATATTATTTCCATAAATTATTGGAAGCATTACAAGGTACTTGACCTTAACCTGTCTGTAATAGGCAAGTAAAGCAATAGCGAGTCGGTTCTGGCGGGGGTCGCATTTCTAACCTAACCTACTGTACTTGTATGGGAACCAAATAGAAATATTATGAAAATCTGGCAATACTTTACCAGGAACACGATTGTATGGGAACCACATAAAAAGATTATGGAAATTTGGTAATAGTTTATTTGGAAAATGGTACGATGGGAAACAAAAAAAGTATTCTGAGAATCTGGTAAAATTGGGCAAGTGCGAGTCGGACTCGCGCACGAAGGGTTCCGTATCATCATCTATAAAAGAAAATCACGTTCGTTGTATGTATACTTAAATACTTTATAAGTTTCTACCTGTTTATTAAGATCGAGTAACAAATTGCTTAAAAATTACGTTTGTTGTATGGGAGCCCCCCTTTATTATTTACTTGTTTTAAATTTAATTATTTATTTTGAAAAGTAATATACAACTACATATTCTGTGAAAATTTAAAGCGTCTACCTGTTACAGTTAGTAATTTTGAGCAAAAAATACGAAAAAAAAACACGTTTTTTGTATGGGACCCCCCCTTAATATTTTCAATTTTTATTTTTAGTATTTGTTGTTATAGCGGCAACCGAAATACATAATTTGTGAAAATTTCAGCTTTCTAGCTATCATGGTTTATGAGATACAGCCTGGTGACAGACAGACAGACAGACAGACAGACAGACAGACAGCGGAGGCTTAGTAATAGGGTTCCGATTTTTACCTTTTAGGTACGGAACCCTAATAACTATATCTGGATTATGAGAATATGGGAAACAAAAAAATACTTTTTGGAAATTTGGTTTTAGTGCACTTGGAAATTGATTCATCTGGGAAATTAAAAAAGGAATTTTAAAAAGATGTCATTTGTTACATCTGTCTTTTAAAAGTTCCACCAACCGTTTTCGGGGTTTTAAGATTCGGGTAACAGAAATTCGAGATTTCAATAACTTACCACTACAGTTCATTATTTATTCATTTCCAGAGTCCATCAGCTACTAGTTTCAAGTCTAGACAAACTAAACACTAAAGGCAACACCACCCTAATCTACAACGAAAGCATGGCAACACTAGAAAAGCTGTCAATCCTAAAAGCGTGGGCAGAAGTTTACATAGTAGCGATGGTCAGCAACAACAGTGCGCCCGGCAGTTACGTGAAACAACTAGACACGAAACCGTTCAACAACAGAGCTGAGTTGGCAAAATGGCGTAATCAGTTGTTACAAAACAACAACCAGATTGATAATTCGGAGCCTCAGACGCCTGAAGACGAGGAATATGGGGAGTTTGAGTCTAAAGGGGAGAGCTTGTTGAAATTGGTTGAGCCGGAGTTGGAGAGTTTGGGGGAAAACTGGATCGCGGCGTTGAAGGATCATGCGCTTTTGAGTTTGCCACCCGGTGAGTTGAATTGTCTAAATATTAGCTCTGCTAGCTCAATATATTTTAATTAGTTATTTGTAAAGTGGCAATGCGGTTTATCGACTTTTAAGTTATTCATGAATGATTTTCTTATATTTTTTTGTATACATGATAGGTCTGTTTCACTTTATTTTTAACCTCGTGCGTGTTCAAGGCCGTTTGCCTCAAGGTGCGTTTCCATTTTAATAAATATATTAAAATTGGTCAAGCGGAAATGGATAAATCGAATGATATAACCAGATTGTGTTCCAAGTGCAAAAACCATTTCATATCAACGACTAATGATAGCCATCAAGCTATAAAGTGCATACGACATTTGGAGTCTATTTTTCTTATGCACCTATGTGGTGCATTAGACATTTAAGTAAATAAACATTGTATATATTTGATATTTTAGAGTTCGCGTCCCAGCTGCCCCACGGCGGCGGCGCGTTCTACTCGGCGGAGACGGCGGAGGCGTCGCGACAACACTACGCGCGCGCATGGCCCTCACTGCTGTACGCCGCCTCGCTCAGGTTCAACGCTAATATCGAACATCCCACCACCACTTCAGGTACGTAGCTTGATTGTTTATTACTATTACAACTAGTCAAGAAGAGAAACAAGCTAGACGCATCTTGAATATTTACAACGCTCGGTTAGTAAACAGAAATACGAAACAAGCATAACCGCTTGACCGCGCACAAGTGACTATTGTCCCTTTTTGCAAAAACAGATGAGCGCGTAAACTGTCATTTTTCCCACGCTTTTCTGCTGCGCACTAATCTGTTTGTGGAACTCGGATAACTTAACCGATTGCGGTATGTTGTATATCAATAGACGCGTAATTAAATGAGCTTTCCAATGATGTAAATTAAAACCTTATAATATGGTTGAAGCCCACGCAAGGGCAGTATAAAGTGAAAATTAGATTTTTTATAGATTTTTTATGGACATATTCCTTTTTCTCGTCGTTTTTTATTATGGGAGGTATATAAGTATTATACACAGAAAGGTTATTTAATTTACTTTTAGAGGAAATAAATATAATGAAAAGAAACATTTTAATATTAAACATAAAAATATAAAACAAAGATTGTTTTTTTAATTGGCGGCAATTTTCATATTTTATTTTTTTAAATACCGTTTTATGTTATATATCAGATTCAAACCTAGATAACTTTCTTTCCAACTAGATTTCCAAGTATATAAACCAATTCTGATAAGAAACTGATAAGAATTATTTTTATTGGAATCTGCACAGTTGTTTACTTTTTCCCGCCAAAAAACTGAAATTCCAGCCAAAATTTTCGATAACTAATATCTCATAAATAATATGAGTATTTATTTACTCTTATAGGGTTTATTTATTTACTCATAATAAGAAAATAATACAACGCATAAATGTAACCTTATATACATACATATGTATTTAAACTTTTTACATAAAATAAAAAAAATGCCGTTTTTACGAAAAAAATTGTCTGTAATTAAAGTAATACACATTATATATTAATTTTTTTGCTGTAACTTCATAATTCATCAGTTAATTTACAGTAAAAACATAAAAGTATGATATATAATTACATAATTTGTTTACAATGATGTTTTTAATCCATAATTACGCCCCGCACGCGGAATGCAAAGTCAGCGAAATATTTTTTTTTTCAAATGCTTACATTTTAATAATATTCTGCAAGTATTGCTATAACAAGTTTCAGCTCATACTTTTATTATGATAAATAAAAGTGTCGAGTAAGTCGTTAAAGACGACATTGTTTACGTTACGGCCGCTCGCCTAAAATAAACATTTCATTCAAACGTAATTTGTTTTGTACCATTAGAATGAGTCATTCATTAGGTTGCAGAAAAATAAACACCACTCCTCTCAAGTTATTCACAATCGAACAAAAACTAATTTATTGAACGCGCCCGCCTTCAAGTGGCGGCGCGCACTTGAAATTTGTCGATGCTGAGTAACCACTTTAAAAAGGTGCGCGGGCATCCGGATAATTAGGAGAGCAATATTTAATTCCGTGAATAATATTAAAATATGAATTTACGTATGTTGTTTATATTAAAGACTAGCTGACCCAGCGAACTCCGTATCGCCTTTTTAAGAATTTTTATTTAATTCCCTTTTTTCCAAGCCCCTTTTCCAAAGTAACCATTGACTTAGCGCTTAATCTCTTATCATTCCAGGGTCTATAAATGATGCAAAAACGAACATAGATTTTTATATAATATTGAATTCCCCATTCCTTAAAATATCGGAGACGATACCCATATCGACTTAAAAAAAAATCCCGTCCACCATCTTTGATTTCCTATCCGCCATCTTTGATCACGAAATAGATGTTGTATTTGGATTCACCATCCCTTAAAACATCGGAGACGATAACCATATTGATTTTTTAAAACTTTCTCATCCGCCATCTTTGATTTCTCATCCGCAATCTTTGATCACGAAATAGATGTCGGATTTGGATTCCCCATCCCTTTAAATATCGGCGACGATACTTATATCGACTTTGAAAAAAAATCCCATCCGCCATCGTTGATTTCCTATCCGCCATCTTTGATCACGAAATAGATGTTGTATTTGGATTCACCATCCCTTAAATCATCAGAGACGATACCCATATTGATTTTTAAAATTTTTCCCATCCGCCATTTTTGATTTCCCATCCGCCATCTTGAATCACGAAATAGATGTTGTATTTGGATTCCCCATCCCTTCAAACATCGGAGACGATACCCATATTGATTTTTAAAAAAAAAATCCCATCCGCCATCTTTGATCACGAAATGGATGGTGTTTTGAATTCCCCATTCCTTAAAATATCGGAGACGATACCCATATCGACTTTAAAAAAATCCCGTCCGCCATCTTTGATTTCATATCCGCCATCTTTGATCACGAAATAGATGTTGTATTTAGATTCGCCATCCCTTAAAACATCGGAGACGATAACCATATTGATTTTTTAAACTTTCTCATCCGCCATCTTTGATTTCTCATCCGCCATCTTTGATCACGAAATAGATGTCGGATTTGGATTCCCCATCCCTTTAAATATCGGCTACGATACCCATATCGACTTTAAAAAAAATCCCATCCGCCATCTTTGATTTCCTATCCGCCATCTTTGATCACGAAATAGATGTAGGATTTGGATTCCCCATCCCTTTAAATATCGGCGACGATACTCATATCGACTTTGAAAAAAAATCCCATCCGCCATCTTTGATTTCCTATCCGCCATCTTTGATCACGAAATAGATGTTGTATTTGGATTCACCGTCCCTTAAATCATCAGAGACGATACCCATATTGATTTTTAAAATTTTTCCCATCCGCCATTTTTGATTTCCCATCCGCCATCTTGAATCACGAAATAGATGTTGTATTTGGATTCCCCATCCCTTCAAACATCGGAGACGATACCCATATTGATTTAAAAAAAAAAATCCCATCCGCCATCTTTGATCACGAAATAGATGGTGTTTTGAATTCCCCATTCCTTAAAATATCGGAGACGATACCCATATCGACTTTAAAAAAATCCCGTCCGCCATCTTTAATTTCATATCCGCCATCTTTGATCACGAAATAGATGTTGTATTTAGATTCGCCATCCCTTAAAACATCGGAGATGATAACCATATTGATTTTTTAAAACTTTCTCATCCGCCATCTTTGATTTCTCATCCGCCATCTTTGATCACGAAATAGATGTCGGATTTGGATTCCCCATCCCTTTAAATATCAGCGACGATACACATATCGACTTTGAAAAAAAATCCCATCCGCCATCTTTGATTTCCTTTCCGCTATCTTTGATCACGAAATAGATGTTGTATTTGGATTCACCATCCCTTAAATCATCAGAGACGATACCTATATTGATTTTTTAAATTTTTCCCATCCGCCATTTTTGATTTCCCATCCGCCATCTTGAATCACGAAATAGATGTTGTATTTGGATTCCCCATCCCTTCAAACATCGGAGACGATACCAATACTGATTTTTTTTAATTTTCCCATCCGCCATCTTTGATTGCCCATCCGCCATCTTTGATCACGAAATAGATGTTGTATTTCGATTCTCCACCCCTTAAAATATCGAAGGCGATACCCATATTGATATTTAAAATTTTCTCATCCGCCATCTTTGTTTTCCCGTCCGCCATCTTGGATGACTAAATAAATTTCATATTATTAATCAGCGTCCCGAAAATCTCAAAAACGATACCCATATAGATTGTATCCTATTTGTTTAGCCTTTTTTTTGCCTTTGACCCAACCCTCCCCCTTCTCGTTTGACCATTTTATTATTTTTGTCCGGCCCCTAAAAGTTGTGGCCTAATTTTATATAGCCTATAGCCTTTCGGAATAATTGGGCTATCATAGGCAATAACAATTTTTAAAATCCGACTGCTAGTTCCTGAGATAAGCCGACATTATGTTTTAGCCTTTTTAGCCTTTTGCCCGGCCCGAAAGGGTCGAAGCGTTATGTTATATAGCCTATAGCCTTCCGGAATAACTGGGCTATCATATACAAAAAGAATTTTTCAGATCCGACCGGTAGTTCCTGAGATTAGCGCGTTCAAACAAACAAACAAACAAACAAACAAACTCTTCCGCTTTATTATATTAGTATAGATACGCCCTCTAGACCGATTTCTTTAGTTTTTTAACGCTATAAACTATTTACATTGACAGCTGTCATCGCAAAGTAAACATTGTTCTCGTAATTCTAATTTCAATTTATTAATAACTGCTAATCAAATCAATTCTAAGTTAATCAGTTGGTGTAAGGTGTTTAAAACTATCAAATATATTATATTTGCAACAGTGTAAAACTGGAATACGAGGGTCAAACTGAAAGTTCTTAGAAAATCAAAAACTGATTACATTAGCCAGTTATTAGTTTTATTATATCTTTTCAAAATATTGTCCATTGACGTCAATACACCGCTGCATGCGATGGAACCACTGGGAAAAGCACTTTGCCCACTCGTCCTTAGGGGTCTCTTCAATGGCATCGCGATACGCAGCCACCGCTTCTTCAGCATTCATAAACCGCTTTCCTTTAAGTTTTTCTTTAATTTTTGGAAATAAATAAAAATCACAAGGCGCGAGGTCGGGGCTATACGGCGGGTGACTCAGTAATTCAAAGTTTGATGTCGCCAAATAGTCGATCGTTCGCTTGGCGGTGTGCGACGAGGCGTTGTCGTGGTGAAGGAGGATCCTACTGCGAGGTCGTTTCTCTCGAACTTTTTCCAAGACAAGTGGCAAACAATTGGTAGTGTACCATTCTGCAGAAACTGTTTTTTGATCCTCTAACACAATTGTTGCGAAATGACCTATCCTTCCAAAGAACGAGGCCACCATTTTTTTTCCCGCACTTCGATCTCTCTTCACTTTAGTTGGCAACTCCTCGAAAGGAAACACCCACTGAGCAGATTGTCTTTTGGTTTCAGGATCATAACAGTAAATCCAGCTTTCGTCACCTGTTAGTATGTCGAACACAGCATTTGAGTCACCTCCGTTAAATCTTTCAATCATTTTACGGCACCAATCCACACGATGGAGTTTTTGAGCCTTAGTCAAATTATGAGGTATCCACCGGGCGCAAAGCTTCCTGACCGCTAAATGTTCGTGGAGGATTTTGTGCACTTGACTCATACCGATGCCTAAGCTTGTCCGAATCTGCTGATAGGTCACTCTTTTGTCAGTCTCTATCATACGCCGCACAACACAGATGTTATTTTCAGTCGTCGCCGTAGAAGGCCGTCCCTCACGTACATCATCAGTGAGATTAGTGCGACCACGTTTAAACTCATTAAACCAGTTGTAAACAGTCGCACGAGATGAGGCTTCATCGTGAAAGGCCAATCGTAGTCTATCATAACTTTCTTGTTGACTTAAATGACATCGAAAGTCATAAAAAATCATTGCACGAAAATTTTCTCGTGTTAAATTCATGTTGACGTGACACAGACAATTTTCAATTTGCCGCCAAATCGTAAAACAAATGACAAATGAATGAAATATATACTCAGTAATATTAGCAAAGAGTTCTATTTTCAAATTTTAGAATATTTTTTTTATTATATTGTTTATAAGTGGCCAGTTCTAAGAACTTTCGGTTTGACCCTCGTAACCACCTCCCATAAAACGAACGGAGTAAGTTCAACACTGCAATCTGGTGAGGCTTTTGAGTGATTATCGGAGAAAACTGTGAGTACTTACGATATTACACACTAATATACACATTCCCATTATTAATTACGAAGAACTGATGCTTAAACAACGAAATCATAATTAAAACCGTTAGAGGAAAAAATGTTGTTTTGAATTCTATGATGACTAATACAGAATAACAGAACTGTCATCTGACATTTCCAACAGAGCCATTAGTGTTGTGACACATGAACGAATGATAACTAGGAGGCAGAGAATATAAAGCCGACCATTCATATCGATATTGATTAATTGTATTGCCAGCGAGAAGAAAATTCCCCGAATCAGCCGCAGGATGGCAGCACTTGTAACATGCCATAAATGTAAAAAAATAGTTAATATAAAAAACACTGCGCTATGCTCAATTTGTGATAACAGATTCGAATTGAGCTGCGATGGCTACCCATAACAAACGTACCGAATTATGAGCCAAGAATCTAAAAAGAATTGGAGATGCAAGACCTGTATTAAAAGTAAGAAAGACATTGGCACCGGCGCCAGTGGTATAGCATCAAATGTCACCCTGAGAAGAAAACAGAAACCTCTAAAAACACCTTCTCCAAAGGATCATGATCACAATGCAAGGAAAACACCAACGCCACGTCAAAAATCCAAAAAATACGATATCTCGAGGATCCAGGACTCACATGTACTTACAGACTGCGCAACATCCGACGAGTCATATATCACCCCTAACAAACTCTCAAGGAGCATAGACGGAACAGTATCTGAGTTAGTAATAAACTCCGAACTTAAGGAGACAATATCACAGCTTACCAGGAAACTAGAAAGTACTGAAAATGAATTAGAAAATACACTACTAGAAAACACTGATTTACATAAACAGATAAAAAAGTTAAACGCTGAAATTAAAGTGTTAAAATTGCTATGTAATTCCTCCTCCATATCAGAAAGTCCTAGTATAATAGTAAAAAATAAAAGTAAATCTTCCCTGCATAAAAACAGTGTATCTTCTACACCATCCACGCCTCTATCATCCAAGCTGAATGAAAAGGCCAATGACAACGAAAAATTTATATTACACCTGCAACATAAAATGACAAGCCTGCAACTGCAACTGAAAGCCGCTGAACACGACGTCATTGATCTAACCAATCGTCTTCAAGCAATGACTCAACCAGGTACCAGTAAACATAACATCCAAAGTCAGGCACCTAGCCTATTGCATGAACAAGATACTCTGCGTAACACACGTATAATACATAAAGAACCAACAGTAACAAACCGAAGGAAAATTGACATCCGGAAAAATATTTTTATTTTTGGTACACAGCAGTGCGTCGGGCTTGCGGCAGCTATATCGCACTCCAGGACAAATACACAGTACGAGCAATACAAAGTTATCGCTGAAACGAAGCCAAATGCACCATGTACCGAAGTCATTAGGAATAGTTGTAATATAAGATTAAAGTCTAACGATAAGCTCATAATATGTGTTGGTGAAAATGACAATAACTTGGGAGTGGTTCTATCTCAACTGCGAATGTTATTACAGACTTTTAGGAATAATAGTATAATTGTTTTAAAAGTAATGGAAAACACGTATCTAGATACTGTTGGCTTAAACAATTCTTTAAAAAATCTGTGTAAAAAATACAAACATTGTCAATTCCTGGATTATAAAGTAAACGCCTTTTCTAAAGTTAATGAACATTATAATATTTGCAAAGCATTAAATTACGTCATAGATTGTATAGATTATAATGAGAAGTATTTAGATCCACGCGAAATCAGAAATCACATAACGTGTAATAAATTGAGCGATAAAAAGATTGGTAGCATGAAGGAACCCAAAAAAGGAACCATACCATTTTATTTCCGACGTCTTAGCGATTTAAAGTCACCACCTTACCGTGCTACACATGACGACCATAAAAAATGCGGTAAAACAGTACGCAAAGGCACTATGCCTTATTACTTCCCAGTTGTAAATAAGAATGATACGTTTTTTCGTTCAGAATTGCCCCACCGACACGATAAGGCATAGTTTTAGAGTATTCCATCAAAATATTGCTAGTATATTAGCCAAACAAGAATTACTTGAACTAACCATACAGGAGTTAAACGAAGGAAATAATGAGCCAGATATAATATGTCTTTCTGAAACCTTTATAAAAAAAGGCAATGAAAATTTTGTCAAAATATACAACTACCAAATGGCGGTCAACTTCTGTAGGGAAAAACAAAGAGGTGGTACCTGTATTTTAATTAAAACTGGTATAAATTTTAAAGAATTGTCACTTGTAAGAAAATACGCTACACAAAATACGTTCGAATCCTGCGGTGTAGAGATAACATCAAACAAATTAATTGTGATATGTGTATATAGAACACCCCAATCAGACCCTAACCAATTTATCTCGAAACTAAATTATCTACTGCATGATGTATTTAATAAATACAAATCCAAAATAAATATAGTTGTGACTGGTGATTTTAATATAAATACGCTGAAAAAAGGGACTATTACCAATGAACTACAGGATGTATATAAAAACTATAATATGAAAATTCATATTACAGTGCCCACACGCAAATTGTCATGCATAGACCACATCATAAGTAATATTAAGAACGCTACTGCTAATGTGTTGCCTTTGCATCTTTCTGACCATGACACCGCACAGATGCTTAGCTTTCCTATAAAACCTAAACTACAAATACCAACAATATACTACCAGTACAAAAGAGACTATAATTTCGAACATATTGAAAAATTCAAGGAATGCCTACGGAGTCTATCGTGGTCCAGTGTATATCTTAAAAATGATGCAAGTGCGGCATTTAGTGTCTTTCATGAGTTACTTTGCCTATTCTACAATCTCTGTTTCCCAAAAGTACGAGTTAAAATGGATATACTCAACAAAAACAAACAAAAGTGGATAAGTAGGGGTCTCATGCAAAGTTGCAAAACCAAGCGTATGCTACGATATCGCTACTATAAAAATAAAAATCTTAGCAATAAAATAAAATATAAAAATTATTCTAAGCTACTTAAAAAATGCATCTACAATTCAAAGAAGAGCGCAAACATAAAATTCATTAACAATAATGAAAATAAATGCAAAGCCACACTGTAATTAAAAATGAAATAAATAACAACACCCGCAAACACAGCATAGACATTATAAAAGTCAATGATTTTGTGATTTCTGACCCTATAGAAATAGCTTCTCACTTCAATAACTACTACGTTGATTTGGCGGATAAACAAACACACACAACTAGAACTTACCGTGACCTTAATTTAACTGAAACAGTAAAATCAATGTATTTAACACCTATGTCCAAGAAAGAGGTAAAATTAGAAATTATGTCTCTGAATAACACTGGATCTGAGGGCTATGACGAAATCAACACTAAAATCATAAAAGCTTGCTGCAATGAGTTATCGAATATCCTAACATATCTAATAAATATGTCATTCTCACAAGGCATTTTTCCAGAAGCATTAAAACTATCTGTCGTTAAGCCTCTATTCAAGAAGGGAGAAAAATCCGATATTAATAATTACCGCCCAATAACTTTAATACCCATTGTGTCTAAAATATATGAAAAATGCATGTACAAAAGAATAATGAGCTATTGCACCAAATTTAAAATCATATGTAACGAACAATATGGATTCCAAAAATTTAAATCGACTACATTAGCAATTTTCTCCCTCATAAAAGTAGTACTTACGAACGTTAATAATAAATATTTTACCACGGTTCTGTTTTTTGATTTATCAAAAGCGTTCGATCTGGTTTCTCATGACATGTTGTTGCTGAAGCTGGAAGCTATAGGGATTAGGGGACCTGTACTTCAGTGGATATCATCTTATCTACGTGAGAGAATACAGAGTGTCATTGTTGATAAGATTGATGAAAATGGAGACCTAATATCATACTCATCAACATACAGGGATATCAAATGTGGCGTCCCACAGGGCAGCGTATTGGGCCCAATATTATTTCTCCTATATATTAATGATATAATTAAAGTAACGAATCACAAATGTATACTATTTGCCGACGATATATCTATTATAGTGACATCTAATAAAAAGAATAATAAAATTAAAGATCATGAGTCTGACATTAATATTACAATTAATTCATTATTGCATTGGCTTGACATAAATAATTTGAAAATTAATTTAGATAAATCTGTTTATATTCAATTTAATCAATCTAATAATAATAATTACACTATTAACCTTAATGTAAATCATATCAAACAAGTGACAAATACAAAATTCCTGGGAGTAATATTAGACGAAGATATTAATTGGAAATCACGTCTAGACAATGTCACCAACAGAATTAATAAATTTGTTTATGCCTTAAAGCAAGTAAAAAACGTGACAAACATAAAAACTGCCATTACATCCTACCACGCTTATGTGGAATCGCTTCTTCGATATGGACTTATCATATGGGGTAATAGACTTCAGTAGGGCATTTGTAGCACAAAAAAAATGTATAAGGGCTATAAATGGCCTTCAGCCAGACGACTCATGCAAACCAATATTTAAAAAGCTTAACTTGTTACCGTTACCATCTCTCTACATTTACGAAATATGCATGTTTGTATACAAGAATAAAGAATTGTTTAAAACAGCAGATGAGGTACATTGTCGGAATAGGCGAGATCCTTTTAGATTAGTGTTAAGTGACATTCCTAGACTAACCAAATACAACAAAAGCTGTCTTGCAATGTGTGTACGTATCTTTAATAAATTGCCAAACCACTTTAAGCAATTAGAATTAAGATTATTTAAGAAAGAATTGTATACTTGGCTAAATGAATTTAATTTCTATAATTTAAATGAATTTATGGAAGCAAAGTTTTAATAACTATGTACATATGTAAATATTTTGTTTAAATTTTTGCATGCTATATTCTAGCGAAACATGTTTGCTCGTATATTATTGTAACACCTATTAATACCATGTTTTATGCGAATAAATTATTATTATTATTCACTCCATTTATTATCTTACTCGTAGTTTCTTTTATATTAATAAAGTATATTTCATTTGAAATAAAAAAAAATCCTTTAGAAATATAAAAGGGACCACGGAGACCCACCAGTGTCGGGTACAGGGACCAAGCCACCGGTGGTTAGGGCCTCAGAGACAAGAACTTCCTCACGATGCGCGCCGTGTCGAGAAGAACTGCCTTCTGAATCAAAGACTTGATCCAGCTGCCTAGTGTGAGCCTCTTTAGGTGTTGGTCGAGGCTCTTGGCGATTAAACCATTCACCGACACGACTATCGGTACAATGATCGCCGAATCTACATCCCACATGTCAACAGTCTCGTGAGCTAGGTCCAAATATTTAATCTCTTTTTCTTTTTCTGCTTTCACGAGATTGCCGTCATGCGGTATGGTGATATCGATTATCATTGCGAGTCGCTCTGCTCGGTCTATCACTACAATATCAGGCTTATTGGCTACAATAGTCCTGTCTGTAATGATAGACCGGTCCCAGTACAACAATGCACGACCATTTTCGAGAACTGGGTCGGGCACATATCTGTAGTACGGTACCTCAGAACCAATGAGATCATATTTAAGGGCTAGTTGCTGATGGATTATCCTGGCCACTTGGTTGTGTCTGTGCAAATACTGACCATTGGCAAGACTCGAACAACCGGATACTATATGCCTGAGAGATTCACCGGGCCGGTGACACGCCCGACATATGTCAACCGTACCATCCCTCAGTATATACTTTCGGTAGTTGTTTGTCATGATTATTATTATTATTATTATTATTATTATATGAGGTCACATATACCTATCAGTTTCAAAATTATTTCGAATAAAATTCATAATACGTAACATGTAATTTGGGCGACACGTTGACAACCGTTCGAAGATGTCAACGACCATTCGGAGGAATCTATAAACTAACCTTGTGAACAGCCGTCACAACGGTTGGCCGTAGAACTCGGCTGCTACTTGCTTGCGATCAACCCATTAGCGTCAAGCAGAATAATGGTGATACGCTCTCGGCTTAAACCGATTACGCGTCGATAAGTTTTTAGAACTCCTTTAGGGTGGACGCAAACGGGCCACCGACCACAGCCACCGGTGGCCAGCGATAGCCACTTAACACACTTTTTCATATATTTTACTTCTGTAGCGAGTGGCCCCCACCGGCCACACGTGTGCGGCGCGTCTATACAAGATATATGAAAAAAGTGTGTTAAGTGGCTGTTACTGGCCACCGGTGGCTGTGGTCGGTGGCCCGTTTGCGCCGACCCTTAAGCATGACCATCGTGCCCATAATGCTACAACACGCCTCCGAAGTGACTGTTCACATAAGAATCGATTATAAAATTCGCGATTTGTATACATCATACAAAATAAATTAGCTGGTCTTACTCGCGTACATTAACTTATTTAAGGTATAAATACCTATTTGTTTCCGACGTTTCGCTCGTCTTGTACCGAGCGTGGTCGCGGAGAGACTCGCTGTACGCGATTAAGACCCGCTAATTTATTTAACAAAAAAAAATCAAAGGAAATTGTTATTTGTACAGCAATCTTTTTATTTTAGAAAAAACTGAAGGAGCCCTAGACAACAGAACGTCAAAGTCTGAAAACGGCAACTTTGAATTCTTTGAACCCGTTGATGAGCGGTTCCATTTGCTTTTTGGTAAGAAAGGATTTTTCTTTATTACTTTGCATTAAGCTTGCATTCCATAACTGTTCTAGATTCCATACTAGGTTTATCTAAAGTAATAATGTTAACTCTAACTTTTACAAAACATGGATTAAATATAAATAAAAGTTTAAACCAAGTCTTCTCTGTTAAAAATTGATTATACATAGACTATAGACACATTTTTACAACATAATTGGCATTAAAATAACTACCTTTAGTAAATAGTTATTTTTAAACTGTCACTTGAGGACTATATCTGGTATTATATTTAGACCTTGTTTTGTAATAAAGCCCTAATAGTTAATAAAATATGTTCCAGGTATATGTATGGAGGCCCTGTGCGCCCAGCGTGACATGAGCGATGAGAACACAATCTCCGTGTTGCTGTCACTCGTCACGTTGCTCGACGCGCCCCAGAACAGAGCACGACTACTCAAGGACAGGTTAGTTAATACTATTAATGTCCTCCGGTTCCGGCTATGGTGGCTTGTCTTCTTATTAGACTAGTTAAATGCGCGGGATATATTATGCCTAGTGCACAAAAAAAAAAGTATGCACGCAAATAGAAGTACACTCTCTATTCCCTCAATCTCATAATCCGATGGGACGCCACAAGCGACAAGACCGGAGAGAGATTGGGCGCAGGACCAACGGCTTATCGTTATTTCTGAGTGACGGGGATGTAATGCCGCTAACTCTTTATCTAATTCTTAACAAATAAATTCAAACTTATGAATGAAAAATTATGATTTCGAAGTTGTTTCTCATAGATAAGTAACTTAATATTCCATGTAATGGAAAATACAAGAAACTTTGCCCACCATATAAGAAATTGTATGTAATGCAAAGGCGCTCAAGCGCAAGATTCAAATTTTAGGTTTGTTTTCCTACCTGCTGTCACTAGCATGAATGTCAAATCGAAAAAAAATATATATCAAATTATAATTTGTTCAAAGTTAAGAGAAACAAAAATTAGTGCCCTGTTCTTTCGATGTCTATTGAGGAATGTAATCTCACAAGTGTTTATTCTATTTAATTTCAGATCATTAGCCATAGAACTGTGCCAGATCATTCATCGAACGGGCCTCACACAAGAGAGCATCGAGGCATTACTATTAGCAGCTGACGTACTCCGGTTGGTCATAGACGGTGCTAGAGAACAATTACATGCGAATATGCAGGCTAAGATAAAAGGTATGTATTTGTTTCACATCATTTCAGACTAGAGACCCACTGCTGGATAAAGGCCACCCCTGAAGCTCTCTAGGAGTCACACTCGCATAATTATGCGCGGAACTACATATTTTAGGATCATTGCCGTATGCACGTTTACGGCACCGGCCGATCGACTGTATGTATGAGAGTCTTATGCTTTCTACCGATACGCATCATCTAATGTAGAGAGTCTTATTTTCATAAAATAGCTTTAGAGCCATCTATCTTCGCGTAAACAAAGCCGAAGTTAACCAAAGGTTTAAAAAATGTCGCTAGCTTAATCGAATATAAAATAAGAGACTGGTCTCTCCGCGACCACGCTCGGTGCAAGACGAGCGAAACGTCGCAACCAAATAGGTATTTATACCTTGAGTAAGTTAATTGTACGCGATTAAGATCCGCTAATTTATTTTGTATGATGTATACAAATCGCGAAAGTTTAAAATCGATTATATTGAATATAGTTGCCAATTGTTGTTGATAAAAAAAGTTATAAAATATTACAATACATATCTTGCTTATTACAGAACTAGCGCCAAACGAAGCAACAGACGGGTCAACACCGCAATCAGTTCTAGAAGTAGTCCACACTCTCGGAGAAGGCGGTCCAACGGGAGATCTACCTCCCGGCAAGTCGGTAGTCTTCGCCTGCCTAGAGGCGTGCATCTGTCTGCTTGTCAGGCGACTACCGGCCTTATCGCCTAAGAAACACGGAGGAGCGGTGGGCGTTATTGGCGTGCCCAAAGGCTTGGGAGTACACGGTGATACGTTGCTGGTGAAGAGCTTGTCGGCCATGTCTGAGCTGCCGAGTTTGACGAGTCCTCAGGGTAAGTTTGTAGTGCAGTTATATATAATACTAGCTTTTGCCCGCGGCTTCGCTCACGTAAATTCGGGGTACTCTGTTCTCTGTAGTATATCATATATGTTCGGTAAAACACAAATCTCCTTTATTCGGCGGATACTACAATAATTGTCGTTTTAAATGTTTAAGAAATATAACTGCAAAAAGTATTTACACATACAAACTACTTAGTACTAAGACTTAGTAGTACCAAGTACAGTCCGTTCACTGTTATTTTACCTCTAGCTGTTAGATTGGCCAACCTGGGCGTTGTGTTGCTATATTTGGTATATAATACTCCCATTTTAAATATACATTATTGCTAAAAATGTACTTATTTTTTTATTGCCTAAGCGATCGTATTAAATATTTGGAAGTAATGTTTGTAACAAAACCTCTTGATATTGGCATGGCTATATGCATGTACATTTATTTTCTTACGAAATAACTAATTTTCTATGAAGATAAGTAGTTATAATAAAAATGTTGTCTATTTAATATTGTTACGGCATCTATCGGTGAATGGGGGAAGAGAGAACTAGAAGAGATTGAATGTATCGGTGGTTTAAAGGTAATTCAGCTACTCTGTACTAGATGGCGTTGCTGTATCGAGTAATCGACTGTTCGAGATTATTTCGACAGTTTTGTAGAATCACGAACCCCAGCTCGTAACAATATATAAAGGTAAACGCATCATAATTACGCCAACGTGAGGTTTTAATTATCAAATACAAAGACTGCAAATTTAATTTTCATATTTATTTTGAATAAGAATGATGTGGGTGTAATATTACACCTCTGCCTACCCCTGCTTGGAAACAGGCGTGAGTCTATAAGAATGATCCATGTGGACTGCCAATGTTATGATGATTCGTAACTGCTGTCATATTCTGTATCAGACTCAGAATTAAATTCTATTATGAACCTGTCCATTTCAGCATCCGTAGACCCATCAGTTTCACGAAGCTTGTCTGCAATGTGGCGCTCATGTTTGCATTGTTTTTGTCAGTCTTCTGCAGTGATAGATTGAAAAGCTTCTTCAGCTAAATTCACAATGTTGGTTGCCTCTTGTCCTAAATTTTTGCTTGTGACTCGCCTTTTAAAGAGCCTCCACATAAATTAAATTGCGTTTAGCTCGCAGTGGTGTGGCGGTAATCTAACCACTTTGCGACCATGAGCTTCAAGCATTTGAATTTTTGAAGCATTTCCACTAATATTGGGTAAAATGTTATGCACGGGTATCCCTATTTTACATTCCTGTCATCACAGAGTACAATTCCAACATAAAGAAAATAAACACCGACATCTGTCAGAGGTAAAATAACTGTGAACGGACTGTAGTACTCAAAATGTTATCCGGTATCTGTGACGTTTTGCGAGAGTGGCCAATATGGCGACTGTGATTTGTCTGTCAGATTGTCATTAAAATTTAACAAAATATTCGACAATCCGAATTTTGCGGATATATGTTGTCGACTCGAAATCTTTATTTTTTAATGTTTTATTATTCAGGTAAGGTTTTGATGTACGCCTTGACCAAATTATTAATATAAAATTTGACACTGCGATAGCAGCGCAGCCCGTCGGTTCCAGTGTGAAACATTCCGAAATCCACAACTACTTACAAATAAAAAATTAAGTAAAAAAACATTATCCAGTGGACTAAATTGTGAATCTAAACCATTCTCAGGTTCCCTAGAACACACACAAAATTTCATCAAGATCGGTCCAGTCGTTTAGGAGGAGTTCAGTGACATACACATGCACACAAGAAATATATGTATTAAGATTTTGAGTAGAAGATTTGAATGCATGTTGCGCATCAATGACTTAGTAGTTAAGTGCGAATTAAATTGTTAATAATCGCTTGCTAAACGGTGAAGGAAAACATCGTGAGGAAACCTGCATGTCTAAGAGTTTTCCATGATGTTCTCGGAAGATCTGATTGTGAAGTCTGCCAACCCTTCTTTAAGTGAGATGACTAGGCAGGGAGTAGTTTGTACAAGGTGCTTTTCTGAACAAAGGATATAATCAACGACGCGATAGAACTATACAACGTGTAACAAGTTTAATGCACATCTTGAAAGTACTTTGTTCAGAATCGGCAACTGAATCCATTTCCGTCATTTTTAAAATTGTTTATTTTTAGTCTTAAAATAATTAAAATAACGTAAATTGTAGTCACTCATTTTTTTAAAAATTGAGCTATTCGAAAATAAACCTTAAATCAAAGCAGAACGGCTTATTTTTAAATGCATTTGTTAAATGGTTCCACGTTGACTTACACAAACGCACACATTAAAACAACACAATTTAAAAAAAAATTGAGCTATTCGAAAATAAACCTTAAATCAAAGCAGAACGGCTTATTTTTAAATGCATTTGTTATATGGTTTCACGTTGACTTACACAAACGCACACATTAATACAACACAATAGACGGCAAAAGACAATAGCACACAATTGACCACCAAAATGTCTATCATCTATCTTTCACTAACGTAGGTAATAAACAACGGGAAAGAGCGAGACGTAATGTCTCGCTCGCGCTGGCGCATGACAAGCGCAGCGGGCGATGCGCTTAGACATGTTATGACAAGTACAACCGGGAATATCTATCTGATTCTATCAGTGAGTGCTGTGAAAACCTTTTTAAAAGTTCACTTGTTTACAAAATGTGTAATGGTGTATAATTTAATCATTCAACAACAAAGTGAAAAGTTCAACATCATCTTGATGTTGACTTGTCACCCATGGACTTTCTCATTGTGGAGAAATAATAAATCACCAGTTTATTGTGACGACAGAAAAAGTGCCGAGTAGTTAATTAATTAAGATACTAGCTGCTTTTGAAACAGTGAAAAGATGTGATTTGTGAGGAAATACTGAAGTGCTACGTGGACGAAAGAATTGTGATTTAAGCCTGTAAGTTATTTTATTATTCTATTATTGTAAGTATTTAGATTCACAAGACAACTTTAAACACGCCGTTCTTGTTTATTTCTCTCATTGATATTCTTTTATTTTATCTGATTAAGATAGTCACAATAGTCACTTACGATGTTAAGAAACAATAGATCGTGCATATTAATAGCAAACAATAAATGATTCGACTGTCCACACCATAGCTTAAAAGTGTGATGGAAAGAAATACTCATAATATCTTTGGTAATATCAACAGTAGCCGACAAATTGTTCAAACATCATTTTTGTAAACCCCACTCTATCAGAGTGTGGTTTACAGACTGAATTTGATACATTTTGTTATATCGTATCATGTTTCGTTCCTATCAGATCGCTGTTGTTTGTTTAGCATAGCAACCGTTTCGTTTGTGTGCGTGCGCAGATTTAGAGTGACCACGATTTTCACTTTTAATTGAGTTAATACTTTCTTTAAAAACATTATTTACGCAAATAAAAAAAATATTTCAATGCATACATTATGATTGTAACAAGGTTTTCTAATTGGGGTGTCTGAGGATGTGCGTTATTTCCATTACACGTTGTATATCAACAATGAAAGAAAATTATATTGAACAGCAAATCGCAGGCATTTTGCGGGCGCAATATATATCTTGTCGATAGAGATAGTAAAATGACCTTTGATGAGTCGTGTTGATGGGTATAATTTAGTTTTCTCTTCATACTTTAATCCCAGTTCAGGACAGGCAAAAATACCTATAGTCCGTGCCACGAGAAGATAGAATTTCTGTTAACAAAGAATTTCTACCAGGCGACTTAGCGAAAAAACAAATTATGCCAAATCCAATGAGCACTACGGAAGCGTACTCAGATTACAATAGAAGCACTCCTGTGGACGCTTTGAAGACAAACTTTTTGCGACCGTAGAACGTCGAGAGACGGACGTTACCCCTATGTATCTTAACTACCAGAGCAAGAGAGACGGAGAAAGACCCAGCGCCGCCAACTGCGAACTAAACTGGAGGCAGATCCCAATTGTTGAATTTGTCCGTGTGGTGACGGATTAAGAATACGAATTGTCACCACCCCATATCAACCCATGGGTGTCGTAAGAACCGACAGAGGAAGCATAGTATGCAGAGAACAGCACTGCAAGAGAAGGAAAACTTGATACAAACCCTATACCAACCCGCTTGGCCAGCGTGGTATAGTAGGCCAATTCCTCCTTTCAAAGGAGAGGCCTAGTCTAGCAGTGGACTATCAAAGGCTGATGATGAGATGATGACCCCAATTGGAATCGGCCCAAGAAATCCTAAAAAAATATGAAGGTCTGCGCTTCTGTTGTTATCTGAGTTCGTTGACTACGATCCACAGGTATAGGTGTGGCCCTAAAACAGCTCAAAAACAACAAGGCACAGGGTGTTGACGGAATTACTACAGAGCTTTTAAAATGCTAGCGGCTCATCCGCTTTGGAAATGCTTCGTAAGCGTTTTAATTTTGTCATACTCGAGGGTAAAACGCCACAGGCGTGACACAGAAGTTTGGTCTGGCTTTTCTTCAAAAAACATCTTAAATCATAGTTCAGTCATCGTTGCTGTACAGCATACCGCGTAACATATCGGACATACAGAACTTTTCGCCGTGTATCGATAAATCCATCTAAATGTGTAAGATGTGTGTTTGTATCAATATATTATGCTTTCTATTGTTCTACATATTTCATTTACGCATACCGCGTACATCCTGGGGGCTTATTCACTATGACAATTTTGAAGTCATAACGTGTTTTAACGTGCTAGTTACCCACGTCGGCACGGTATTGGCTTAAACAATATTCACTATGCCAATTTCAAGTTTGACAAGCACTGTAGCGCACGTTTCGGACGCAGTTTTAGGTGTCAAAATATCGTGGGCTAAGAGGTCACGTAACGCGTTTATTGTAAAACGATAGTGGATAAATAAGTAGGTATAGATAGTTCAACTCAGTTGTGCGCGCGGCCCTATGTGTGCGTGGGCTTGTAAATATACAACTTTCATTCGTGTGGCAGTGACGCAGCAGTCGTCGTCCGACTTCCGAGCAAGACGTGTTCTTATCGCTTTTTCTTACGGGTACAGTCGTTTACAAAAATGTCTAGTTCTTCACGGAGAAAATGTTTAAGGAGTCAGGTAAATAATTTTAAATTTAGATGTAATTAATCTTAATATATAAAATCCTTGCGTTACTGACTGACTGACAGACACGCTACAGCCGAAACTATTGGGTGCAGGAAGCTGAAATTTGGCATGTATGTGCCTTGGGGACCGTAGGGGTGCACTAAGAAGGGATTTCCCGAAATTCCCACGGGATCGGCCAAAACGGGTTAATTTAAAAATAATGCAGGCGTAGCTGCTGGCGTCCTCTAGTATTTACTATGATTCTATATCCGAAAAAAACTATCTTTGTTGACGTTTACGTATTATTGTTTTAGACTCGAGAAACCATTGCTAAGGTATACGAATTTCTGAAAATAGATGCGAGAGATATATTGGAACTAGTAAGTGATCCAGTTTGCAGTGCAAGTCCAATTTTAATTTCGAAATTAAGTGAACATTTAAATAGCGTACGGAAAAGAACAGCAATGGCAGTGGGGGTATCAGAGAGAACAATTACTAATATATTGGCTGAAGGAAAAGAATCTGACTCTAAATTTAAATCTCCGCATAAAGACCGTAAAAAACGTTTAAAGAAGTTAGAATTAGACAACTTTAACGTTGATGTTATACGTTCCACTGTTCAAAATTACCATTTAGAACATCGCGAGTTACCTAACTTGCTAAAGTTGAAAAGAATATTTCAAGATAAACTTAACTATGATGGAAGTATTTCGACTCTGCGTACAGCTTTGTTAAAGTTGGGATACAAATGGCAAAAAACTCTGGATAATAGACGTGTTATTATAGAGCGGCAAGACATCCAAAAACTACGATTTTTCTACCTAAAAAATTTACTCAGATACCGTCAAGAAAATCGGTGTATCGTATATACAGATGAGAGCTACATCTTAACTAATCATGTGCAAAACAAAGGATGGGGTAATAAAGATGGACCACCTTTAAAGAGAAACCTGTCGAAACGACAAAGAATTATCATTGTGCATGCTGGTTCAGAACAAGGTTTCGTACCTAACGCACTATTGACATACAAAGCAAATAGTGTTTCTGGTGATTACCACTCTAACATGAACGCAGAAAACTATGAAAAGTGGCTAAAAGAACGTCTAGTACCTAATCTTCCACCTAACTCTGTGGTTGTGCTTGATAATGCCTCATACCATAACGTTCAATATGACAGAGCCCCAAATTCTAATTCCAAAAAAATAGAAATGCAGAGATGGCTGACAGAAAAAAATATAGCTTTTAATCAAGATATGAAAAAAATTTAACTGTATGATTTGATTAAAAAAAATAAAGAAAAATATATCTGTTACAAGATTGACGACATACTTCAGCCATATGGCATAAAAGTTCTTTGATTGCCACCATATCATCCTGAACTAAACCCCATAGAAAATGTGTGGGAAATTTAAAAAAATTATATTGCTTCACATAATGTCGACCAAAATGTGACGGAAATAATGAAACTCATAAATGAACGTTTAAGTCAAACTGATGAAGGGATGTGGGGTAATATTTGTCGACATGTACAAAAGAAAGAAGAAGAATACTATAGACATTTTGACATGGAGTCAGAAATCATAATTAAGAGCGTTTATTCAGTTGGAGGCGATATTGCGGGTTTTTATTGTTCTATTATGTTATGAATAAATAGCAATTAATGTAAAACATATAGAAAATATGAAGAATGAAGAAGTTCAGTTCTTTATCAAGAGAGTGCTAAAGTAAAATATATGGGTTACTTTAGTAAATATTTTAAAACGGATGAATTTAAAAATCTCATTTTCGACATTTCTGTAGTTTAGGCCAACATTAATGGTCGCTGGTGCTATGAAAACTTATCGTTCTATAATTCTGTAAATGTGATCTGTACAAGCAGAAGTTATAAAAGTGAGTGCTCAAAAAACAATTTGTACTTTCATTCATAATTTTCAAGAAAATCAGAGATCAAAACAGTGCATTTTGCTTAATTTTAGCAATTTGCATTTATATCTAAAAAAATACTGTGGTTATTAAAAAGATATATACATATTTAGAAACCTTAAGATTCATTTTAAGTCATATAAAAAAATTGGAATCTAAACTTTTCGTTCGTAATTAATAAGTTTTTTTTTAAAAGGCCTATAAAGCTCGAAGCGCGATGCTATGTCCGCCATTCAGCGCTGAGCGCTCTCAGAGGACGGACCTGTCGCTCGCGTCCGCGTCCGCCATTTTACGTAAATATTGCATTCCAAAACGTTTATAGCGCGGCTAAAGCCTCTTGATCCGTGTTTTTTTTTTCTCAACGTATTTTTTTATAAATATGTAAAGTTCATGTAACTTTATTTATGTATTACGTCACAAATGGTATTCTCCTAAATAAACTGATATTGGAATGTTACGTGACTAGATCCCACTAGATCGTTAATTGAACAATGTCATCATCATCATCATCATCATCGTTCTAGCATTCTGTGGATTCGAACTCGATACCCTGCATAGCAGTCCGTTGGCGTCTCCAGTACTGTAGGGTATCGCTGCTTGTTGTTAATTAAACAATGTGTCAACGTCGAACAATAGAAGTCAAGTTAGATGATAATGACATTTAAATTAGAAGAATACCAATTCTGAGTCAATTTAAAATCTAATCTCATTTCGTTCAAAATATAATTTCAACGTCATATAAAATACGAGAATTGGCCTTCTTCTTATTTACTATCTAAGTAACATTTAATAAAAAGAGGATTTATAGCATCGCACACTGTGTGAAATAATTTTAGGTGAATATATATTGTATAAATAAAATATTTTGCAAATGCAAATTAACATAATATTGTATATTTTTTCATACTTTTAATTAATTAAGTATTTTCTTTTACCTGACTCTTTTGGTTTTGTATTTAGTGTTATTCATGGGTTTTCATGCATTAATAACGCAATAGATGTATATTTGAAAAGAGAATGCCAGTTTTTGTATGGAAGCCTGTACCATTTGCTTTTTCATAATACCGTATATGCTTATTGTTTAATAATACCGTAGGCATGAAGCGTTTTTGTTTTTGAATCCGTAGTTCTGAGATTTTCTCATAACAATTTCAATAAGTGAATGATGTTACAAGTTAAAAGAAACGTAGTTTCGACCAGAGGCAGATGAACAAACCTCAGCTCAACGGATAAAAACAAAATAATAACACAAACAAACACGATCGATGCGTAGGCGACGTTGTGTGGGGTTGACATTTGACACTTTTGACAGTTGCTCAAGTTATCAAATGTCACCCTGCAAGTGTAGCTATCTCGATTCAATTATATCTAAAATCGATAGCACCTAAAAACAGTCGATTAATGAATAAATTGCTCAACCAAAGACTGAAATCAAGCTACTGCCTTCTATTGAATCCAAAATCATTTCATCGTGTAAGCAATCGTTAATGTTGAGAATATTGCACTCGATTTTTTGTCGCTCGGAATCGACTTTTTTTGTGCTGGCAATGTATGCATTCAGAAGTTGTTGATCTAAGTTCTACTTTTTTATAATATTTCGTAAACGCGGATTTAATAATGATTCATAATTTAGTAATGGCAGTTAAAATGTCTCAAAGTATTTACGGTATATCATTTTTTAAACAAATTGGTACAGGTTCCGGCTTTCTCCTTTGACAGTTATGTAGATGAGAATTATAAATTATTTCTATCATATAAGAAAACTGCGCTAAATTATTATAAATAGTCGTTGTTATCCTGAGAAGTATCATCCTACTAAACAAATAATATCTAGCTTTATTTGATACCTTTAAATGCATGTGCATTGAAAATAATTAATTTGAATACTATCATATCATAATCGACGTATTACATAGACGAATACTCTTCATGTATGGCAAGAAGGATCAAGATTATTATTCCATGCGATACCGTCATAGTGCGCCGGTTCTCGCATCCGCGGTGCGCGGGCGACCGCGGTACTATAACTACCTAAACTCGAGCCGCCGCTCGAGGCGTATACGCTCTTAACCACAGACTACCTACCCCACGAGACTTGCAATAGAAGGGCACCGTTGTCTGTCACGCATTTGCACAAATGCGCCTATATCTTTGAGCACAAACCCGCGCACGTTCAGTAGCGACTAGGAAACAGATACGTAAACTGCGTTTAAACTGTATTAAAACAACATAATAACATACGAAAACAATGCCGAATTGTGCTATAAAGTTGTGTGGGAGTAACAGTCGAAATAATAACTTCAAAAAAGATAATATCACATTTCACCGATAAGTACAACATTTATTTTAAAATTATTTAACAGTACTGACCAGAGTTCTAGTAATAATGGTTGCTAATAAGTACTGAATCAGTGGTTGTCCTTGTCTAACACGCTATAATTACAGACTATCTCTCTCTTACAATAAGACGCCACGTGTAAGTAGAGATGCGAAGAAAACTTACCGACTGTTCGATATTTATCGATTTCTAATACTGAGATTTTTATTGATTTGAATACAAATCAAAAATTTAATGAATTAGACAGCTGAATTTAAATAAAATTACAGCCTACAAAAAAGAATTGTTAGGTATTTTATTATTACAAGCTTTTATTTAGATAGTTTCACCTGTTTGTCAGAAATCAAATCTTGCAAGTTGAATTTGATGCACTTCCCGGTTACCGATTGAGCTGAAATTTAACATGCATGTGTAAATCGGATGACAATGTAAAATTATTATGACATGGAGCTTATCTAATGATGGAACCGGAAGGAATAGGAACTCGGTAATTAAACGACACAGCCCCATCGAGTTTGGGCTTGTTTCATTTGTCTTTACGAGTACTTCGGTTCTAGAACAGCCCACCAGGGTCTGATGATGGAGCTGGAAGATGACTATAGGAACTCAGTAATTAAACGACATAACCTCATCATAGAGTTTGGGCTCGTTTGATTTGTCTTAACGAGTAGTTTGGTGATAGATGGTAACCAGGGTCTGATGATGAAGCTAGAAGGTGGTTTATGTCTTCTACCGATTGAAAACGGGTGCCACGAAGTGGTAATTTGAGTTTTGGGAAAAGAAAGAAGAACAATTAAACAAGATGAACAATAAAAAACCATAAGCAAATCATCCATACCCGATACTTCTTTGACTGACTACGGAATTCAATATTCGATCTATAGATAGATTCTGTAGATTTTAGATTCGTTTTTGACGTAAGCTCCATACAAAATATGTCAAACACGAATCTCGAATCTCAAAATCCATGTATAGTTCGAATATTGAAAATGGCTGTTAATGTATATACCGCCCCCTTACCTCTCCCCAAAATCGCTGCCTTCGTTATGAATGGAAGGTATTTTAGGGAGGGGGAAGGGATTTCGGCTTCTGGTTTTCTCAACCACCAGTGAAACACAGTCGCCATTTCGCAATGGTATTTAGTGAGAGGTGGTATGTCTCCTGTCGAGCTAGCGCAAACTCGAAACAGTTGATTTTAAATTTTTATCAACTAGCTGTACCCCGTGGTTTTAAATTTGATTTTACATTTTTGAATACCTAAAGGAGCGCATTAACCATGAATGTCAACAAATTGGGAAACTGGTTACGCTCCTTTGAATAGTTGCTTGATGATATACCTATAATAGCTTATAGTCTTCCTTCAGTAAACGGGCCATCTAATGCAAAAATATCTTGTTAATTCAAACAAAATCTTTAATTGTGATTTTAATTTTGATCTGTTATATCATCATTCAACTTCGTTTGTTTTGTTTGAACTATTTAAATCTGATACTATTTATATCGAATAAATAGGTACTGAGATTAGCGCTTTCAAACAAAACAAACAAATTCTTTATAATATTAGTATAAATTCATATTTCAAAATAAAAACTTTTGCTTGGATTATTGGTTTTTTTTTCTTGGCATTCTTATACCAAATGTGATTTATCGATAAACAATATCGACATGCCTACATCCCTATTACCCATCGTACGTGACGTCACCCCCGCCGCCCGCGTACGTCTCATTCCTCAAAGTTTGACAGAATAGTTCGCCTAGAAATTGGTTAAGATTACGTGTCTCGTGGGTTAGGTGGTCTGTGCTCTTAACCTTGGTGAGAGCAGCGAATCCGAAAATTCATCATTTGATTTTTCAAGTAGCGATTCAGAATAATGTTCAATAAATAAAAATTAAATTACGAAGTAACAGTTTTTTTTAAACCCGTAAATAGGTAACTGTATTTGTATTTGTACCCGACTGTACCTCTTGTCACGCACACAAAGTCACTGTATACGTACAAGGTTTACCCACACATAGGGCCGCGCGCACAACTAAGTTGAACTATCTATACTAAGTTTAGTTGTTTTATATTATTTTCAGTGTCAGCAATGCTCCTGCTACACCTGCGTCTTAACGCGTTAATAAACGCGTTTATTTAGGCGCCACGTAGATGTGGCCAAGGTTTTAACACGTTAAATTACTAATGGCATTACTAATGGCGTTTTAAACGTTAAGCGATAGCTAGGGTGTCGGTTTTTTGGACACATCAAAGGGTTTTAGCGCCTAGTTTAACGCGCTAAGTGCTTGGCTGCATTAACGCCGTCTCATTCGACGGGAGGCGCACGTACAGTAAGCACTTTTTATGTTACAATTCGAAATTGGAACCTTTAAGAAGCGTGCATATTCTTTTTATAAAGGTTCGTTTTTTGAAAAATCCTTCGGGCGAAAATTCGCGAGGAATTAACGCTTAACGGCATTGTCACCTTAGTGTAGCCACCTCGCATTTTTAACGCGTTAATTAACGCGTAGTTGGCCATTGCCGTTAACGCTAACGCAGGTGTAGCAGTAACATTAGTGGTTAAATACTAAGTTTATTTGCTTTTTTATTTACCAGTGTCCGTGTCAAAGTTGTTTAATTAAATATTATGTTTAATGAAAATTGACGCCTGTCGCTGGCGCCAGCGTCTCACTCGTCTTCGGATAAATAATAAATCCATTATGATTTAAAAGATTCTGTTTGAATTTGTCATTGCTGCACTAACTGCACTTAGTGTCGCCGCACACGGGCCACCTACAACAACCACAAAACGCCGCCACCGGCATATCTCTTGTAGTTTTCATACATTTTATATGGACTCGCCGCACACGTTCACCGTGTGCCGCCGGTGGCCGCCACTCGCCTCAATCGTCGTTATGCGCTTCTTGTGGCCCGCACCGGCCACTAAACGCCGACACAAAACGTCGCTACACGCCACTTGCGCGATTCCCCACCCTCTCTCCATTCCTCAGTAAACCTGTTAAAGTCGGAGGCAACGCACGCACGTAGTCTGTTGTTGAAAATATGGATATAGAATTATTTATATCAGAGATTCAATATCGTCTTGCGATTTGGGATTTAAAATTTAAAAAAAGTAGCAACCGCCGCAAGTGGCGACCACCGGCCACAAGTGGCTGCTGCGCGCTTCAGCTACTTTTGAAGCTGCGTCTAACTTTTTGTGGCGGCGTTTGTGGTTGTGGTCAGTGGCCCGTGTGCGGTGACCCTTATATATTTTTTTATATTGTAGCGCGACTGCAACTGTCATTAATGTCATCTTAAATGTTATCGTTAAAAAATTGACTTGAGTGTAAAAGATGAAATAAACTTTTAAGATATTTTTTTATTTTGAGATTGTTCATGGCGAGCACGTAGCACTGTAGCTTATAGTGAAAATTACAAGTTAGTAAAATAATATTTATGAAATCAAAACTGAGCCGACAAAACCGGCATTAAGATTTATGAACGAATGTTGTGAAATTGATAACTAGGCATAGACAAGCTATCGTATGGCATACTGAATACAATATTTGGATTGTCGTGGTACGTCACGTCACTGAATCACGTTTAAGTCTAGTACATGTTACGACGACACCCGTCTTGAACATGGTATTTCAGTGGTCATAGTGAATTTAAAACCCCCGGGTCCTTCGAGCCGAACAAAACACTGCTGCGGCACGCTATCTTAACGCAGCCCGCGCGGCTTGCTTGTGATGAGTGCTTACTCTATGTCTACTGATTGGAATTTAAATAAACTAAGACTTGTGATATAATTTTTGTCATCGGGGTCTATACGGCTCTATAGCTCTATACAGTCCTTGAATATGTCCTTTGTTTACAAGTTTGTGAGTCGCGGAAAGGCGCGTAAGCAATAAAGAGATAATATGTTCCGCAGGTGCGCTATCAATCTTGCCGACGATCCTATACCTGGCGACGGAGATCCTCCGCGAGAGCAACGGCTCGGGTGCCGCGGCCGAGGCGGGCGTGGTGCTGCTGCAGCGCGCGGCCGAGTGCCGCGTGGTGCGGCTGCACGAGCACACGCGCCAACAGCACGCGCAGCTGCTGCAGAGCGCGCTCGCCAAGCTCGTCGAACGAGTCAAGAGCGGTGAGTCATTTACATATTACAACGGCTCGGGTGCCGCGGCCGAGGCGGGCGTGGTGCTGCTGCAGCGCGCGGCCGAGTGCCGCGTGGTGCGGCTGCACGAGCACACGCGCCAACAGCACGCGCAGCTGCTGCAGAGCGCGCTCGCCAAGCTCGTCGAACGAGTCAAGAGCGGTGAGTCATTTACATATTACAACGGCTCGGGTGCCGCGGCCGAGGCGGGCGTGGTGCTGCTGCAGCGCGCGGCCGAGTGCCGCGTGGTGCGGCTGCACGAGCACACGCGCCAACAGCACGCGCAGCTGCTGCAGAGCGCGCTCGCCAAGCTCGTCGAACGAGTCAAGAGCGGTGAGTCACTTACATATTACAACGGCTCGGGTGCCGCGGCCGAGGCGGGCGTGGTGCTGCTTAACAATGAGCGCTTTTTTATTTTCAATTGAGTGAGAATAGAGACAGCTCCATCAATTTTATTGTTGAATGAGTCAGACAGTGCCACCTATTTTCAGATAATTGTTGTTACGGATAGTGCCACCTATTGTCAGATGAGGGGTAACACAGAGAGGGACATCTATTGCCGGATAAGTAAACTTACATACATCGCCGTCTATTGTGGCATGCATTATTACAAACAGCGCCACCTATTGTTGATTGGGGTGTTTTACAAAGAGTGCCATCTATTGTTTGATAATGATTATCACAGAGGTGCGTCTACTGTTGATTGCAATGTATTCCAGACACACTTATCTATTGAATTCATCGCGTTATTAGGTATTTCAGACAGCTGCACATAAGAAAATTGTGTATTGGGCGGGTAATGTATATATTGCCATTTTTAGGTACTGATTTTCTTGGCCAGTGGACTAAGGTCGCACTTCTGTACTAAGTGTTTAGAAAGTCTTATTACGTAGAGCCAAACCAACAAACGTTATATGTTTTCATGTTTCAGACGAGCCTGAACAGCGCATCGAACCCGTGATAGGCGCGCGCGGCATGGCCGTGGTACTAAACAGGGCTGCGCCCGCACCGCCACTGCACTACCCGTGCATCAACCACTTCAGACAGTGCCTGGAGACTAATGATAATGAGGTATGGATTTGTAATATAGAAGGAAGTTATTCAATAATATCCTTTTTCCTTTTTTTTCAGTCTTTTAATCTGTCATAAGTAAACATCGTTATCCAGCGGGTGAAGGTCGTGGCATTCGACGCTAGGGTTGCCGCGCGTACCCATATAGCATGCACATTTTTTTTAAATAATAGTTAAATGTTATTACTTGATATCTTTATGTAATTAAGAATCTATATTTCAATTTGTCCTTGTGTATCTTATTAAAATATCAAAATTAAATTATATTTTAATAATCACTCGTAACTAAGTCAATACAAAATAATTAATGTAGGTTTTTCGTTAGAAATAATGTTGAAATAAAACACATAAATATTTTACAATTACTTTTTATTGAATATTTTTTGTTAAAATATTCCTTGAAGATATTTAAGTCTACTTGGAATAAATAACCAACAACTTATTTATACTGCTTTCTGTTAGTTTAAGATGTCTGCTGAAAAAAAAAACATTTTAAGTAAGAAAATTACCTTTCGACATCATTTGAGATTGACAAAGACGTATTTATTTTAAACTTGTGAAATAATTTGAAAAGTTTATATAACAAAATTCAAACACTAAAGTGCCCGTGTTATATGGCATATAACATCGCATCTCAGTCTGCTTTGCCCGTGTCATACTGTATATGACATGGCTCCCGCGGTCGAAAGAGTGAAATATACTCGTCTCTGTCGCTCTAGGGCTTAGTTTGTATTATGTATCTCGTTTCTACGTTAAATTTCCCGTCATACTAATCCCAGTCGAGTTTCGACTCCATAGAGAAATAAAAAAAAAGAAACGTTCGTTGTCAATGTTGTCATTGAGTGTTGAGTCGGTGCGGAATGTGCGGAATGTGTGAGTGTATTTGTGCTGTTTTTTCTGTTAAATTTAGTTTTATTCTTTAAGATCTATTGTGTTTATCAAGGTATGTAAATAACTAACACGTATATATAATAATTCCAGCATGAAATATAAGATTTGACTTTTTTCGAGACCTTGAGTAGATTTTGGCGCGCAACAGTGATTTTACTGAGAGCATGGGAACTGTTTCAGAAATGTTCATATTGCTCAGAAGTGGTGAATGCTATCCGTATGATTTCTTTTTGTTTTAAAAGAATATGAGACTACTTATTTAGTGTTTATTTATTAGTGTGTTTAAAACTGTTATTTGTGCATTATATGACCTTATCAAATTTAACATAAATTACGCCGCGCGGCGCCAGATAATGGTTTGGAATCAGAGGCCTGTAATTCATAAATATGTATAAACAAGTGTACGTTTTTTATTTTTATCTTATTATTTAATATATAAGTAACGTAATTAAATATTAAAAACGATATGTCACCGCTTTAAGTTTTGAGGTATGAACTTATAAATACAAAGCGAACTCTAAAACGCGCTATCTCAATTTCAAACGAGCATCACTCGACACCAAAATCGTAATCTAAATAAACAAAGAAAACATTGTATAGTTAGTTTCATAACAAACATAAATAATGTAACACTTGACAACCTTTCAAAACAAATTAAGTCACAAGGACCGATTGTGTGGAACCCGACCCGCGCGCCGAGGCGATAAAAACGCGCGGGCATTTGATCGTTATCGCTTTCAAGTGGCCGGGCAGAGGGGCCGGCGTGGGTTGCGGCGCGGAGCAAGCAAGCGGTTAATGTTAATTTTTCACATAATGTTAGTGTTGCCAATTTTAAAAATGTGTTAACACTTTTTAACATTACAACAAAAATATGAAAGTAAAGAATAGATTAAAACATATTTTTAACATAGATGCTTGTAAAAATTTGATCCAATATATGACGACTGTGAAATAATAATTTAATATTTTTGAAAATAATTTCGCCTTAACTTTCAAATTACATTGAAATAGTTAAGAGTAATTAGTGAAAAAGCTATTACAATACGAAAAAAATACAATACTATATAGCTATACTTTTAAAAAAACATTTGAAACTATAATATATTTTAATAAAATAAAGGTATTGTACGATACAACATAATCGAAAAAGCTTATTAAATGTATGCACCTACGTGACGCATACGCATGACAACCCTATTGTCGTGCGCTACCGCACTGCCACCATTTTTACCCGCTCGATAACGATGTTTAGTCATAAGACTGCTGGTCTTACAATCAACATCATCGGCTCTGTATATAAACTGTCACACTGTTGGGCACGGGGCCTTTTCTCACTATGATAAGGGTAAGGCCATAGTCCACCACGCTGGCCAAGTGTGGGTTTGCAGACTTCACATATCTCTGAGAACATTATAGAGAACTCTCAGACATGCAGGTTTCCTCACAATGTTTTCCTTAACCGTTAAGCAAGCGATAATTAACTATTTAAAACCACCCACACGAACGCAGACGAACATTGGCGCACAATTGGGTTTTAACAATACTAATCAGTAATCATGTTCGAGTGAGATTTTATTTGTATCTGAGTGTGTGCAGAACATTCAGATCATATATTTCTTATCATATTTAGACGTGATGGCCACTTAATCTATAAAATAACTGTGTACTAAACAAGAATACCTTGGTCTTTAGGCATTGTGGCAAAGATGACTCGAAGATCTAACGTTACTTCCCAAGCCGTACTACTCTCTTCTGGTGAATTCGCTTTAAAAGTTGTCGCTTCCTAGTTGCTACTTTTGTCCCTGGTATACATACTTCTGGATAACTGCGAAGGCTACACCTGCGATATAAATTGGTTCAGGGATGAATTGTTGGTCTTGTCCAGATTCATCTCGAGCCCAGCACGTCTAAAGGTAGTATTGGGGCTGGGTAAAATTTTCTGCAAGTCTTGCAGCGATTCTGCCCTAATTACTACGTCATCGGCAAAGGGCAGATGCGTGAGTTACCGCCCATTAACGTCGATGCCCATTCCATTCCACTGCAGTGTTTTAAAGACATCCTCCAGCGCATCGGTTAACAGTTTGGGCATATAACATCACCCTGTCTTACACCTCGAAGCAACTGAATGTGTCTTGTTTGGTGGTTCTGGAATTGAATGGACATCGTTGCCATTTGGTAGAGGCCCTCAGCACCTCCACATATCTCCAATATATTAGGCAGCGCTGCAAAGATTCCAGAACAGCCCAGGTTTCGATGGAGTCGAAGGCTTTAGCGTAGTCCACAATGGCCAGACAAAGCGGCCGGTTGTAATCTTCGGACTTCTGTATAACCTGCCGAGCAGCATGGATGAGGTCCACAGTATTAACCTTTACAAAACCTAGCCTGTTTTGGTGGCTAGAAGGCGATCAAATCTTGATGTTAGATGATTCGTGAAGATTCTTGAAATCAGTTTATAGACGTGGCTCAGAAGTGTGATCTACAGTTTTTGAGAAGTGTTTTGTGTAAAGTGGCGAGTAAGTGAGTCCCTGGGTTGGTCATGTCTGGCGGTGCATTCGAAACATATTTCCGTATACAAAAGACAATTTCAACGAATATCTGTGGCATTGATGTCACACTATTACCATTCGAGGTAGTTAGCTTTGTCAGATGACTTTTTCCCTGTGACTTCATGAAGGCTTCTGGCCCTCGATTTTGCTCGCTCGCCTCCCGTATGAGGTGAGTGTCCCAGCTTCGAAGGTCATGCCTCACCAAGCTCTAGATCATCCTATGGAATGATTGGGTATCTGGTCACCTTTGCCAAAATTGCCTCGTTTTCTTGATGAAGTCAATCTCATTCTTTGTGTAACCGTCGGCACACTGCCAGGTCTTCTTCCGTTGGGATCTTTTCTGGTAGATATAGCTCAATTGTTCATATAGCTCTTCATACGTTAACTCAAGGTTTTAAAGTAAGAAGTAGTGTTATTCGAGAAAGGTGTGGTTTGAAAGAAGATGTAGTGAAAAAGATTGAGAAAGGTATGTTGCGATGGTTTGGACATTTGGAAGGGATGGATGAAAGAAGATTCACGAAAGAAGTCTATCGACTAAGAATGGATGGATATGTCGGTAGAGGACGCCCAAGACGGACTTACGCCGACCAAATTGGCGACGTACTGCGGAAGGGCTAAATCAAAAGTACCCATAACCGACAAGCATGTATGACGAGGTTAATGAATGTTGAGGAAGCGAAAGAGGTATGTTTGAACCGGAGCATTTAGCGTTCCATAGTCTCTGCCTACCCCAATGGGAGACAGGCGTGACGTTTAGATAGATAGATAGAATTACGTTCATCGTGACGATCTTCATTTCAGCTCTGAAAGTCATGAGTGGCAAGATAGCGATTAAAGACTTACCTTAAAAGGAGTGCTCGTGTTCTTGCAGGTGTTCGCGTCATGTTGCGGCGTCCTCCGCACCGTGTGGTCGTCCACCGCTAGTCCCGCGTCAGTATCATGGTGGGCACGTGGTGTAGCCGCCCGGGTCATAGCGCGCGCGGCGGCGGCCAGGCGACCGACCGACATGGCGCACACGCGCGCAGCCATCGCCGCCTTTACCGCGCTCGACGAACTTGTCAACGCCGCACCTGACTCTGCACGTATGTAGCTAACTACATATCTTATGTGTTCTTTGCCAGTGGTATTTTTTGCACTGTGTGGTCATACTGGTCATCAAGAGCTAGTCCCGCAGCAGCGTTCGCAAGCTCGACGAATTTGTAAACGCTGCTCCTGACTCTTCACGTGTGTGAATTCTGCACCTTAGCGTATTATTAGCTACCTACAATACTATCGCTCTATCATAATTTTCTTTTAATGGTTTGCAACCTCTAAGTGAAAATAATACAAAATGCAATACCTATGGGGTTCGATTTCCACACAGGACAAATTACAACACACTTGTGCTATATTTTGTCTCAAACAATGTGTATATTATTGCATGTTTTGTATTAATGTTATTATCACTGCACACATACGTAATATGAATATAATTTCTTGCTGCTATGCAGAGGATGGACCTACAGGTAATATTATCTATAAGAGAAAATAATTAAGAGGATACTCTTTGGTTAACAATAATATATCCACAATAATATTTTTTTTTACTTTAATTATATATCTAAATAAATACTGATCACGTTCTAGTACTTACTACACGAAAAACAAACATCGTTTTTATACAAAAATTTCTGTTTTGATGTCCAGTTTATAAATATGTTGGTAGTTATAGGAGTTTCGAATTCGCGTGCGAAAGATTAGCTGAATGAAATTTTTATTTTTATTATAAAACGGTCATGTTAAACTTCTTGTACACACTTAATATGAGGTTTTTTGTGTGATATTATTCGCGGACGAGCTTGGTTTTATTGTTAACATTAAATGCACAAAAATACGTATAAGCGTATCTAACAGAGCTTCATTTATTTTGTTTAATATTGAATATACAAAATAGGCATGAATTATACGTAACAGGTATGAATCCCCCCGCAGGTATAAAGATGCTGTGGCTGCTGGTGCCGATCGTGATCTCGTACCTGCGCTCGGCCGCTGAGTTGTCCCGCGCGCCGCCGCACGTGCGCGCGCTGCACGAGTTTGCTCTACACTGGCTCACACGGGTCGGGCCCAAGCACCCGCAGGTAACTCTACAGCATACATAGGTACAAAGATGCTGTGGCTGCTGGTGCCGATCGTGATCTCGTACTTGCGGAGCGCGGGGGAGTTGTCCCGCGCGCCGCCGCACGTGCGCGCGCTGCACGAGTTTGCTCTACACTGGCTCACACGGGTCGGGCCCAAGCACCCGCAGGTAACTCTACAGCATACATAGGTACAAAGATGCTGTGGCTGCTGGTGCCGATCGTGATCTCGTACTTGCGGAGCGCGGGGGAGTTGTCCCGCGCGCCGCCGCACGTGCGCGCGCTGCACGAGTTTGCTCTACACTGGCTCACACGGGTCGGGCCCAAGCACCCGCAGGTAACTCTACAGCATACATAGGTACAAAGATGCTGTGGCTGCTGGTGCCGATCGTGATCTCGTACTTGCGGAGCGCGGGGGAGTTGTCCCGCGCGCCGCCGCACGTGCGCGCGCTGCACGAGTTTGCTCTACACTGGCTCACACGGGTCGGGCCCAAGCACCCGCAGGTAACTCTACAGCATACATAGGTACAAAGATGCTGTGGCTGCTGGTGCCGATCGTGATCTCGTACTTGCGGAGCGCGGGGGAGTTGTCCCGCGCGCCGCCGCACGTGCGCGCGCTGCACGAGTTTGCTCTACACTGGCTCACACGGGTCGGGCCCAAGCACCCGCAGGTATGTACACAGCAAGGGCGTATCTAGCAGGACCGGGTACACCGTGCCCATCCCAATATAGTCTAGTGCCCACCCCAGTATGGTCTAGTGTCCACCCCAGTATGGTCTAGTGCCCACCCCAAAATGTTGGGCTGAATCTAGACTGATGGACCTGAGAAACTTCACACCATTGTATTATGAAGACCCAGACCCACCCTGTGAAATTACTCTAGATGCAGAAGTTTACAGTCCTAGGCCGCGTCTCAACTAAATAGAAATTACCAACATTCGTGTTGTTAACACAACCTTTACTATGGGATTCCATGACTGCTTAAAATCAATGGACATGGAGTCAGTATAAAAGGCAACAATAAAAACATTTGGTTATTTTCCTTGGTGGAGGATATTTTTGCTACAAGCGCGTGTTGATAACAATAGTTGACAATTTTTCTTTGGTGCAGACATGGCCATGGGTTGGCATCCCAGCATCCGTAATTGTGCGGACACATACGGATTTGACCGCACTACGCATTGTGAAAAAAGGAGTGTCTATATTGCATGGGCGCGTCTGTAGATGCGCGTTCCACAGCGAATCTTAATAACATGGCTTCGAATCTCTAGAGCCACACGAAATATCACGCAATGTCAGAGAATTTCAGTGCGCTGTGCTCAGCTGTCATTGGTCATCAGATGTGTTATTTAACGTGCTTGCTGTAATTGAATAAAGTCCATTTGAGATCAAGTCATTTTGTCGCATTTCATGAAGAATATATATTTTTTTTCTTGTTTCATCTGCGATCAGTCATGGACTATAAGCAAATTTGCTGAGTGTGTAGTGTCGTGTCGAGTGTGTCTCCCAGCTGAGTCAGCTACTCATTATGGAGTTACTGGATTTTATCAAGTTCCAGGATAACACGTCGGCTCAGTCGTGTGTCGCACTTTGTTTGCAATAGCTGTGCCGCTAAGTGATTTGGATGTGCAGCTAGCCTCCTTTTATAGCGCATAGCGGTGTTTCGGATTTCTTCTTTTACTGTACATATTTGCAGATTTGCATGGATTTCGGTGTTTGTAACAAACCATGGCACATTTGACAAGGTTCTCAGGATTACGTTTTGAAGCCGCTGAAGGCTGTTTAGGTTAGAATCGCTGGCGCTTCTCCACAGCTGAATGCCGTAGATCCAACTTGGTTTCAGTATGCTTTTATAGATTAAAAGTTTTTTATCTGTGGAAAGCTTCGAGTTTCGTCCCAATAACCAATAGAGGTTTTTATAGCGGATGTTCTGTTCATCTCTCTTTTTTTTTATATGTTCTTTCCAGGTCAGACGGCGATCCAGATGCATACCGAGGTATCTTACGCTGTCTTTGGGTTGTAGTGGGTTGTTACCAAGTCTTACTGGTGGACAGTTATTCCGCCTCAGCGTAAATGTTACCTGAACAGATTTGTTGGCACTGGCTTTAATACGCCACCTGGATAACCATTTGCTTATTTTTGCTTATTTCGTCTAAGCCATTCTGTAACTTGATTGATGCAATGACGGGGTCTTTGTCGCTGGCAAGAATGGCAGTATCATCAGCATAAGTAGCTGTGGTAATACCTCGGATTTCTGGCAAATCTGCAGTATACACGGTATATAGTACAGGACCGAGAACGGAACCTTGGGGTACACCTGCTTTGATCTCCTGGAGTGTTGAAGTGGAGTTGCCTTCTTTAACCTGGTACCATCTGTTTGAAAGGTACGATGCGAGCAGAGCATAGTAGCTGTGTGAGATATTTGATTTGATCTTATAGAAAAGTCCCTTGTGCCAAACTTTGTCGAATGCCTGTTGAATGTCCAAAAAAGCTAAAGAACAATATTCTTTTTGCTCAAAAGTATTTCTTATTACATGGCATACTCTGTGAACCTGTTCTATAGTCGAGTGATGTTGCTGGAATCCGAATTGGTGATTAGGAATGCTGTTGTTTTTATTGAGCATGGGCATAATTCGGCTTAGTAAAATTTTGGTGAGGTTCATAGCACAGAGCACACATTGCGGGGGTGTTTCGATCACGCTTTGGACATATTTTTGTGCGCCTGTGCACACTTCACACAGCGGTATGGTCGCATGCAATATGAAATATGACCATACTGTTGACAGCGCTGACATTGGACGATAGACCTATTTTTTCTGGGATCCCCTATTACAACGGCTTGGTGGTATATATATTTAAGCTCCTTAGCGGCCTTATTATTGCATAAGGTTGACAAAAAAGGTGGATGTAGGCTTTTTATCGGGCCCATATTTTGCATTAATTATCTCTCTTAACACAGTATTACCTGTTAGTTCGATGTCTTCTCTTATAGCATTGAGTGGAGTTGACGGATGTAGATTTCTGATGACAAGCCTGTAGCATCTTTCATCTTTTTTCTTAAACGTGTGGCCGATGAGGCCATGTTCGCGTACTAACCCAATAATATTTTTATAAGTTTCAATTGTGGCACTACTAACCCTTAACTGGTTTTGATTAACAATTTAAGGCTGGTTTCAGAGTCACGCGTTTGACCGGCGCTGGCCACACGCGTGCGCTTACAATTACACTAGATTAGTAGTAGCGTTTCATGGTCACGCAGTTCAGCCGCGCCGCGTGTGAGACGCGCGCGCCGGCCGCGCTGCCGAAGCTTCATACATTGCAATGAGAAACGCGAACTCGTTTCACAGTAGTCCGCGCGCCAAACGCGCTGTTGAGACGCGCTGGCCGACGGCGCGTGCCGCGCGCGTCACTCTGAAACCAGCCTTATAGCTAAAGTCCTTTTGGGAAGCTGCAGTCTTTAGTAGTTCTGTAAGTTTGATGACATCTTGTATGCCATAGAGTACTATGGGCGGAGGCTTAACCTGTTTATTAGGCTGATGCAAGTCTTCTTTTTCAGTTAGATCTACAGGAAGTTCTTGATACCTGTTAGAGGTAGTAATAGCGGTTGGACTAAGAGATAACTTCTTCCGTTTTGGATTTCTAATTGATGGTACCCTTTGCCAGTCTGGGGGGCCTGGAGGATTGTTCACTTTTTCGTTTGGTTCTAAGTACTGGGACTTGGGTTGGCTAGACTGGAGCTGTGTAGGTTCATTAAAACCGCTTTGCTTGCTCCCTAGAGATGCACTTCTAGGTCTCGTTATAAAGAGGCCAGGATGAAATGCTTGCTGCACAAATTTCTTGTTTCATGAAGAATATCACAAATATTTGTTTTTCTTTTGTAGCTTTATAGCTTTCTCCTAAATTATATACCAACAAGAATCCATTTTAATTTTCCAGGAATTCAAAACCATGATGCAACAGTCTTCAGAACTTCGCAGCAAGTTAGAGAACGCTCTAAAGGCGAACCAGGCGAGCGCGCGGTCCGGTCGCGCCTCACAAACTCAGAGGCCCGTGTTCGACGCCAAACCGGCCAAACCTACCATACAACTGAAGACCGACTTCAGCGATTTTAGGTAAAATAATCACAGGCAAAAACTCATAAGAATATTGTATTGTCAAAGACGAGCTATATACTGATGCAAGTTGGTCTCATCTATATGTTATTTTAACCTATTCGCTGCCAAGCGAGATGTAATAGAAAATCAATTGCTGTGAATCATATGTGATGGTACACGGGACAGGGAAACTGTTTTATTATGCGTAGAGCGCAATTATTTGTTTGACCATCTTGACAATAAAAAAGCAACATAATCCTTTTATTGAGATTTTTCTATTATCTTATTGTTCTTTAAAGAAAACAAGCTCGTAAATATTGAATTATAAACTGTAAATTCAAAATACATTAAAATAAATAATGCTACTTGATCAGTTTGTAGCGCGCCTAATCGATGGGTACTAGCCATAAACACTTTAAATTTTATGTAGTAATTTAAATTTAGTACGAGAATATAGCTGAATACAAAATTATGGAATTGTACGGATTAATGTAGAGCTTACAAATGTATAGGAGAATTGGGCCTGTTTTATTCACATATTTTAAATAACAAATATTCAAAATTGGCTACTTTCATGCTTTTGTTAACTAAAACACACTGATACACGAATAGCCTGTACCACGGGTCCTCGCGTTTCATACCCCTCTATACATTAAAACATACACGTGTTTGCGTACAACATCTACGCAGCCGTTTTTGAGTTGTCAGCCTTTCAAATAAAGCATGACATATCATGAATACAGGCCCGAAATTGTCAAGGTGTATGGAACAAAAGTAAGATGTAAAAGAAGTTAAAGAAGAGTAAGATAGAAAAGAAATTATGAGAATAGAATTTAATAAGTGTAGCTAGCTGTGTGTTATTGAATGAAGTAGTTTTGCTTTTAGATTGTTTTATGCCTTAACTGGACACAAACTGATGTCTAGATTCTTATGTTTTATGACTTTGTAAACTTGTTTTTGTTGTTAAATGCACAGCCAACAAATATTTAAAAGTATATAGCACACTTTGATTTTATGGTTTGCAAATTATCCTTACTTTAAATTATTGAAGTTAGTTCATACTGTCAGAAACATATTTAGATATAAATTTATAGTGATTGTAGAAGTTAAACTTTGGGCGTAGTTTAAAATATAATTAATATTATAGGCCTCGGACAAAATGCTGGTTTTAATAAATATAGAATACCTCCTATTAGGTCGTAAATTTATTTTTGTGCTAATTCTGCATTCATTAATTTTGTATAATATTAAAATATAGTTATATTTGTACGTGTTTCATCATAAATGCAACTGTCAATATTCAGTCGCGAATGAGACAGTCCTTTTATGTAATTAACAAAAACTAACTAAAACGAAAAGTATAACACGAAAGTAAGTAATAAATTATATTTTGTCTAAATATGCATGAATATAATAATCCAGTGATGTTTTAAGGACGTATACTACTAATTTTACTGAGGACAACATTATTTAGATTTAAGACAAACTAGTTAAAAATCTTCAGTTTTAATGGTGCATCCAAACCTCAGTTACTGCGCAATATTTTGAAACATGGCAACATTCTATATTTTTACCAACAATCTATGGATTTACCTCAAGTGTTTTGTTTCATTCAACATTCTGAAATGTTGCGGAAAAAAGGTAACGTTGGTGTGGATGCGAAATAAGAATAGTCAGCATAAACGAAAGCAAACTATATGTAAAACCAATGACTTATTGCTATTGCGATTCTAAAAGGCTTTTGGCGTTAAATCTATTTGACATGTTATGTCCAAAGCCGATACAATTGAGATCATATAAAAACTTGCTTTAAACACAAAAATCTGAGCAAGTTAATCATTAGCACAATATATGACTAATACAAAATAACCATTCCATAACAATATTTTTAAATCATTTCACACGATTTTAAATACGACTACCCATTTTATTAATCCCTCTATATTATGTTTTGTCTTTACTTGTAGAAGAATAACAATAAAGTCTGGAGAAGCGTAGCTATCTCCATGGTTAGTTAAAAGTATTCCTATAAATCGTGCGATTTAATTATAAACAAATTTTAAAACTATTAGTTGACTGACGTGTTGTCCGATTTCCTGCTGGCCAACAAATCGGCCAACTAATTGGTTATATGTATAGTGCGTATGAAATATTCTTATATAGAAATGGACCGTATAACGCGATGAAATTATTGAGTAAACAATTCTGTGATAGTTACTTTATACAGTTTTATTCAGTATGGAGATAACACGCTTTGTCTAATCTAATACCTGTGTTGTCAGCAATTTGAGTGGTCAATATGTATGGCAATGCACCGACCAGAAATATTTCTTTTAATAGATAGTTTATAAGGACCTGCTATCTCACTACAGCATCTATAAATTCTATATTGAATTTGAACATTTTATTTGTTTCGTAAGGCAGATCCAAAATGCAATTTTATATGCCCCAAAATACTTACCCCATGCATTCAAATGCAAACGGTATGTATGACTGAATATTTTTTACTGTTTTGACCTCGTGTGTAGAACGAAGCGTGTTGTCTTCATTCAAGTGACTTTTACGAATATTTTTCGGTACAATGTCCGCATACATAACGTAATGACAAATAGAGTGATAATAATATTTATTTTTAAATTAAATGTAACAAATATATCTTCTAAAATGTTATATAGTTGGCTGTTAAATCGGTAAATGAATATCTGTGTTGATTCTATAACAGTAAATGAATACATGTTTTGATTATTTTACATGGATTTTTTAAATCGATTTAAGCCAGAAAGACTATTTATCAAATCTTGACACTGTTACAATGTTATTTTATCCCTCTTTCTCTTTACGTTACGTATCGACAGCAATAAGATCCATTTTGCCAAATTTTAATGAAATAAAGTAACATTTTACATTTCTTATGCTTCCATTATTTGTGAGTTGGTGTCTACCTACTTGTTCCTAAACAGTTCGCTTTATTACGTACCTATATTTAATTAGTTGTAACATATAATATATACAAGCTAGCGAGAGCATTTAGAAGGCTAACTATAAGATTTTTATACAATGTGCTGTTGCAATTTGTCATACTGTTTAGATTTCAAGCAAATTCAATATTGAGTACAATAATAAAATCACAAATTTCTGTACAATCACAGAACCTATCTATATGTGCTAAGAAATATGCAACAATTTGTTCAATATCTAATATATTTGCAAAATATATATCTATTTACAGTTTTTATACCATTCATACACTCACTACAAGCCCAACCTGTGTGTAAAATTTTAGTCGTCTAAATGCTCTTACTCTTTTCTTTTTAATAATGCAGTCGTGTCTAACATTTTGAATTATTATGTCTTCGCAAGTCAATTATGACAATAGTTTCACTTTAGTTAAGAGAATATAGGTATTTATTTAGTTTAAGTTGCCAATCATTGTACCTTATGCTTTTGGTTCAATAAAGATTATTAACATAGTATGAAATGAATTTTATTTCAAACTAGCTGCAAACTGCTCTCCAATTACCCTCTGGATATAAACATATACTTATTATAGAATCATGGGGTATACTATGAAAGAAAATAAAATTACAGAGAAAACAAGCAATGCCTCTGAGTTTGTTTCGGCCTTTTTCTCAAGAAGTATTTTGCTAGGAAAAGCTGGCATCATCTATAGTAGGGTTTTGATTTGTATAAGTGATGTGCACAACCAAAATGCTATGTCTTTACTAGCAGTGCCGTAACTTTGCTTCTGTTAAGGCTCCTACACACAGAGCCGGCGCTACTGCCGCCGGCCGAGCCGCGGTGCACCCGGCGCCAAACGAAGCCGCCGGCATGGACGCCCGGTTATACCAGTGTACCACGCGGGTAGCAACTTGCTAGGTTGTAATGTTGTGTGTGGTTGTAAGCTGTGCGGCTTTGTGCACGCCTCTGCGGCAGATGCCCGCATCACAAACGCAAGGAAAAAGCTGGCGGCCCATGCCGCCGGCACTGTGCAGCCTTTAGCGGTTCCTAGGTATAGGGTGCAGACTGGTGGAGCGAAAAAGTGACCCAATTTTCACATATATATTTTTTAAACGCGCATTTATTTATGGTCCCAGATTATGCAAGTTACTGCACTGTTACCAGTGACGAAGTTTGGTCTAGATGGGCGCAATGTCAGTATAATAATATGTGCAAGAGTACTTCGGCAGCGAATTACATAATTATTATTGTGACCGATTCTTGTAAGAAGGGAATTCGGTAGGATGCAATGCTGCCTTCAAAATTTCAACGTGTTATTAAAGCGGCAAATTTTGTCAAAAATTAAAAAAATTACAGCTCAAGCTGTTTTGACAATTAGAAAACCACAGATGTGAGAAGTATCAGATATAGCGTATTCGTCCAACTAAGCGTGGCACGTTGACAGCTATGTGTGCGTGACCTTTGGCGACTGGCACTGTACGGACACGCGCGTCTATGTGTGTGTAAAGTTGCCAGATTATGAATAATCTCCCAGTATTTTGCATATAGTTATGTAATATTCTTATATTCATTTGCGGTTTTGAAAAATTGACCATGGATTTAATTAATGCTTTTATAAATACATTTCTTAAATGTAGGTGCCGAGTTAAGTTTTAACTACTTCGTAAATCTGTATATATAAAATCCTTGCGTTACTGACTGACTGACAGACAAGCTACAGCCGAAACTACTCGGAGCATGAAGCTGAAATTTAGCATGTACCTATGTTTCTTGAGAACCGTAGGGGTGGACTAAGACGGGATTTCTCGAAATTCCCACGGGATCAGGCAAAACGAGAAATACGAAAATATGTGCGTGCGAAGCCGCTGGCGTCGATTAGTTGAGAAATAAATAGTATGTATGTACACACGGCACCAAGTCAAGCTGAACAGTTGCTGTACGATTTTGATACTTATTCCCTACGCCATAAGTATGTATGTACACACGGCGCCAAGTCAAGCTAAACAGTTGCTGTACGATTTTGATACTTATTCCCTACGCCATAAGTATGTATGTACACACGGCGTCAAGTCAAGCTAAACAGTTGCTGTACGATTTTGATACTTATTCCCTACGCCATAAGTATGTATGTACACACGGCGCCAAGTCGAGCTAAACAGTTGCTGACTGCTGTACGATTTTGATACTTATTGCCTACGCCATAAGTATGTACGTACACAGGGCGCCAAGTCAAGCTAAACAGTTGCTGTACGATTTTGATACTTATTCTTTACGCCATAAGAACGGTGCAAAGGTCAAAGTTTATAAGCTTGACGATTAGTAGGGTGTATACGAATATTTGGATCGTTTGGGGATCGAACTCAAAACAATATTATGTAAGGTATATACTAATGGAAATTGAAATTCTATTACTATATTTATGAGAAAGAAGATATATCTACAATATACTTTTATAATACGGTAATGTATTTTTCATAAACATGACAATCATTATCACATAATCAATTGACAAGTGCATTTTCCCTAATTCAGGCAGAACGGCGTCGACAAAAACTGGCAACACTTACATATTTCTTGCACAAATACGAATTTTATCGAAATTAAATTAGGAAACAGTCAAATTATCAATAGTTACCTGTGAAAAGATATTCCATTTTCCTGTTTTTGTTTTTAGGAACAACTTTTACAGTGTTTAAGAACACAAGACGGCATTTTGAGAATTTAAAAGTTGACGTGATCGTGACGCGTGAACTGTACGATGCTTCGCAGCGCACTGAGTCGAGTTGGTATTCGCTTTTCAATTTTGTATTTGCTTTAGTGGCCGCACGCAACTGTGCCGCGCGTTACATCTGATACTTCTCACATCTGTGTAGAAAACTATAAAATAGTATCATCAGTTGGTAAGTTCGTAATAATAATATTTTGTGAACCTTTTAGAAATAAAGAAAAAAAATGCGTTTATTTCTATCAGACGAAAGACATGAACAATAACGACAATGTTGAAAATGAAAAAGATTACAGTATAACGGTACAATTCTGTACACGCCTGTCGCCTGTATAAAAATGGGATATAAAAATAGGTTTTGTTTAATGAGCATAAATTATACCATGATAGGTATATCGGCTTGGAGTTATCCCGGTTGCATCCAAAGCTTATTAAACGAATGTTACATTAGTAGGTACGGTAGTACGGAGTAGTACCTACGTCACGTCGTAGGTATACCTCAAAGTTAGGGCTACTAGCCTTTCCTGGCATTGGGTTGGACGTGGCGCAATGGGAGGGAGACTGGGCGGCTTCTCTTCTTCCCGTAGGGCTCGTCTCTTGTCGGCAGTGGGTAGCTTTTAGTGGTAACACCACATACTCGTGCTGGAATTTCTGTGCTGGAGATCCGATATATATATATAGTATAAATAAATATCTATGCTCTATGGTAATATATAGGTATATTTTTTTATTCTGTAATCTGTATCTCAGAAGCATTGTCATTCAAAATCACAAACTTGAGCTAATTTCGATGAAACCTCGTGTGAAATGTGAATTTCTATCCCTTTATATTATAACCTCGGTGGAGAATCTTAACATCGCGGTTCACAAAATGACGTCATTCGCACAGCGTCATCTAGTGTTTAAATGATAAAAAGACAAAATAAATTCTCGATTCGTATGGCTAGGCTAGCAAGTCAAGCTAATTAGTCTAGCTCATAATAACAAATACTATCACAATTCGACTGAGATAGATAAATAATAAATTTTCTCTTTCTGAACAACACTATTTCTGTAAGGGTTGGCTTACCTATAAGTGAGGGATGTCTGCACCCATAACATTAACTAGCAAATATTTGTTAATCATAATGGTAATGCATATTAATTATTGTTTGACTATCGTGGTAGGTACAGTGTAAGAGATTTATCCCGAATATGCACTTAAATAAAACAACTTCGAGACTGTACCCCATTTTCATTTTACACTTAAGTTTGGGCAATCGTTTAATTGTTCGCATTCGAGTCATTTGCCAACAGGAACCATTTTCATGAATTCATTAATGTCCCCTATGCAATGCAATTGGTCGTAGTTTGCCCCTCTAAGATTTGAATACATTCTCTCTTGTAAACAATGAGCCCTATAAATAATATCCACAAATTTCTTAAAACACAAAAGTTTATTGTTTTAACAATTACATGTCACATTAATCATATTTTTATCTACTTTTCACTCGTCTACATTCCCAGCAGCACTTTTCTCGCCGTTGTCCGTAGTATTTTCTTCCGAGGTCTCTATTTTAGCCTTTTTCGCCTTGCCTGTAAATAAAAAGTATATTTTAATTTTATAATAATTATAATTTACCCATCATTTGTTGTCGGTGCATAGGGTTCCCACCAAGAATTTAGGGTCCCAAGCCAACCTTATCTGCAAGTGGTGCACCTGCCGATCAACGGACGAGGCTTCTAGCAAACAAAATATCGCGATAAGCGGCAATAGGCTCGCCACCTATTACGTGGGATCAAAACACTGGCGAAAAGTGGGCGTTTAATATGCCTCTGCCTACCTCTTCGGGGACACAGGCGTGAGTCTATGTATGTATGTTGTTGTAGGTACTCTAGGTAAGAAATTAGGTACAGAAAAAATATATAAATGTTGGAGAAGAAACGTCTACTTATATGTTCGACAAATGTACCATTGGAAAAAAATTTTGGTCAGTCCTGTCGACTGATTGGTGCATTGGTCAGTCCTGTCGACTGATTGGTGCATTCGATGATAGACGGGTATACAGAAAGGCAAATAGGGGCGTTATGCATTATTTATCTACCAAAATTTTCATAAAAATGATTTAGGTACCTATGTAAAATGCTATAATAAATTTTCTTCGTCTCACTGTTGAAAGAATGTGCTTACTTCTAGCGAACAGAGGCGGCAGTGTGGCCACGGTGAGGTATCCGGTGTGTCCAGGCGAGCTCTGCGGCCACGCACCCACCACGTAGCTCGTCTCACTGTTGTGCTGATAGAATGTGCTTACTTCTAGCGAACAGAGGCGGCAGTGTGGCCACGGTGAGGTGGCCGGTGTGTCCGGGCGTGCTCTGCGGTCACGCACCCACCACGTAGCTCGTCTCACTGTTGTGTTGATAGAATGTGCTTACTTCTAGCGAACAGAGGCGGTAGTGTGGCCACGGTGAGGTGGCCGGTGTGTCCGGGCGTGCTCTGCGGCCACGCACCCACCACGTAGCTCGTCTCACTGTTGTGTTGATAGAATGTGCTTACTTGTAGCGAACAGTGGCGGCAGTGTGGCCACGGTGAGGTAGCCGGTGCGTCCGGGCGTGCTCTTTGGCCACGCGGCCACCACGTAGCTCGTCTCACTGTTGTGTTGATAGAATGTGCTTACTTGTAGCGAACAGCGGTGGCAGTGTGGCCACGGTGAGGTAGCCGGTGTGTTCGGGCGTGCTCTGCGGCCACGCACCCACCACGTAGCTCGTCTCACTGTTGTGTTGATAGAATGTGCTTACTTCTAGCGAACAGCGGTGGCAGTGTGGCCACGGTGAGGTAGCCGGTGTGCCCGGGCGTGCTCTGCGGCCACGCACCCACCACGTAGCTCGTCTCACTGTTGGGCTTCTCCTCCACTGGACTCGCTGAACTCTGTCAAATATATAAAAGATTTGATTACAACATGCGCGTGTACTACCCTCCCTGCTAGATCGAATTTGATATTAGGTGCCCTCGTCCAGCAGTAACTGAAACAGGCCGACGACGATAAGGTGTTCTGCAAGAGAACCAAAGTTGCTGAAGTATAGGTACAATAGGTGACGATACGTAAGCGAGATGTATCACAGCCTTGCCGCCTAGGGTACTCAGCAGGCTTAAAGGTTTTAGTGCTTAGAAATGAGCAGTGACATTCAATTCATTTGATTTCGCCTCCTAAAGGGACATACAACATTGTGGTATATACTTTACCTAATAACAAATTGACTGTATATATTCCGGTAGATATCGACTGACAGATCGCATACCTACATTACGGCCATCTACTGGTTCCCAAACTACAATGCTATTAAAAGACTAATGAGAACATCAAATAAAATAGACAATCACATACAAATAATGCGTAAATTGCATCCCATTTGCTCCACAAAAACTCGGCTCAAATAAATCAAGTAACCAACAAAAATGCGTCGTCTTGACGGTAATTACCGTCGCTCATTAGCGGGTCGCGATGGGTCGATGACGTCACCCGTCAACGGCTAAGCGGGGAACAGACGGACCGAGTCATGTGCCATTACGCAGACGCACCTGCGGACCAAGACGTGCGGTACAGTCGAATATTACTGTTTTGTAGTAAGTTATATTATGATGTGCAATCAACATGAACGCGCGAATCATTGCCAGGCTGCAGGCAGAAGTTAATTTGACTAATTCAGGGAATAGGTATGAACCATTCTACGAAGGTTGATTTAAAATGATAATTGAATGTTACTTTTTTTTTCTTCTAAGTTAAAGTTTTCACCTACTTCCAAAGCACCCATGAGAGCTGAATCACCGGTGTAAAAGAAACGACCAATAGCCTCGTAGAGCACCTTAAACCGTCGGTCCCGAACGCTCGACTGGCATGAAGATCTTTGACAATCGTTACGGGGAGTCAGGACCCGCAAATAAACCGATACTGGTCTAAACCATACATTATGGCTACCTATACCACGGTAATAATATCTAACAGTATTGTAACTCCATACAAACGCACGAAACTCGAGTTATACCTACGCGCCTCGAGAAGAGTACCCATTAGACTGTGCGGACTGTGCCTACAGTACCCACAGCCGCGATCGTGCCGCAGCTCGCATACGGCGCGTCTGGTAGGTATATAACTCACGAAGACGGCCGAGTTACAATACTGCAATACTGTTAGATTATATTACCGTGCCTATACCTTTGGGTCGCGGAGGTCGGACGGCAGTCGCTAGCAATAAAAAAATTATATTCTATCAAATCTGGTTAGACTACTTAGTAAGTGAACCCCGGACTACAATGCGGAAAGTCTTGGATACAGCTGCGTTAGCTAGGATTTAGGATCATCGATGAAGATAAAAAAATAGTAGAAGTCTACGTAGGTAATAATTATGTCGACGGTAGATATTTTATACTTATTTATTTATAGACTCACGCCTGTATTCCCGAAGGGGTAGGCAAAGGTATGATATAACACCCACATTTCGCCATGAATTTTTAGGTCCCACGTAATAGTGGGCGAGCCTATTGCCGTACCGGGCACATTTCCAGACTCCGTGCTGCTACTGAGAATTTCATGACAGAAAAACCCAACAACACTGCCCGACCCAGGAATCGAACCCGGGACCTCCCGATCCCACGCGCACATTTATGCCGCGAGACCAACGAGGCAGTCGTATAGGGTTTGATGTCGAGTTTTCCGTCGCTACGCAAAGATGGTATTTGCATCGTGTTATCCCTTAGTCGCCTCTTACGACACCCACGGGAAGATAGGGGGTGGTGACACTTGTATTCTATGCCGTCAACCACACAGCTAATTTTACAATAAAATGAAATATAATATTGTAAGAATATAGCAGTGTTGTGTTTGATGTTAGTGATGATACAACATGAAGGGTCAGGGCGCGGCACAATTACCGGCGCGAGGGCTCGTACCATCTCGTCCTTCGAACACCAATCACTAACGTACAACTCAGCTGTTTGTACATTGATTTTAACCTAAATAGGCATGGCAAATTATATGTACCTAAGTTGTAATAGGTATGTACTTATAGACATTGTGCTAAGTGTCTAAACACACTATGCCGAAGTTACGCGACCGAAGTTCGGCACGATTACGACTGCAATGCTATTTGAATTATTGACGACACATTATACCTACCGAAATTAGTTGCGTTATACGGTACAGCGTATCTTCGGTCAGGCGTAAGTTCAGCGGCAACTTTTATAGCAGTAGAGCACAAGCGTAGTTCGTAGCACGAGCGTACGTTCGGCACTTATGGTGTGTCATGTTAGCCGAATATATCGGAACGTAAAATCGGCCGAGGAACTTCGGTCGCGTACCTACCTTCGGCATAGTGTGTTTAGACACTAATGGCCAATTACACGATACGGCCACGACATCAATCCTTCTACCTACCTAATACAAAATCTTAGGTATTTATTAAGCAGTCTATATTTGTTTATTGGTAACATCTAACGATACGATACGATCTTATTTGCGATAAAAAAATTAAAGAACCGCTCTTAGATAAGAGTTACATCCTAGGTGGTCTGTGTTTAGCTACCTATATCTCACTCCCAATTTATCATTCCATCTCATAAATAAACATTGACTCAATGACGTCACAACACGTTTCAAACAAAAGCGTTTGACGCAAGCTGCAGCTGTGTATCTAATAGCAGATACGCCGTATAATCTTGCTAATGAGAGGGGACATCTCTGGGCTCTGAGCTCTGTGATTACGACGCCGCGAGGCGCCACCGTCGCCTTATCATTTGGCTGAGTCTAGATCTAGGCGAAAAGTAGGCGGGCCTAAATATCTATGATAAAACAGCTTAGGTAATGTTGCTCAATGGTATACAGAGTGAACGCTTTATCAAGACTGCACGGTTGGCGTAGTGGTTTAAGCGGCCGCCTCGCCGCTTGACACTGTGCCGAGTGTTGTGGGTTCGATTCCCACACGAGGTAGCACTTTGTCTAATTCACAAATTGTTGTTTCGAGTCTGGGTGTTCATTGTGTCCGTTAGTTGTATGTTTGTGAAGTCCCTCGCGGCACAGGGATTTAGTCCCAATGCGGGAGTTGTCTTTTTAAAGAAAAATAGAGCTTATGGTATAGTAGTACCGCAACTCCATGTCCTGGCGTGTATTTTGCGTATTAAGAGCCCATGAATGAGGCCTAATATTAAAAGACATGTGAATATTTTAATGTGTTTCCAGAGTATTTCTACACAACACGCAGTTTTTTTTAGCTGAAGAAGCCGAAATTCGGCGTAACGAGATCAAGATAGGGCTTCTTGTTAGAATCAGTCGGATAAGTCCAGTGGATATTTATGTCCTCTTAGCATAAGTCTTTGGATATATGAAAGTAGACATAACATAGGTAAGAAGATTAAAATGTGAAGTCCAGCTGGAATAGAATAATGCAGCATAATACGCTGACTCCATGATAAGATTCAGTCACATTGAAAGTCAATAATTTAAAAGTTTTAGGTTGATCCATAAACACACATACATATATAGACTCATTCCTGTTTCCCGGAGGGGTAGGCAGAGACTACGGAACGCCATTTGCAACGATCCTGACATATCTCTCTTGCTTCATTCACTCCCAACAGATTCCTCATGCATGCTCTTCTGTTCAGGGTACTTCTAACCTGTCCTGCCATCCATAAACACTGCAGAATAATTAGCCGTGCGTGGTTTAAGAGAGTCAATACCGAGATGTTCAGAAGATTTTAAGAGGAATAAGAAAGGTAGATCGACCTGTCAGATTCAGGTTCAAGCTCCGGTCGATACTAGGTACCTATCCCTATTATATAAGAGAGGACATCTTTGAGCTCAACGCAACGCAAGATAGGTATCACAACACGGAAGAAAATTACCAAAACTAACGACATCATAAATTAGCTTTAGTCAAGGTATTCCGTTCCAGTAAGGTGTGAATCCGCCAACTTGCTAGAAGTTAATATCAAATATGTTTATTCATTCAAATATTAGCGGTCACGTCTAATAGCGATGGCTTGTAATAACCGCGTAAGTGTATAAACTCATAATTGGAGACCTTGACAGAGTTGTGGCGAAGATTACACTAATTTAACCCCGACGCAACGGTGTCTAGTAACCGCAGTTGAACTTCGTCGAGAAACCTTGGCCTCAACAAAATTGTATTTTTTTCTTATTTTAGAATACAACTCTGGCACATGAAACAATCATGTTTTGCAGGGGACTTTGAATATATTCAGCCTACGGATACGAAGTAGACGTAGACGCGAAACAGCAACTTCTAAATCTCAAACAAAGTGCTGTCTCGTGTGAAGAATTGAAGATTGAACCCATGAAACTTGGCGTAGTGTCGATCGGTGAGGTGGATGCTAAAACCACCTCATCATCCGAGAAAAGTATTATTTTTCAATAAATGATGAAATCTCGGTGTAAAATAAAATATTCTGGCTCTAAATACACTGGTGCTCCGTGCTTCAGAATAAGCCAAAGCATCCAAATATTTGCACGATGCAACATTCGCATAAAAAAACAAACACTTATTGAAAGTTCACACTTCCCGGGAATTGCTCAGCACGAATAATAATAAACTTGCATTTCGCTGGCGCATTAACAGAGATATCAAGGCATTAACCATTGAAAAACAACATAATGTCGAAGGCACCGGGCGGTGTGTGCGAGTGCGCATGCGCGGGCCCGGCGCGCGCACGCACCGCAATTACGTAACATAAATTCAGACTCTGAACGCCGTGATCGATGGACCGTTGCGTTCCGAAACACAACAAAACCATGTCCACTTGTTACATTTTGATTTATTATATCAACTTTATTTAGATCGGATTGTAAATTTTAGTCTAACCGTATCATAAGTACGCTTTATTACCCACCAGTAAACCCGTCAGGTATGAGTCCAATGTTTTAGATTGAATATATTAAAACACAATAACACACATACGACTTACCTCCATCAGTAAACATAAAATAGATAAGCTTTTATAACAAGAAATAAACGGGCGACGTACTCTTCCTAATACAAGCGATTAAACGGCCATAAAGCCCAGATTAAAACATAAAACCTTCATGCTGTCAACACAGAATTTAACCTCTCCACTGGATGACATAAACGAAAAAGGAAATAAAAAGGTTTTGAAAAAAGAATAACGAGCAAAGAGGCGCATTAAGAATTGAGATAAGAGAGATGGACGGGCACTCAGCGCGCGCGGCGGACTTTATTATTTATTGACACTTAAAATAATTACCGGCCGGTTGGCCCGTGCCGAATGTGGCCAATGGCCACTCGTGTCGAAGACCTTATGTCGATACGTTCGCACTATAATAGACATTGATATTCAAAGCGGTAAATATTCGCCTATCTGTCTATCGGTACAAAATTAATAACCACAAAACCTTCTTAACATTTTATTAAGTCTGTACTGTCAGTAGGTATGTTCATTAAGAGCTTTTATTTCCTTTACAAAAGTTTCAATGGCTCATCCTTGTGTCCCATGCAAAAAAGAGCATGAGAGAATCACTGCCGTGGATTGATGACAGATTCCAAGCGCATTATAATATTGCCGAGAATACCTTTCAACAAAATATGTTCTCATCTCTGGGATGGATCGGCCAAATACCAGCTTGAGACACTTGACTCAATAGAGAGAAAAGCCAGGATGCTCATTGGTGATGAAGAAGTTACCTCAAAACTTCAAAGCCTCGAACACCGACGACGAGTTGCTGCTTTATCGGTATTTTACCGTATACATTTCGGAGAGTGTGCAACGGAACTGCATGATTTAATACCCTCATCCCCTTTCCACTATCGGACAACCAGACGCACTGCCCAGCGCCATCGGTACATGGTCGATATTCCAACCATACGTACAAAACATTTTGCTTCCTCGTTCATCATGCGCGCTGCAAAACAATGGAACTCTCTGCCAGAATCTGTGTTACCCGATCAGTACAATTTGGGTGTCTACAAGACGCGAGTGAATAGGCATCTTCTAGGTAAGCGTGCTACATCCTAGATCGCATCATTGCTTACCATCATCATTTCATTTACTAGAAAAAAAAATTGCCTACAAAGCATCCTCTTTTAACATAATGTTACAGTAAAGTTGTAATGATTACAACATCTAAATACGGAACCAGAGCGACTGCAAATCTAGCAAGTAACAGCATTAAATAAAAGTCTTCTTTAGGCCAACTTGACAAGAATCGAACATAAACATCAACCCCAAAATAAAGCTCACTGAAACCCTAAACGGAAATGCCTTAAACTTCCAAAAATATTAGTGGAAACAAAATAAGAGAAAAACACGATATGCAAATGATTCAAGAACCGAAAAGGTTGTTCGATAAAGTGTCACTTGGCTGCCAAAACGGTTACAATAAACAAAAACAACGGTTATCGGCGACTCATGTATCTGTCCAGACACCGCTGACAAACTGACGACGGATTTAGACGTTCATCCCGGACACTTACAAATGAGAAGTAAATTATTTAAAGGCTGTGTTGCAAGGATCAGCGTTTGTGATTAGGTTTATGAATTCGATTTTTGAAGGAGACGAGTCACATGTGTGACAAATGATAAGTTTATTTTAAAAATATATGCATATGAGGACTGGTATTAGGTATTGACTATTGTTTCTATCTCTTTTGGATAGAAAAGACGATATGAAAAGGTAACTAGGTGGCCTTTACCTTTTGTATAAGTTTCATCGGAAACACATGAATAAAATAGCTGAGACTCTCATTTCAGGTTTTTACCGAAAAATTATTTAGAGATGGTAACATTCACAGTATAACACTTCGATATTTACCGACACGGGTAGAATTGTAGCGAGTATCACACCACTTGCAGCTCCAGCAACAAGGCCAATAAAATTTAAGCCATTTTTATTCAAAACCTCATCCTTTTTAAAGTCCAGTTTCTCCAGCCAAAACAGGGACGTATTCATCCAATAGTACGAAGGGAGTCACCCTACGTAAGATATCGTAAAAAGCGTCGGTAGCGGTGAAGCCCGTGTCGCTGATATCATACACGCAAGCAGCACCTGCGGCGGGATTGATGCGTCTGCTCACAGCATTGGTATTACGGCTCTTATCGATGTATATGTCACAACAGTGTTGTCATGACTTTAAATTTAAGGTGCGTAGTCAAAGATGAGACAAGAAATTCTGAAGAAGGTTGTGGCTTTGGTTTTGTTATGTTTTAACTCAGGAAGAAATAAGACCCATATTTTTTCAAAATATTTTGAAGACAGAACAAAAGCTTAATTGCAGCTTTTGACTAACTTTTTATTTGCCGCAAAGATGTTGTTTGTCTTAATAATTAACAAAATCTTTGAGTTGTTTTTTCTAATTATTTATGTATTGCTTAGTATCTTTAAATCTGTCTGTAATCTCTGATTTTGTTCCTTAAAGCATTGATTTGGTTCAACTCCAAAGCACGCAAGAAATATCATCCAACATTTCCGCACAAAAACGTCCTCACTCATAACATCGAGACGTGTATCATTCGATAAGGACGATAGGATCGGCGCGTCAAGCAGATCGATACTCGATTACGCAACGATTAAATCGAGCGGTATCGTATATCAATCGAGCCATTACGCCGCGGCTGTCAATAATGGGAGCGTATGAATCATGATACGCCCGCGCCGTCATACGCACGCATTGCATTTGTGTCTGTATAAATACTGGCTCTGCACCAACAATTTGTCAAATTCCTGGGTAATTTTCACGAATTTGTTGGTAACTTCGATGAATGTGGCTATACGTAGGATTCAATATACTTCTGTTTAATTTGATGCAGGTTTCGAGACAGTTTAACTTTACCCGGGACATAATGAGTGTCAAAACTCAGTGACTTCCAGAGTCACTACTGATGAATTTAGCTGCACAGGTGATACAGTAGTGGGATGGATGGTGGGTTTATAGACTCATATAATGGCATACGTTTTGACACTTAAACTGCAGCCCTGATATTACTAGCTATACCATCAACAGCAACAAGCTTTTCCCACAGCCATACGCAGTACTAACATAGTGCGTTTGATCGACTATACAATAAAGCGAAAGTCTGATTTCTAAAAGTTTCATAATATTTTATAGAAATTTGAGAGAAGACCAGGTTCTTTTTTTTGAAGCTTTACAATATCCCCATCAAGCGATACTTACTTCAAACAATTATGATCTACTTCTCAAACACGTAGCTACTGCATTTTGACACGTTCACTGCATCTGATTAACAGTGACCGTACAACAATGGCTCCTGCAGGCATTCCTCGGGGTCCGGCCGGCCACAGCTGTCACATACTTTATCACTCTGTCGCCCACCTAAATCACTCATTATCCGTAATGACTCACTACGTAAAACGCCAGCCTATAGTCCATTTCTAATTAAGACCACGATTTGACTTAGTGTGATAAATAATATAGTAGCTTTAAAGTGAGAATTTACACTGGGATGCCTGACAATTATTGAATGATGGGCTAAATTACGTTTTGGTTACACATTAGCAGAAACGAACACAAAGTAAAATATAAGTACTACACAAACATGCAGCAAAAGTGTTCTGGTTTTTTGATGATCGCTAACTTTGGGAAGCAGAAATTATGATAAGCAGAAAAGTTGTAGGTAAGTACATCCAGCAACTTCAAAACTATAGCTGAATATGTTGCAAGATCTAACACAACATTTGAACTATTTTAGTTTAAGACCTATACGATCTCGGCATAAATATAAGCTTTCTCTAAGAAACAAATAATTTTCCACGAAGGGTCTGGTTTGTACAAGTACCAAGAATCAATATCAATGCAGGACTTGTCGAGACCCAAGAGTAAGCAATTAATATAATATTTCAACGTTTGGCGATCCATCTCGAGTGCGATCGTGGCTAAAACGTCCTTTAATTTCGATAAGCACCGGTTTGATTGATTCGCTCTTTCACAACCCAACCGACTGACAAAACATTGGCCAATATTTCCTTTCATATAACAAATAAGCTGTCATTTTGTACAAGTTTTTAGACAGCTAATTAGTTTAATGTACTTACTTGAAGTTAATATGGTGCAAGACCTTGGTAGCGGATCAGTCGGTCTATAATCGACACTTAATAAAAAGGCCTAGCAATTTTTTGTTGTAGTCTATTAAAATTATTCCATGTCGCCTGATCTTAAGTAGTCATGGAGTCTCATAGCAAAAGTCATCATACCAATAAAATATCAATAATAATGGCATGACGGCTTACTTTGATAGCCCAGAGAAAATTTCAGATACTACAATAATATTGGCAGTAATTTTATTCGTATTTTTGAGAACGCAATTTGAAGAACTTGATGACCAAACTCTAGACACGTGCTATATTGGACACAGGTTCACAAGGTTGAAGTGGTTTCCACTTATTTGGTAGGGCAGGTTAAATTTAATATGGGCTCTTTTCCCAATTGTATACGGGGTATGACGTAGTCTATGTTGAAGGGCAAGTTAAAGTTTTGTTTGCCCCTGTTGAATTTTCACACCCGAGGATTAAAACCTCGGCTATTGTGCTGAAGAATATTTTGGGTATGCATCCACTAGAAATAAGTGCTGTATCGCAGCATTGATTCACAGTGCTATTGTGACAACAATTAGGAGAGTGGGCTGTGAAAGGCTATATGATGGACAAATGGATGTCTGGCCAGTCATGACCACGTCAAGATAGACGGTAATACCATATTTTACCGTTAGCAGATCTTTATGTTCCTTATCGACACAAAATTTACATAAATTTGGAGGGATAGTCATAAAATTCTGATCAGGCAGCGATAGCCTAGTGGAGATACCAACAGACTGCAATGCAGAGGGTATCGGGTTCGAATCCACAGCGCGCACCAATGACTTTTCGGAGTTATGTGCGTATTAAATTGTTAATTATCGCTTGTCCCTTGCCTCGGAGAGCACGTTAAGCCGTCGGTCCCGGTTGTCATGCAGATCTTTGACAGTCGTTATAGGGCGTCAGTACCTTCTAAAAATAAACTGACTCTAGTCTAAACCATGGAATATCGCTATCCCTTCGGGCTGCGGAGGTCAGACAGGCAATCGCTCTGTGGAAAAGCTAATATTCAGCCAAATCCGGTTAGACTAGTAAACGGACCCCAGATGGAAACTGGGATGACGCTAGGAGGATGAGTCATAAAATTCTGATCATTAGGAAGTACTGTAGTATGTATATGATGTTTTGCCAATATCTGCGAATATCTCTAACCTTTCCAGTCTTGGAAACTCGGCGTCATAAGTTCCGTATGGCAAAATATGCGTCAAACGAAGTGCAAACGCGCATGTTCGACCCCCCGTGGCGCTAATACGATTACGAGCCGAGCAATCGATTATCACCCGAGTTGATTGGTAATAAGCCAGCGCTTTCACCGAGTATGAATGTCAAATCATAAAATCTGGATCGGAACGTAATCCGACCGAGTGTTTGTACCGATTGAAAATCCTTTTAGTTACGGCCGACTGTTTTAAAAGCTCCTATTGAGTTACAAGGGTGATTAGAGATAATGAATGTAGTATTTTGTTATAATGGGCTTTTAGTTTGGACCATTTGAAATATTCAGGAATTTAAGCTAATTTGTAAATGTAACTTGTTATTTTTCTTAAAGAGTTTATTATTCCATCGGACTACATGTCTGCATATTATACATATACTAGAGGACGCCAGCAGCTACGCCTGCCTTTTTTTAATTTACCCGTTTTGGCCGATCCCGTGGGAATTTCGGGAAATCCCTTCTTAGTGCACCCCTAGAGTCCCCAAGGAACATACATACCAAATTTCAGCTTCCTGCGCCCTATAGTTTCGGCTGTAGCGTGTCTGTCAGTCAGTCAGTAACGCAAGGATTTTATATATTAAGATTGCATATCGACTGCACAAAATCTTACCCTATCTAACCTGCCATTCTTAGTTCAGACCCTTGTGACACGGATTTGAACGAACCCTAAATAATACAGACACATAACAGGCTATAGAAATGGCAGTTTAGCAACCTGGGTGTTGTGTTCTTTGTATCCGTTCATTGAATGTTTGTATAGATCGCCGCGACACAGGTTTTCTATTGCGGGACATGTTTTAAAAAAGAGGGCATTCAAAATAAGTTTTAACCTTTTAGGGCACAATAGCAATTTAACATCGGTTATTATAGTCAGCAGCCGTTGTTGAAGTTTCCAATAATTTGTTGTACTTGCATATTTGGTCTCGCAGCATAAATGTGCGCGTGGGATTGGGAAGTCTCGGGTCCGATTCCCGGGTCTTTTGCTATTGAGTTTCGCCGTTAGAAAATTCTCAGTAGCAGCACGGAGTCGGGTAATGTGCCTGGTACGGCAATAGGCTCGCCTCCTATTACGTGGGACCTAAAAATTCAACTCAGGCGAAATGTAGGTGTATTATTAAACTTCTGCCTACCCCTTTCGGGGATACAGGCGTGAGTCTATAAACAAAATAAATACCCAACAATCGTGTTTCGTTTCAAAGTTTATCTAATTACCCACTGTACCAACATAAGTACAAACTGCACATACTCGTACAATACCATAATAAACCATCAATAGCCAAGTCCTCGTTTAAATAGTAGGCTAAACGTAACAATTATTATAATGGCTATAATTTCAACATGCTAGATAAACTCGGTTTAGGTAGACAGGCAGATAAATGAAGCCTAATGTACCGCGGCGCAGTGAAATACCGCTGGTTTGATTAATAAGTCATTCACGCGTCAAATATCCTCACATATATTATACATAATTATTGCTCGAAAATAATTATTTTATGTTATGTTCATAAATATCGCCTAGCGGAGATACCAACAGACTGCCGTGCAACAGGTATCGGGTTCGAATCCACGGCGCGCACCACTGACTTTTTGGAGTTATGTGCGTATTCATTATCATCATCATCAGCCCTTTATACTGTCCCACTGCTGGGCACGGGCCTGTTCTCACTATGAGAAGGGTTCACTATGTGCGTATTGAATTTTGAACTATAGCTTGCCTCGGAGACTACCATTAAACCTTCAGCCCCGACTGTCATGAAGATCTTTGGCAGTATAGGTAGTCAGTACCTGTGAATAAACTGTCGCCAGTCTAAGTCAACTAGAAAATCGTAGGTACCTGTTTGAATTCTGGAGGTCAGACAGAGAGTCGTTCTGTGTAAAAGCTAATATTCAGTCAAATAGTCACATTATTCTATGTTGTAAGCCACGTCGTTCCAGACCAAATTCGTTCACAACCCCTAAATTCAAGAACAGCTCTCCTAATGGCAAATTGCTGAAGTAACTAAATTATTCGCAACCAATGTTTAGCAAAGTATATCGAAAATCCAGACTTATATATTATATATTGTAGAATCTAAAAATATTCTGAACACATGGATATTATGATATTTAAAAATAAACGGAAACCGTTGATATATCTGCTTAAGTTGTACTTGCGTAGATCAGGTTATAATCCGTACCTATCTATAATTTTAGTAATGGCACATGTTGATTTTTTTTCATAATGTTGCAGTTGTATAAGACATTAACATTCTAAGAATCTGTATAATCTATGATTCTAAGATGAAATCTGTTTCCGAAATAGTTCGGTCATCTTATATATATAAAGCTGAAGAGTTTGTGTTTGGTTGAACGCGCTAATCTCAGGAAATACTGGTCCGAATAGAAAAAAACTTTCAGTGTTAGATAGCCAATTTATCGAGGAAGGCTATAGGATATATAACATCACGCTATGAGCTACGGGAGTGGAGCAGTCGCTTAAAATAACGCGGGTGTAACCGCGGGCATCATCTAGTAAGATATATTCCTTGATACTTTTTTATCGCCTCTAGCAACAAATTGTTTTACTTACTACATTGTATTCTCCATTCTTTCCCATAAGTCGATGAAAATCTATTACCGACCTCATTCTATCTTAAATCCCCAGCATCTTCGGTATATATAGGGTTTCAAACCAGTACATGCAAAACCCACCCTCAGGTAGCTGGTACAGGGGAAGTTTCTAAATCAAGCCTTTGATAAGTATTTTGGGACCATTACGGCCGCTCAAAAATTGCCATAGCGGACGGTATTTCACGTCCACACGGCGGGGTATTGGTAAAGTTTTCAACTAGCAATAATCGCACCTCGGATTAACCTCATTGGTTACGATATTGCCTCTGCGCAAAGTTAACGTTATCAGGCGCTCCGGTGGTTTATATACCCGCAATGTGAACGAAACCATAGCGCGATCTAATTTTTCCAGAGTCGCCATCTATCGAGCGAAGGTGTAAACAAAAGCGACGCTCACAAGGGATTCTTGGCAAGGTGCTATTTAGAAATGAAATAAAAGTGTTTAAGGCGAAAGATTCAATAACATATTCACATGAAAAAAAATGTTTACCCTATTTAATTTATGTTAAACAAAATATTCAATTATATAGAAGCACGAGAATCGAGAATACGAGATATCAAGAAGAATACAATTATAATGACGATATGATTAAAAACTGCCTCATCATATTTAAGATTTTGTGCAGTAATTTCGGTAAATTTACCACTGGTCAAGAACGCACAGCCCATAAGAGCTCCTCTTGCCCTGTTTCGACGACTAAGGACGAAATCCCTGAACTTCGTGGGGAGAAATAACCAATACTCATTTCTTCATTTTCCTTACGCTTCGTCATTCGTCTAACAAACTTTTGTAAGATTTGGTTATTATGGTCTTTCCTCTCTGCTTTAGCTAGCTACTTGGTGAAAATTCACCAGTCATGCTTTTTCTTGATTGCCATGTTTTTTTTTTAATTCTCAAGTATGCGATACTTTACCTCACTCACTTGGCTGCCACCAGGTTAATTCTCAATACAGTCAATTCAGTATTGCATCTTTTTAAAACTATTTTCTCAAAATACTTGATATTTTTTTTTACTGAACAGTTATGTACTGTTCTATTGTTGAGCAAATGATGGCGTTGAAAATATAATTAAATTAAAATTGAACCTCCATTGTATTTATTCATCCTCAGATACTTTGAAGATTTAATTTAATATAATATTGTAAAGTGATAACAATTTGTACAGTTCCAACTTGTTCTTTCAATACCTTTCTTTGCTTTTTCTGTTGCATTCCTTTAGAATTCGATATTGCTATTCTTATTGTACCTAAGTTAACGAAAAAATGCATCTCTATTTTTGAAGTTTCAATTATTGCTGAAGCACAAAAAATATGTCCAAATTTTTTGTTATAAATCGAGAATAATAAAAAAAGAAAGTAACATTCCAGATTCAAATAAAACAGCGTTCTGTCATTTTAATTGTCGGCAGCTACGACAAAGGCGTATTTCGAAGCGCATCGAAAGTTCAGCTGCGAAAATAGTTGCACGTAGACATTTCTCAGAGTTAGTTGTGAATGGTGCGGGTTCGAGTCACGAGCCTGTATTGTGACGTTTTTTGTCAGGTCGTGACGCTTCGCCTTCCGTGTCGGAGGTCGGCTGACCGGCCGCTTGTCCATTGGCATCTTGTGTCGATGTATGGAATTTTATATTTAGGTTACCTTATGCTTTAGTGTCATGTGAAACAGATAAAAAAACATTTTAAATTGCAATGCAGATGCTAGTCTCATCTTTGCTATTTTTTTTTTTTCAGTGATGGTGATGCCAACGACGTTAAAAACAAAATTTTACTGAATAGTATAAATGTAACTTAGGTAAACAATATCAACATCTTAAAAAAATATGAGATCGCAGGGTTCGAGGATATATATCAATGGATATATATCAAGATATATATCCGATATATATCAACCTCGATTCGACGATATATATCAAATATTTTTTGTGATATATTGCAATACACAAATGGTTTAAAAATAATATTATTTTTGCGTTTGTTACTGTATTTCTACTTCCCAAATGTAGATGGCGTGGGAGTAGAGTTGAAACATACTCCCTAATGGTAAGTTCTAATCTAAAAATGGCAACACTTCTGCCGGTATTAATGGCGTCAGTCCGTCAGTGGTGTCAGAAAAATTCGTTACGAAACAGTAAGTAAATTTTTGTGTTTATTGATTATTTTATTATTTGTTTGTTACAAAGAAAATGCCTCATCTCAAAGAAGATTTTATGTTTCTTAGTTGATTTTGCCTTATGTAAAAGAAGATTTTGTGTTTTGGTTTCATTTGTATATTATTGTATCACAATTAATGCATTTGATTTGTCTGATTTTAAGTACTCAAATGAATAAAACATTAAAAACATTTCAGTTTTTTTATTTTTTGATCATTGTAGAATGTTTATGAAACACATAGTTATGCAAATAGTATTCATAAATAATACAATGAAATAATAATATGACTTTCATACAAAATTTCTATATATCAAACTTGATATATATCCGATATAATATAATTATATCGTAAATATCCGATATTTTGATATTTATAATAAATATCGGATATTTTCGAACTCTGTGAGATCGTAAATGTAGACTCCTTAAAAAAATAAGTATTTCTACGTTTTCGAGTTTGTCTATTTATTACATCCTTATGATCAGTTTAAACATAATGATGTAAAGTAATGGCTACTTTAATATACTATCTACTATTAAGCTGCGAGCAGATAGCGGCCTGTATATCTTTAGTAGGAGTTTGCGGATATGGTACATTTAAATATTACAGCATAACGTTGTAATATATTTTAATAACTAGTTATTTTTTCAGCGCTAATATAATATGAACATCCATAGCTTTATGCATATAAAACCCATATAATAATAGATAAATGCTATTTAGATAAGAATACTGCTATAGCAAAAATAGCTTCATTGCGAAATAATGTTACAGATTATATTTTATGGACAATGGACTTTTTTATTTCTACTGACATGAGGCAGGGCACTTTTTTTCAGTAAAGCGCCATCTCATAGCATTCATAAGTAACGTCTAAGTACATTCTCATCTCGTTTATGCACTCAGACACGCCACTAGGTGGTGCTTTTTTAAATATTTACGGGTTTTAGCCACGTCATTTTAGTTTTTGGTACCTATATTCCTTAGATTATGTATATTCAAACAAAATAGCATAGCCTATTATTAGGTTTTAGAAATAACTGGTAATGTGGTTATTATTAAAATATAAAACATTATTTATGAAGCTACCTACGAACAACTCTAGTTTAGCCTTTCTTCAGAGGCTCTTTAGATTAATTAGGATTTCGGAAATTCCCTTCTTCGTGCACCGCCTTCCCCACGGAACATGTATGCCAAATTTCAGCTTCTTGCGCTTGCTAGTTTTGGCTGTGGCTTGCCGGTCAGTCAGTCAGTAACGCAAGAATTTCATATATACAGATGGATGGGATTCTATAACGCAGGATCCGTGTCGACACCAGTGGAAACCAGCAGGTCGTTGCACGTCAAAGGCTGCGTGACCTGATGCGCTCGACCGGTCTCGCTACCACCTCCTAACTCCTCAATGAAACCACAGGTAACAGTTACCGTAAAAAATACATCCACAAAAAGCCCTCAAAGTCCCTCAAAACAGACCACAGATCGGTCACTGCACATCTTTGTTTTGTTAACCGTGCAATCACGACGAATATTCTCAGATATTCTTTAGAAAATAATCTTTTATTTGATTTATTTGTGTGGGAAATATTGCTTAGAAATTATCTGCTATTGATCAGTTTCGTATCGGGAAAGATCTCGATATTTAACGCAATTTGTTGTATCATTGTAAACAGTTACTATCACGATCTTAGAAACAAGAAGCGAATTTGTTTTCTGGCTTATGAATAGCTTTGCTAATCGTCTGCAGTGAACCGCCAGACCACCAGAACTTTACAGATCGAGGCAAGTCTTAAAGGGTAAGCTAACCCCTTGTTTTAGGGTGAAAGAGTAACGAATGTGCATCCATTTATCCCCACGAGCCTAAGGCCAGACCTTATGTCACATAATAAAAAACCACACAGCGCTTAGCTTTAGCGTCCTTTACGCCTTGGCGTCTGAAGTCGCGTTTAATTAATCAGCTCGCGATATTGATGTGCGGCCCAGCCTCACTAAATTTTCCGCGTTAATACTAATAGTAGGATTAAGCGTAAGCTCGAAAATTTGCATCAACTGCAAACTTGTACCACGTGAATCATTGTCCAACACGTTAAGACCGTTGGAAAAGCTCATAGAAGAAAGACAATTGCCAGAGCACAATTTTATGCAAAAGCATAATCAAAGATAGTATGATAAAATAATCTGTCCTTCCGCCACAGAATGCGACAGTCGCAACAAATGTACATTTACAAAGACAATCGTAATCGCAACAGATAGCGATAGTAATCATCCTCCGGCGCAATCTTGTCCATACAATATCATTAATCTGTTGCCTGGGCCAGACAATAGCACCAAATGATCTCATTTATATTGAGTTTGCGCAACCGTTGAGCTTTTGTTTTATAATAATATTACATGTAATGTAATGGACTAAATGAATTCATTCAGCTGCGATTTGTCGTAATGTGCTTAATTGATTTTCGTTGAGATTTGTATCTGCATTTAAATGGTTTATGGGATAGGCCTGGTTGGAGTTGTTGGGTTCTGTTTATTATTATAGGTTTTGGTGATTACTAAAACCTATAATAATAACCAGAACAGAAGCTAGATTAAGCTTGAAGATATTGCTCAGGATATTGATTTTCAGAATTTGCTTTAGCAATAGGTATACCTAAAAGATTCGATTACAAATTATATAAATAAAGTGGTATAAAGGGCCATAAAGGTTTACGTAGTAAAGGTATCCACTTAACATCCCGATTACCTTCACCTAACCAATAACCTCTATCATTTTTCCGCCGGCAAAAATAACTGTTTTTCATTGTGTTTGTGTAAGCGAAAAAGTAATATCTGCGGTTTTTGACAATGTGCTGTATCCCAAAAGCTGCTGGCTATTATACTGTGCAATACGACAATACGACGTAATGTGTACGACCTTACTCAACAGGCTCTACGCATAGTAGAGTGGTGGTGTAATGAGTACGAATTATTAGTAAACCCGAACAAGACCGAACTAGTTATGTTCACACACAAACGCGCGCTGGGTACTTACCGACTGCCCAGGCTATTCAACACAGAGCTCAAGCTGTCCACCGAGGTAAAGTACCTGGGAGTCACTCTTGACAGCAAATTGACATGGAACAGCCACATGGAAAATAAGCTCAATAAAGCCAGCATCGTCTTCTGGCAGTGCAAGAAGATGATAGGTAAACGATGGGGCCTATCCCCCAAAATTGTCTTATGGCTCTATAAGACAATAATACGTCCGATGATAAGCTACGGCGCAGTAGTGTGGTGGCCTCGGACCAACCTAACAACGGCCGCCAACAAGCTTCAAAAGCTTCAAAGACTCGCATGCCTAGCGGCCACGGGCTGCATGAAAACTACACCTACAGCGGCACTCGAAGTGTTGCTGGACTTGCCTCCATTGCACCTGTTCATACAACAGGAAGCAACGATGTCGGCGATCCGGCTAAGAGCTCTGAAGCTCTGGAAAGACACTAACACACCGCACACTAGCAACTTAAACACACTCTTTAAAGAAGTTCCTCTCACACAAGCCATTGGCGACCGAATACCGAAACAATTTGTTTTCGATAAGAAATACAAAATCCAACTGTACGAGGATCTACACGAGGGAGCGGTTGGCCACAACGAGCTCACGATCTTCACAGATGGGTCGAAGACGGATACAGGTACGGGTTCAGGAGTATTCTCCGAGGACCTTAACATCAACATCGCAGCACCGCTGGGAGCCTACAACACGGTCTACCAGGCCGAATGTTTTGGCATAATCCTGGCTGCCACAGCAATCATGGCACGTGAGGTAAGGGAACGATCCATTAGGATCCTCTCAGATAGTAAGGCTGTCCTCTCAGCCCTCAAAAGCCATACTATCACCTCGGCACTCACGCTTGAATGCCACCAGAAACTAACAGAGGTAGGTAAACAAAACAAATTAACACTGCAATGGATCAAGGGCCACAGTGGCTCAAGAGGGAATGACGCAGCCGACGTACTTGCCAGAAGAGGGGCCACTTTAGAGGTGGTGGGACCCGAGCCCATTATTCCCCTCCCTTCTGGTTTTTATCGCAACCTGGTAAGGAATAGGACCAGGACCCAACACAACCAGTCCTGGATTGGTATTGAAACATGTAGGCAGGCCAAGGAGGCTCTTCCCGCAGTAGACGGTAAGATAGCCAAACAAATCCTCCGGCTGTCCAAACAACAACTGCGGACAGTCACGGCCGCCTACACAGGACACGGATTCTTTAATAAACACCTATTTACTATAGGTATCACCGACAGCCCGCTGTGCAGGGCCTGTATGGCAGCAGACGAGACGGCAGCCCACCTGCTCCTCGACTGCCCTGAGGTCGCACAGTACAGGCAGCAGTACCTGACGAGATACAGCACCCTGAGGGAGGCAGTGGGCCACATCAAGAGTCTGCTGGCCTTCCTCGAAGAGCTGGGGTGGCTCGAATGAAGACACCATTCCCACCTGCACGCAAAATACACGCCAAGACGTGGAGTTGCGGAAACAGCCCGTGCCATCAAGTATCAAGTATCAAGTAAGTACTGTACAATATTTCTGTATTTCGTCCAAATCTATTTTCTTTGAAAGTTTTCATAACGATCTGTAGATCGCATAGGTACATTTTTGCTAACACACGGAAAAAACCGGGTGAGGCACACACATTTTTCCACTTTGGAAGCTTTTTTGACTTTGGCCTATAGACACCCCGCACCCTCCATGTATGTATATGACTGTGGCACAAATTATTTTTCAAATTCAGCTTTATATTTGAATCCATGTATGGAGAACCACTCTTCATTATATATTTTTTTTATCGTGATTAGGTTTTACAGAATACATTCTACTATACTATATTAAGTTGGATGCTTTGAGAAGTTCTAAATATCAAAAGATCATTTGATTTCTCAATAACGAAATAAAGTCAAGAAAATATGGTTTTACAGACATGACTCATCGACTTCATAAAGAAAAATTTAACTTTGAAATAATGTCCCACTGAAGCTCCATCAATCAGATAAGCTTATATATAGAAAACAACATACTAATTTTAGTTAAGCGAGTCCAAGAAGAGAATTTGAGCCAATCTCATTCCTGAAAAATTATAACATTAGCTTGACCTTACTCACCAAAAAATAAAAAAGTTTTTAAAATATTTCTCGTATATAGACACACCCACTTGACACATCACTTACAATATTACCAAATGATTGACAACCATTTTGCAGAAACGCTACGCCATATTAGTGCTAAATATATTAACAAAAGATTAGACATGGTAGCCGAGCTGAACGCACGTAATAATTTCGTCAGCGAGATTTTTAATACTTGGCCAATGTTTGAATGCATGACTGAAGTGTGACAGCGACACATTTCAATTACAGATACGAGACTTATCCGTATGGACGGTATCAGTACGTACTGCAAGTCATAAGAGACTGATAAAGTCGAACTACCGTACAACTCTCTTTGAAATTACTTATAGCGTGATTTCGCATAATAATATACAAACGTTCTTCGTAGTTACTTTGCCGACCGCTAGATGTCGCCAGGGTATGACGTTTTATATCAGAATCTATTTATATATTAATAATTAATGTTCTCAAACCGACATTATTTTACCGATTTTATATTACCGTCTTTATTGTCACAATAAAGACTTTCTTAGATACGAAACAAGAAGCCAAATTTTGGGACTTTCTCGGATTTCTCGGACATCTGACAAGCCTTTTGCGTTAATATGACCTTCGAAACATAATTCATACACTGCTGATGATCTACACGACTATTTCTAAATCATCTTTTATTACATATCTATGATGCGAAGCAACTTTTTAAACGCTTCCAAACATTATTATGAATTTAGAATATTCTTAATGGCTTATTATCGCCGTTTAATTTGACATTCAAATAACAGTTCCAAGTAGAAGTCATATTTCGAAGCACTCAAACTTAATGCGAAAAGGAGCTCCTAATACCCATTGAAATAATAACGACGTACATTAATTGACAAAGAAAATCTATATCCAACACACTATATGTAATTTACATAGATATATCAATTCTTATCATACTAAACAGTTCGGCAACAAAACGATTAAACCGCCGTAAAAAGGGCACCCCGTTGGCGAACTAAATAAATTCCATTATAGTAAAATTTTAATGTGAATTTTATGATGAAAATTACATGTATAAATAGCTTTATTTGCCATAGACAAATAGCTTTTGAATATAGTAGTAGAGTATCTGTTATTTTTATTATTATGTGACTTCATTCCTTGACTAACATTGTCGAAGTTTATGTTTATATTAGCTATTAAATTCCCATAGCTAATAATAAGTTATTTATCAAAACGACTTTGTTCTAGAATGTTATAATAATATGCATAGTTGGAACATATCAGCAATGATTCTTTAATTGTAATGTATGCATTTACAGTGATTATACGTAATTTACAACATATTTATGGTGTGTAGCATTATTACTTATGTACTGTCAGAAGAATATCACCATCATCCAACGAAAGTAATGAACTGATTTGATGCGCATTGCAGAGCTTTGTAACCGACTTTAAAATGTAGAATTTGCATTAAATTGTCATTTGGGGATATGCAATACGTGCATTGTATTGTATTTAGTAGTTGCAAGTGCCATAATCACGGAAGTATTCAATTAATGTGTGTGGAATGCGTAACAATACAGCATATTTGGACAGTTACTTTTAATCGTAATTTTGCAGGGCGGGATCGCGGTTCAGATGTCAAACCAGTGAAGATGTCCGGCGAATCCTAGTGCAAGCTTGTCGACTGCGGCGGGTATGATTACTTAGTTCAAGTGGCGCCCGCCTATCCTTTAGATCGAGTAGGAACACCGCGGTGGTTTTATTGAGTAGATTCAAGCGCCTCTAGAGGAGACACACTGCCCTTCCGCTGAGTCTCAAAATCTTATATTGAGCGGTAGAGAGAGGCTCGCAGGCCGCAGCCTCATCGAATATAGATAGATGGATAGCAATATTCATCGTATCTTTATCGGAGTGTTATTACTTGTCTTTTTTTATTTTAATTTTTTATTTTAAAAAGACAACTCCCGCATTAGGACTAAATACTGTGTCGCGGGGGACTTTACAAACATACAACTAACGGACACAATGAACAGCCAGACTCGAAACAACAATTTATGAATCACACAACACTTCAGCGCAGTGACGAGCGGTGAGGCCAACCGTGCAGTCAAATTGTCATGACTGACAAACTTATAAACTGAAGCTAAAATGCGGCCAACGGGCTCTTTTCAGGCAGTTAGGCTTGGACTTATAAGAATTTTGATATCCATGATATCCATCCATGAAAATTGGGGTAGAAAGTACGTTTGAAAATGACTGATGATTTTGAATGACTGATGATGGCTTTAAAGTAAGCCTGATCCAAGTGCTAGCTAAATATAATACATGTTATTTAGTAAGTAATAAGTTTATGACATACACCGCATGTATAGAGACAATGGGTAGAGCTCGGTTACTAGATCGGGGTCACGGCGGGTCACGAACTGACGGTCCCACCAGTTTTGGGGTCATAAGCTACCACGGCTGAGCCACAAGTTTCTCTCGCTAGGGTTCGTATTATGAACTGGTACTTACATTATTATGTTGGCTTAAGTTTGCTTAAGAAACGCCGATGTGATTAATGTGAAATTTTAGTTTCCGTGAATTATTTAAAGTTCAGCTATGAATTAAATTATGTATGTTTATAAATATAGAAATTCTTGTTGTTAATTATTGTTGATTGTACCCCATGCTTTGGACACCTAAGTCAGTAATTTAGAATTGTCCACGCACATATTTTGATCTTTAATTATTTTACGAGATGATTTTTTTTCATGAAATAATGATTTCGATCGATTCGATTCGATCGAAATAATGATTCTTTAGACAAGAGCCTAGACTGAAACTTTATGTACATACCCTCCGAAGCAAAGTAGAGCTCTGATATGAATGCCTTAAACGGTCACCCATCCAAGTGACGACTTGCGCAAGCGTTGTGTAACTTTGCCGACCTATTTCGAACCGCAAACCAGGTCACGTTATGGGCGCTACAATATACTTAGTTAAAAGGTACCATAACAGTAAAAAGTATTGTATAGCAGAAAAGCTTTACTGTAGAACCGTCCAAAAGTTTAATTCGTGTAGTAATTCGTTGTGACTAAACAAAAAAGAGAAAAATGCTGCATTTCTTGTAGCATTGAGCTAGTTAGCAGAGTTTAGCTATATCTGTTCAGTCACTCGGAACATCGAAGTTTAGCCACATTTTTTTTGTATTCTCGGTTGTCCACATTACGGGCTTATCCTAAGGCAGAGCGAGTGTGTGTGACACTTCCCAATTTTTTTGCGGCTTCTGAGGTTTATCCACTAAAGCCACTGCGGTGGACGTCGAAGTCCCGTAGCAGCCGTCAGCACACTTTGCCGAAACCCCGCCGAAATCAACAACATTCAAAGCATTGCTAGGCGGCCGGAAGGCGGAACTTAACTGAACTGAAACCACTCACGATTATCCTTGCAATCAAAGTCCAGTATATCTTCACTTTACATAATTAACCCGGGAGCGATTCGCCTTAGAAAATAACGTATTACTGAGACAATGTTAGTTACGATTACGAAGAATACGAAGGCAGCGATAGCCGAGTGGATATACCAACAGATTGCCATGCAGAGGGTATCGGGTTCGAATCCACGGCGCGCACCAATGACTTTTTGGAGTTAAGTATGTGCGTATTGAATTGTTAATTACCGTTTGTCCCGTGCCTCGGAGAGCACGTTACGCCGTCGGTCCCGGTTGCCATTGCCACGCCTTGTAACGACTGTCAAAGATCTTCTTTGACAGTCGTTACAAGGCGTCAGTACCTTCTAAATAAATTGACACTAGTCTTAACCATGGAATATCGCTATCCCTTCGGGTTGCGGAGGTCAGACAGGCAGTCGCTCTGTGGAAAAGCTAATATTCAGCCTAATCCGGTTAGACTAGTAAGCGGACCCCAGATTGAAACTGGAATAACGCTAAGAGGATGAGGACTGAGACAATGTTAGTTAGGGTGTTCATAAAATGTTTAGGCCGGTTCGCGACATTTGAACATCCGTGTGTTAGAAAACACTCAAGAGGTTAAATAAGAAAGCACAGTGCGGTTTCAACACCTAGTCCACGCCTACAGTCCTCTCCTAACCAGCCAACATTTCATCAAGACAGCCTCTCATATCGTGATCCTTGTATTAATACTTAGTTTAATTTCTATACCACACCATTGTTCGGTGGCGGACCAACGATCAATCATAATTACGGATGTGGTGCTTAATCATATTTATTCAATTAATTAATTTCAATGGGCTCAAGGTGAATGCTATTGTTCGTGTGAGGTATGTGCTGTTTATTTGCCAGGTTTATTTTTTATGGCAATGTTAAAGGATGCGGCAGATAATTAAAAAGTATTTGTTTAAAATTACCCGGCTTTGTTCACCTTTTTAGGAAACCAATGTACCTTTTTGAACCACTAACTCTACTGCATTAGGATTTCATCCTGTGTTGCAGCAGGAACTTTACAAACATTTAAAAAATAAAACACATACATACATACATACATAGACTCACGCCTGTTTCCCGGAGGGGTAGGCAGAGACTACAGACCGCCATTTGTAACGATCCTGACTTACCTCTCTTGCTTCATTCACTCCCATCAAGTTTCTCATGCATGCTCTTCTGTTAAGGGTACTTCTGACCTGTCCTTTTTTTAGGATGTCTCCATTCTGGTCAGAGAATGTCCGCCTGGGCCTTCCCCTTTATCCTGTCCCCTTCACACTTGCTTTATATATCTTCTTTGTCAGTCTATCGTCATCCATTCTCTCCATGTGCCTAAACCATCTTAACATATACTACATCTTCTTTTACCCCACAACACTCTCTCATCACACAATTCTTTACTCTGTCGGTTGAAGATACACCACACATACTTTTCAGTGCTCTCATTTCTACAGCATTATTTATTTATTTTCAATATCTTCTTCATTCTTACCATCTCCTGTAAACAACGTAATCTTTTGTAAACAAAAAACACCAAGACTCGAAACACAAAAGTCTCGTTTAGCGTGGGTATCATACCTACACTAAGTACTACACCATCCGTGGCAGTCTTTTGTGTTTTTCAACACCCAAATCTCATTAAAATTGATTCAGTGGATTCGTTGTAATTCAGCAATCAAAGTTATTTTCACGTTAACATCATACACATTTCTGTATTGAAGTGAAACATAATAGTCCTGATAGAAATAATTACATACTTGATATAATCTTTATTGATCATTCTATTATATATTTTAATCAATATTCTACATAAAATCATCAATCCATGATAATTGGTATCTAATACAGTAACGCAAAAACGACTAATTGATTATGGTACCGGCCTAAGTTTTTTTATCAACCCAAAAACGATAAACACGTAACATAGCAATACATCGTGCAGCAGTACTCTGAAATTGATTTGAATGTTTTGAATCTTTCAAATCAATTTCAGAGGACTGCCAAGTATTGAAAAGAAATACGTATGTAATCAATAAAAGCGTATCGACAATACGTACACCACGCTTCGTAAATAAAGGGTGTTGATTTGTATTTGCAAAATATTTAAAGGGTGAATATACTACTATAACTGAATACAAATATATGAAAAAAAAAGTCACCAAAAGTTGAAAAAAAAAATTTCGTCATCAAACAATTTGAGAATTAACTCGGGTGTATTGACCGTCGCCGCCGCTCAGCTGATCACCATTGCAGGTGCCTAACACACAGATTCAGTGTTATTTTGCACGATTCGACAGTTTATTCTGATTTACTATCTAAGTAAAATTTTATGAAAATAGGGTCTTATATCATCGAACACTGTTTAACATAATTTTAGGTCAATAAGTATGCTGTCTATGTTGTATTATTAAAATATTTTGCACATGCATATTAACACCTTGTATGTAACACTGTCCGTGTGGTGACGGATTAAGAATACGAATTGTCACCACCCCATATCATCCCATGGGTGTCGTAAGAGCCGACAGAGGGAGCATATTATGCAGAGAACAGCACTGTAAGAGAAGGAAAACTTGATACAAACCCTATACCAACCCGCTTGGCCAGCGTGGTATAGTAGGCCAATTCCTCCTTTCAAAGGAGAGGCCTAGTCCAGGAGTGGACTATTAAAGGCTGATGGTGATGATGTAACACCTAGGTACAATTTATATGTTCACCAATTTTTTTATCTAGATGATACCGAAAGCGCGCCGTGCTTATAGGCAATTAGAATATTTTTCACAAATTGCAGACATAGTTCTATTTCAGAAATTGATAGGTTTACATTTTGTAACATAAGAAATCATAGTTCAAACCAAACCAAAAACCATTTCCGTGCCACGCTTATAATAAAACCGTCTCCAACAAAATTATGTACAGAATGTGTTCGAATTGAATTCCTTTAAAACAACACCAGCAAGTGTGAGCCGACTGACAGTTAACAAAACGTAACAAAATGTCACATAGAGAAAATAAATCGAGCGGGAAAATAAAGTGTTTTGCCCGAGTCCCCGTTCTTGGCGGGCTGGTTCGCTGTTCGCTAGACTACCATCTTGATACGGTTTCGCGTTCGTGGGAACACTCCTCTGTGGAGCGCTAATTTATTACCCAGCATTGCACTACATGCGACTGACGACTATATCCCGCCTGCCACGGCTAAACCTCGTAAATTCAATGCGCAAATGAATTGAGCCCAAATCCTCGCTGTCAAACGATGTGCAACTTTGGAGTGTTTTGATTTCGACATTTGAATATATCAAAGTAAGTAGTACGAAATCACAGCCGGCGATTGTTTTGAAGGATGCGTTTGTCTGTGATAACCTGATTCGAACTTGCTGTTTGCAACCTAGGCACAGTAACAGTTTTAATATTCGACTCAAAAATGCTGTTGACAAGATTTTAAATAAAATTACACACCTTAACTGAAAATGATGTAGAAACATGGATAAAACAATTTTCAGTTAAGGCAAACCTAACTGGAAAGGAGCTTATCCTATGTAAAAGTCATAAGAAGTTTTAAATCTTTAGTACATATATATCGATGGTTTAAATACAGAAGTTCAACATTTTTTAGTATGTCTGTTCAATGTTTTTTATAAAACAAAGGTTTAGTACGGGAATGTTTTGTTTCCAAATCGTTACAACAAATGTTAATGCGTTTTGTGATTATTTTTTATATATTTTTGTGCCAATTATATTCGCAGCGAACGCAATGCTGATTGTAATGTTCGGATAAAATTATAGCTTGCTGATTGTCAAGTAAAATAACTACAATTTTGTGGAGTACACTTTGTTTTATAATTTCGATGTAACAACGAAACCAGTTATTATGGTGGTTTGGCTTGTATCAGGATTTCATCTTGGTAGGTATTGTAATATGACTATGCTTAAAGTCTATATTATTGAAAGGCAAAGAAACCATACATATATTGAAAACAAATTCGTGGTTATTCTTGTGGTCTAAATCTAAAGCTATTGACTAAATAACTACAGTCAAATAGAGACGACTGCCTCGTTGGTCTCACGGCATAAATGTGCGCGTGGGATTGGCAGGTCTCGGGTTCGATCCCCGGGTCTGCAAAGTGTTATTGGGTTTTTCCGTTAGGAATTTCTCAGTAGCAGCAAGGAGTCTGGTAATGTGCCCGGTACGGCAATAGGCCCCCTGTTACGTGGGACTAAAATCTGGCGAAAATTAGGTGTAGCAATATACCTCTGCCTACCTCTTCGGGGACATAGGCGTGAGACTATGTATGTGTATGTATATCTACACTCAAATATTTCGAACGCCTAGCAAGTCAGTTATTTCATAGGCAGGTGTGGTTGTTCAGTATATATTGGAGTTAGCACCAAAAGAAAATAGCTAATGTGGTTAGGTATATGGAAGAATTAATCGATTTTATGATCACCTTAATAAACGAAATATCTGGCCTTGGGACTGTGAACAAAATTAAATAGCTGATCTGGCAAAAGTATTATATTTTCGTGGAAATTAATTTAAAAGAAAGACAAATAAAGACGAAAGCAGTTTTGTACTGTATTATGAATATTGTGTTTATTTGATAGCAGATAAACTTGCGATTTAATCAACTGATTTTAAACTTTTGCGATTTGTATTTGAGATAGATGTGCTGAAACCTGTACTTCATGATGACGCTGAGCTTATACCAGCCCACCCGCGATCACGACCGTTGTAAGCCGGTCGAAACGTCAGATAAGCGTAAAGGCGTACACTTACTGCCAAGGAGTGGAACTCTTTGCATGAATCTGTTCTTCTCTCTCGTCTCTCTCTAATCTTTTTTCTTCAGATTGTACTCAATAGTACAATCTGGCTGCTTTGTAATCACGGATGGAACCTTCTAGAACAGCGTGCTCCACCAAAGGCCGTATCATCGCTAAGATTACGGAAAAAAAACATAGGCATTTATACCCAAAATTAATTACTCCCCGCGATTCATACCCGTTAAATAAACTTGTATCACGATTGAACCATCACTTCGTCCAATAAAGCATCACGTTACAACACTCATCATCGGCAACCAATCTCTTATACTGCGCAACTGAAGCGATAGATCACACGGTATCATCCCTATAACAGTAAATCAGATTAAACAGGCAAATCGGGTCTATCCGTTCACTAGCCGGTGGCATAAATAAATACGAACGTGCCAAATGATGCACGAATCGCACTACACGTTAATCATTTACACAATAGTTACATGTAAAGTCGTTCGCGAATCTTTAAGGGATAGGTTCGCGGTGGGCAAACAGTTTGCTGGCGGTAGAGGAACAGTTTGCGGCCGAAGCTATGCTGAATTTTTTTTAACACAAATTGATTGTGGTCGCGTGTAAATGCTAACATTCTGCCTGATATGATAAGAAAGCTCTGTGACCGGAATAACGCTTGGACGATGGTGATGATAATTTCGGCTGTGTTTGAATACACACTTTAGAGGTGCCCGAAATCACTCTGCGTGGGATTTGTTAATATTATTAGGGGCTCATTAAAAAAAAAATGTCAAGTACGCTTTGATACAAAAGTTGTATTTAACTGAAAGGGCTCATCAGACTCCTACCAGGAAATTGCAACCTGAATTGCTAAAAAATAAAATGAAGATATTATGTTGAGTTTTAATAACGGAAGTTTTGATTAGTTGGTAGGCTAAAGGCTTATTTACGTATCTATCTAGATTGAACAAATTGGAAGTACGATTAATTGGTACCCGATAGCGTAGGAAGATTCGCGATTAGTCGCGTGGGATAGCCTGTCACTAGACGCGCAGATACCTAGTCAAAGCAACTTTAGTTTAAGCAATATTTCTATGAATAGCTTTTACAAGTGCCTACGATTGTGGACGTCATGCGGCTGGCATTATAACTATGTAAGTATATGAAAATTCTCTGATGAACATTATTTACAGTTCGGGACAAATTTGGGAAAAGGGTACTTTATATTTGCAGGAGAAGTATATTACCAACTCATAATTATTATGAATCAAGTAGCTTTGTTACTAGAAGACAAATTACTATTCTATGTGGGTAATAAAAGACAATCTTATCGCGTAGACGATCTTACAGGTAATAAGCTTCGAGTAAGATTGGTTTTCGGTAATCGGACATATACCTATTTACAGTTCTCGCTGTTTGTGATCTTCAGCTGAGAGTTCGCGACAATCTCTATGACAGGTGTGGATTTTAATTATTTAGAATAGTAACATCTCATAAATATTCTTCTAAGATGTAGTGATTGCGATCCGTGACGTAATCGTCCCTGCGCCGCAACCTTTGGGGTCCATGTTGGATGGGATGAGAACGGCGTTTCAATTGTTCACTCATACCTACCTACCACAATCCTCATAAATCACAACTGAGAAACTATGTTCCGAGACCTAAAGTTTTAGTTTTTCGTTACGTGTGTGCGCGTGGCCAAATCTGGAGACGGTATTAAGGGCCGTGGTAAGGCTACTGACGTGGTATTTTTTTTGTTCTGTGTTTGTAACCTTCGCTGACGGCTTCACGTACCTTCTTAGCACATCAGCGTATTGATATGAATGGCAAAAGGAGATGCATGTACTACTAAATTTTAAATAACTTCCCGATTTTAACGAATGGCAAACCAATTCACGCTATGAACAAAACGAAACGATAAGCCAAGAGCAACATAATATAGGTACGCGTTTTATTTTTACATAATAGGGCGGAAAGGAAATATTTCTTGTTTAGTTGGCAAGTGGCTAATCGTAGTCACGCCAATTGCCCGTTGAGAGATCTGGAGTAAGTCAGAAGGGGGCAAAGCAATGAATGCTTTGCTCCCTTCTGACTTACTTACGCGAAGATTAAGAGGGTTTTGTAGATGTGGGCATGAGCCCACATCTACAAAACCCTCTTCATCTTCGCTCCTTAATTACCTTTTCCATTTAAGAAAGGAATGGAAAAGGTTATTAAGGAAGATGGGAATTGAGACAGTGGTGTAATAAGGTACTACTACTCATTTACCAAACAAAACGCAATAGCAGTAATACTAATAACACAGTACTTTAAGTCGTGTTAGTTCGATCTTCTGTATGACAATAATCAATTCAATGAAATGGTGCAGTATGATGCAGACATATCTTTTTAAAGCCTTCTAGTTGTATTATGGATATTTGTAATACAGCATGTATGATAATGATGATGAATGATAATACGAATGCATTAAAAGATATCTTGTTCGGTAGTAGAGCCTTGCCGATTTCAGCATGAATGGGCCGGCTCGACCGGGGAAGTACTACCCTCTCACAGAAAATCGACGTAAAGTAACAGTACCTGAACTGTTAGGTTTCGTTCGGTGAGTGAGAGTGCTGGAGGCCCAAACCCTATTCCTTCTCCCTCATCCCACTCCTTATCATATCGCTTTTCCCAACCCCAAGGGGCGGCAACGCACTTGTGACTCCTGTGGTGTTGCGAGTGTCCATGGGCGGCGGTAATTGCTTACCATCAGGCGATCCGTCTGCTCGTTTGCCGCCAATTATTACATAAAAAAGATCAATTTATCTATGCGACAGATAGCTGAACAGAAAATACATGGCATCGATTTCCGCACTCAAAGACACAGATTTGTTTCACATAGCCTACCTTGACATTCACATTTGCGAGCGTTGTATCAAGTAAAGGCTAGTTTATATTGGCGTTTGAAATTATTCTTCCTTAAAAATTACTTTGTCCTGGTGATAGGAAAGAAGAATATTGTTTCATGAAAAATATCTTTTTCGGTAGTAGGATCGTCACCGCTTGAACAATAAACTTACTAAAATTACGAAAATCACACGCTTTGAACCCGAATGATCTATAATTTGTGACAACAGTAAAAGGTCCTCTGTGCCAACCTCTGCAAACAGGTCTAAAGTGCGTACTTTAGAATTCATTCTACAGCTAGAGTTCACTTGCTTTTTTATCATGTAATGGAAAGAATATACCTATCCGCAATTCCTTTTTAAATTTAGCAGAAACAGACGCCAGTTATTGCTTATTAAGATCTGGTAGCCCTTTAAATGTGCATTCGTGGTCAAGGCACTTGCAACAGTGCCAAAATATCGGCACATCAAAACAAGAGCATGTGGTATTGGCACGGTAATATATTATTACCGTGATATGGTTACCTTACTCCATAGATTATACAGACTGCCTTAGTCTGTAGAATCTAAAAAGCGATTACTAAAAATTCTCTTTGCTCAAAATGGAGATGTCCATTATTGGAAAAGGTTTAGTTCTAGTAGGTGTGATCTAGAGTTTATAACAACATATAGCATACACAAGCCTGTATGAGTCGGTCCGTGTCGCGCGTGTCATTGATGTAGACGTCCATTGCGACGCGCGCCTTTATAAACATGTAAAACATTGTGGTACCACATGCTGGCACTAAACCACTCATGTGTTTGTATTACGTGTAAAGTACCTACAACTAGCTATAACAGCAATGGTTCGCTTTTGGAGGATAGGTTGAGATGTAGGTACGCTTTACGGCCGCTCCCTATATTTTATCCCTCGATGAATTTGGCTTTGAAACAGTTTACGGGTTTTATCGGAATATAAGTTATAACATTTAATTCATAAATTCAGTCTGCCGTGACCATGATTTCTGTAAAGAAATCAAAACGTCGCCTAGAAATAACTAAACAATATAGTTTCTAGATCATTCAGTTTAAATGTAATAACTTAGTGAAACAATATATCGCCATGAAATCCGTAAACTGTAATTAATTTCAATATGTTACATTCGCGTAAACCCCAGAAAGATATTATGAATTTAGCTCCTGGAGATGTGACATAGCGTATGTCAAAGATATATTTCTTGTAGCCAAATCCATTAATAGATAGAATATTGGGAATGCCTGTTAGTTGGCAATATACATAGACTCACGCCAGTTTCCCCGAAGGGGTAGGCAGGGGCATATTAAACGCCCACTTTTCGCCAGTGTTTTGATCCCACGTAATAGGTGGCGAGCCTATTGCCGCTTATCGGGATATATTGTTTGCCAGAGCCTCGTCCGTTGATCGGCAGGTGCACCACTTGCAGGTGAGGTTGGCTTGGGACCCTATGTTCTTGGTGGGAACCCTATACACCCTAGTTGGCAATATCTTGAGTTTAATTTGCACATTTTATCATTGCAATAAGTACCGGTAGTTTAATGGATCGTTAAAGTCACTGTGTCGAGTAGAATTCAATCCTATGAGTTTACGAAGGGTTTTTCAAATAGATTATTTTGGCTCGCTGTAGCGATGAATAACAACAGAGTAAGGTAACCTTGTTGTTTATGTCGGGTTCTAAGTTATTTTCATTGCTGGGTGGATTCTGCCAAACTGCACATAGCCAGCGTGTTTGGCTATGTTCATTGTTTGGGCCAGCGAGCATTAGATCAGTTTATAAATGGATCTTTTTATGAAATTAAATATTTGGACAGTCAGTTCGCGGTCTTCCAGTATAGTGATGAATATTTGTTTGGTCGAATTTTGTGCTATAGACGACGGTAACTGACTCTCATAAGGCCATATTAGAACCACGATAAGCCAAAACGTTCCCTAGCGAATACGGGATATATCTGCGACGACAGTATACATTTAAAATGAAATCAATAAATCTAGTTCGGATCGAGACAAATTAATCTTACAGCATGCCAATCGTGATGTCTCTAGCAATTTACATTTCATGTATAAATCAAGTAAATCTTTGGATTGCTAAACTTAAATGTAGGAGACCCGCTTTATTTGTATATCTTGTTATTGATCGCATTTTATTTGCGTACGAACATAGCGCAGGTTTGAATATTGTACCTGGAAATCAGTTCAAGCCATCAGTGTGAAACGATAAGACAGCAGTAAAATATTGAATAACCAATTGAAATAACCATAATCTTAACTAGAAGATTACAGCCACAATACATCGCTAGCGTTGCCTGTTAAGAACGACTAGGCATTTTATATTTTACTTGCTTTGTCGAATTTACAGAATTGTTTAAATTGTTAGATTTATGACCTTCTAAAATCCATGTTTGTATACCTAGTTCAGATAAAAATTGGTTAGCTAAGCAAAGGCAGATTAGGCACAAAATTAAGAATCTGATAATTAGTATAACATGTTGTTTGTATATTTTAGCTAGAGCATCAAGTACTAAACAAATCAACGTACCTATACGTTTAATTGAATATAAGTATACCTATCAAGGAAATAAACCATAAAGATATAATATAATAACAGATGATCTATAAATAATAGTCATAAGACAAGGTGTAAATGTCAGACTTATGGCCAATCGGTTGTGTTTTACAGCGTTTAGAATTTATATTACACGTCATAATATAGACATTCAGATGAAGGTTATTTTTGAATCAGTGTGTGTGAAAGATATAAATGCTTGTTAAGCGATATCACTGCGGTGAAAGATTTAATCTATGATCGTTTTATCGTTTGATAGTCTGCCTTTATTTTCAGAGTGAATATACGGCTGAGTCGGCTCTATGAGGGCTAGAGAATCGGTATGGGGGTTAGAATAAAAAATAATATGTTTCTGTGTCAATTTAAAAATAATTATGTACACTTAGGCTTATTGCTTTTCTGTAAAGCTGCAATTTTCGTCTTAAGCTTTCTTTCCCTGAGTAAGCGCTTTTGTACGCCGCCGTTCAGTTGCCATGATTTTCCTCATGTAAAACACATCAGGCATTGCTCATAGCAACAACCTAACACCTCAACGATCGTTCGAAAACTTGAAATGAATCACCAGGAGAGCTAGGCAGTTAATCGTTCGGAAACCATGTGACTTAACAACCTTGTACCAGCAAAGATTTGTGCGACAGCGAATTTTCCGAACCGTTACAATAACATTAAAGTGTAGTTTACTTTCTATTACGAAGCACCAGCTTCTATTAAGGTATCTGATTGAGAAGAGTAGATTCAATATATCTTTCTAGGCGTTAATGGTATCGAACTATCGGCTAGCCTATTATTTTGTCAAGTTGGGATTTATAGATCGAACGGAGTAACGGTGCTTGGATGTTGTAGTTCTGTGAACATTTGCCAGTGTATGGTGGCCTGTATGTTGAGATTGGCGTCAATTGATGGACAATGGTTACGTGACATATATTTGGATGTCGAAAAATATCATTGTAATATGGCTTTTGTCCCTGTTTTCGGTGGAATAACATGGGCAGGTAGCCAAATGCGGCGACTGAACGCGATCATTGTAAACAACTGAAACACATATCTAAACGTATGTCTACGTTCACTCGGTCAAGTATTCTGTAAGCTTGTATTTTGTGGTATAAGCACTAACTCGAAATAACCTTTATGTAAACGGGTAAAGTTGGTCACAAACTCACACGAAAAAGTAGAACGGACTTATAGCTTCAATAACTGTAAGAGTATGAGAATTTGAAATATCAATTATAATTCCGATATGTTTCATATAATTTTACAAACATTTGCCAAGTCTATTCAAGTGTTTTATGTAAGAAGTTCAGTGTTTCGTGGCGTTAATTAGCTCCGTTTCAAACTTATTGAATAGCGAAACAGCGGCAGATTTGTAGATTATAATCTTTATGCGTGTATTACTATCTGTTTTATATACATACATACATATCGTCACGCCTTTTATCCCCGAAGGGGTAGGCAGAGGTGTATTTCTACACCCACTTTTCGCCAGATATACTTTAGACCCACGTAATAAGGGGCGAGCCTATTGCCGTACCGGGCACATTTCCAGACTCCGTGCTGCTACTGAGAATTTCGTGACAGAAAAACCCAATAACACTGCACGACCCAGGAATCGAACCCAGGACCTCCCGATCCCACGCACACATTTATGCCGCGAGACCAACGAGGCAGTCGTATAGGGTTTGATGTCGAGTTTTCCGTCTCTACGCAGAGATGGTATTTGCATCGTGTTATCCCTTAGTCGCCTCTTACGACACCCACGGGAATATAGGGGGTGGTAACACATGTATTCTATGCCGTCAACCACACGGCTATATCTGTTTTAGAATGTTATAATAAATCATTATGTGCCGTTGACATTTCAGGCCCTTCCCTAAGACGCGCGATGTATCGTCGTCTGTCTTATGGACGCTATTCATACATCTGTATATATAAAATTCTCGTTGCCCAATGACTGAAAGACAAGCGAAACTATTGGGCATAAAACGCTGAAATTTGGCATGTATAATTCCATGGAGATTTCCCAAAATTCTCCATGGTTCAGGCAGAAATGGTTCACTTAAAAGAAAAGTTCACGCGTAGCTGCGGTCATCGTCTTGTATAATTATAAACATCAAAATCATAATCGTCTCATCTTTACCCCAGTTGTATCACCTTGGAGGTTGGAGTCTGAATTTCACAGCCCAAAGGAATAGCGATATTCCATGGCTTTGTTTGGTTCAGTATATCTAAGACTAACTTTCCATGACGACTGGCAACGATCAACTTTACATACTCTGCGGGGCATGGAGCGATAACTAACAATTTAATACGCACTCAGTAACGTGTGTCACGTGTGCCATGAGTTTGAACTCGAGACTCTCTGCATAACAGACTGTAGGTATCTCCACTAGGCTATCGCTGACCTGATTATAAACATATTCGATCATTATTCTCTAGAAACTCACTCTATCTGTCGCGACATCAAACTCAGCTGTACCTTGCTCGGATAGCTTGTCTAATAGAATATACGAGATGTGTAACAATTCAATGATATTTATCACGATAAGGGCTAAACTAAAGGTTACGCGTGTTTTCCGAACAGTTCCGAATGGTTGTTGCCCAGTGCTTATCGATCGGGCTGACGTTATTGATAGCCGGTGACAATACAACTGTGAATTATTTGATCCATTTCTAGCTTCGGAAGCAAGTTTCAGATTTGTTTGCAATAATATTGAACATAATTTCCTTTAGTACAAATACCTTTAAAACGTCATAGACGACGGTTTTGTGGCTTTAAAAGCGAGCTATTCCCAAATACTGGATCTACGCAGAACTAAATACAAACATTAAATTGTAAGTCGCATAAACGATGTATTGAGAGCTGATAGAAAATTTATTTATAGTGTATCGTTAGCTCACTGTGAATAGATTCAATAGATTATTATCACAAGGATCTGTGCGTTGGTTTACGAGACACCTCTAACCTCCGTCAACATCGGAATTTACATTCAATGATTTGAAATTCTAAAATTCCATATTATCAATGCACGTTCAATTTGTTCTAATTCAGTCTTTTAATAGACATTTTATGGTTATAATGTTGTTGTTTTCTAGGTAAGGTGATGTGTAAGAGACGATTTCACGGCGCAAGCGCATCCTTTCGCCACGGTTGTCGGGCCTCGCTCACGCCGCCATCTTGCAGCGCATGCGACAGATCAGTTGCGTCACACACGACAACAATGTATGGAGGATCGTGTTACACTGCCCTGGATCCTCTTTGTTCGTTGATTTGCATGCGTTCATCTTTAGTTTATACTACGTCTGCAGTTAAATCAAGTAGTACGTATTTGTTACGTAAATGCTCATTAATATTCTTGACAATTACAAATTATACAGTAATTAGATTTAGTATACACGAAACGGATGTGAATATATTATAACTGTGATATCGCATTGCATTGTCAGGTCAAGTGTTTTAGATATGCAATTTTATTTATGAATACCGCAAAAGTCTTTTAATAGGTTCGTTTTGAAAGCATTATTTATTACTCAGTGCATTTTAGATGGTTAGATACTGACCATTCTGTCTTTTTCTGTATTCTAGTATTACTTATCTTGATTGATAATCTACATATTTTCGATAATTGTTTGAAGCTTGGTCATGGCATGAGTTTGTTGAATATTATAGCAACGTTCTTATCATCATCTAGACTTTGATCGATTTTTTTGTAAGATATATCTTAATGTTAAAAATGAATAGGCATAATGATATAGCATTGCTGAATTCATTATAATCGAGATCAAATTTAGATTGACTTGTTACTATTAATGTTTTTTTATTTATAGAGATGATACTGTTCTGCCTCTTGACTGCACGAATAATACTGTAGCTAGAGTTGCGGGTTCCATGCCCATACAAGACAACCACTTGTGATGTACAAATTGTTGTTTCGAGTCTGTTTTTTTGTACCTGTTGGTGAAATATTGGTAAATTCTCTTTTAATACAGGATTTATTGCCAATAACCGATTGCTATTTTGAAGAAAAATTTAAACACCAATATAAGGATTGCTTGGCATGTTGAGTTAGGGTTTGGAGATTTCAACAAGTCAACTCATCTGGATGGTGTTCATCGGGAATAGCTTTATTATAATCAAGAAAGTGTACGATACACTTTCTTGATTATAATTGAAGGTCGGACATCGAAATCTTTATGCCGTCATAATCTGATATTTTTTAAACAGGAAAGGTCAAAGCAGGAAGAAGTGATGACCATGACCGAAATCTATCCAATAGAACTATTACCATTTTAACTAGTGTGTGGTAAGATATGAAGGTATTTACAAAACCCTCTGTGATTCCAGTAGGCGTTAGTATCAATGGCCGGTGAACTGTTAGAGAGTGGTGACAATACCTACTGACAACGCCTCGACTAAACCGCATATCAATTATGGTAGAACGCAAACTTAATTATTGTAATGAGTACTCATTTGACACTGTGAAACCAGTTCAAAATCAACCAATCAATCTAGCAGTAAATTTCATTTTCAATCAGCAGCAATCAAGTTGGGTCGGGGTACCGCAGGGGACAATGTTTGGACACGAATGGTAGTGCGACTGCGACAATGAGTGCGTCCCGATCTCCGATTAGATCGTATCGGTCCGCACGCGCCGACCAAGCTCCGGTTTAGATTGGACCGTGAAATTAAACGCGATTTATACGAGCAATGGTTTACGGATTAATTGTTAAGGAAATGTTTGATCGCGGATTATTTATTTGAATGGTTTGTTGAGTTGAATGGGACAGATAAGCTTAATTTGTTGCTGTTTGATTATGATTGATGGTTTTTACTAATATAAGTACATTTAAAGTTATATATACATATCACAGACTATGAAATGGAATGAAACCTTTCAATATTTTTTGTGTAAGCATATGAATTTCAAGTTCAAAAACAAATAAGCAAATAGCAAAAATTATGAGTAAAATGTATAATTATTTACTCAACATAATTTTCAATTTCGATAAGGACCCACTTGAACTTAACATACTGACAATTTTGAACATTCTACATGCGAAGACGCAAATAAGATAAATTCAAAGCCAAAACCTTAAACTGTAGACGCAATTCACCGAAAAAGTACACCTTACGCATCAAATCACTAACACACATTTAAATCCAAGTACGTATACAAGAGAACTTTTGTCTGTCACAAGAATGACAACACGGTGCCGTTTGATTGTGCGGTCCAGCTCTCGACTTGACACTCGTTAAGATACAGTCAATTCGATTCTTTATCGGCTCACCAATCTTGAGCTCTATTGACTAGCAGAGCTGCTCAAATTTTGAAGGGTCCTTACAACATGAATTAAGAGATTACAGATATTACTGTAAGAGTAGGTTGAGTGTATTTTGCTATTGGAAATTGATAAGTTAGCTATTGATCTTGAAGTAGAAAGAGGACTCATAACGTAAAATATTACAAAGCACTGGTATACTTGCTTAATAATGTGCCCGGTAGATGGCAATAGACTCGCCCCCTATTAGATTGGGCCCTAAACATAACTGGCGTAATGTGGGGATAAAAGGCGTGAAGTTATGTTATGTTATGTTGTCATGTTATAATCGTGTTGGATTTGAGAAACTGCTGTAGAGTGAAATATACTGACTTACTTAAACGTTTTCTTTGAGTACAAACATAATAAACATCTTCATTGTCCACTAAAATAATTAATTTTGAAACATTACTACGACTGACAAATACTCTTTACATGTTGGCCTAATTACTAATAGGTAAGTATTATTTCATAGACACCTTTTGGAACACGTAGAGCCAGAACAGCACAGAGCCATAGAAATAAGGTAAATAAGATGATCTTTGACACATATGGTAACTGTAAAACGCGGCCGCCTTGGTGTTTCACCAAGCGTCGAGAGTTTTAGATTCTATCCCCAATCTGCAGCACTTTGCATGATCCAGATTGTTGCTTCGAGTCTCGATTGCTTGAATATTTAAATTACCCGATATACAGCATTTATTCCTTCATAGTGTGGCACTTGTTAAAAAAAATAATTTATGTAGCGGCACATCTGCTAGATGTGCCGGGATACTTCATCAGCTAAATTATCGATCGTAGTATTCGGTTGGTATGACACTCCAAACGCGCCGAATACTGAACATTATGTGACGCCGATGCCTAACATTTGATCGCATAACATTAAGCGCGATGTGCTGGATAAAATGTTCGGCGCCGCGTCAATCACAACGTAATTTCGGCTGATGTGTACAAATACTACGAGCGTATTTAACTAAACGTTCGTAGCGGCGTGGTGACAAGGTTACGCAGATTTATCACAACACGATAATTTGATATATAACAACTATATGGATACCAAATACATATATACATATCACCCATTTACACATGCATCTTTGGTCGATAAATACGTTCTATCAATACCTCCAGTGGCTCCAGTCATGTACATATATCGCTAATACCTAATTTATGCACAGCACAGTCTGCACATCACATAATTAATAGCCCTGTACTGCAGTCACACCCGTTTAATGTGCAGATATGTATGTGTGACAAAGTGTCCAATTAAATGCCTATGTCATGTGTACTTGCATGTTTGTTTAAATAAATTTGTACAGATACAGCAATTAATTCTGAATCGATTGAGTCATTTATCATATTTGAAGCTAATTTTGGAAACGGGATTTTAAATTGCACGCTTCTTTACTATTTTCACAACATTATAAACATGACAACTTTTTAAAATTTTAAACCGAATCTTCTTTTGGATTTGGGGAACATAAAGTACAACTGAAACTTATTATAGTTTTGCTAGCAGCGTGTGTTAACGATTTGTTTGCAACACGGTACAACACTTTGTGTGAAACACAAACGGTAGTAATGGGTCTCGGCGATATTTGTGTCCAATGTTTGAATGTTCATAAAGTTTCTAACCATACAGGAGAAAATTACTATGATGAAATTCGTATTTAAAAGAAAGAAAGGATCAACTATAATTGCAAAAGTGATAAGTCTTCGAAATTATTAATCAATGCTTACACAACATTGCCTGTCGCTGAATTTAAAACTTCACCCATACAGTCAAGCGGCATCTAAATCACATACATGACCATTTCAACTACAAAAAAGTAATAATTAGATCTATTTAGCGATAAAGACATGTTGAAGATAATACAATGAGAGTACGGTGATCATTCATATCTATAAGTAATGTGGGAATGCCAAGCCTTTGTCCGATACAAGCCGAAATGTACCGATCCCGCACAGCTGGCTCCACGAGTATAAATCATTTTACTAAATAAAGCCTTATCTAAATTAGAATAGACGCTTGTTTAGATTGTAATTAGAGAATTATGGTGGATTATATTTGATTTATTGATTATTACCTTCCCTAAACTGCTTTATTAATGCTGCCCATAGGTTTGTGCAGTATGTTGTGAGCGTTAAATCGAGCGGTCAATTGGTATGATACAAAGGCGAAATCTTTTTGTGCAATGTGTAATGAAATTATAATAATAATAATAATGGTTTATTTGCTAAAACATGGTGAAATGGTTGTTACAAATATTGTTGTTTACACATGTTTTGCCAAGTATATAAGTAATCTTCAACTGATAATTGTTTGATTAGCAATTATCAGTTAAAGAGGAAAAGTTTATAAACTATTTTCAGTATGTAAAAATAATTCAAAAGGTAAAATTTGATCAAAACATACTAACAAGTATTTGTTCATACAAATGTATGCGTCTGTTGCAAATCAGTTACGGTAGAACGGTAATGATGACTGCCTGAATTATCACGTGGTGTGCAAGGGTGCATAGGGTTCCCACCAAGAACTTAGGGTCCCAAGCCAACCTCACCTGCAAGTGGTGCACCTGCCGATCAACGGACGAGGCTCTGGCAAACAAAATATCCCGATAAGCGGCAATAGGCTCGCCACCTATTACGCGGGATCAAAACACTGGCGAAAAGTGGGCGTTTAATATGCCTCTGCCTACCCCTTCGGGGAAACAGGCGTGAGTCTGTGTATGTATGTAATTATCACGTCTAAGAGTCATGTTTAACTTCAAATGCAAGCCTTTAAGAAGAATGCTACTTTCTACCCTTTCCATTAAGTTTGTATGGATTTGGTGTTAAGATTTACGTCAGTGCTGTAGTGGGACATTACTTTGAATTCGAATTACGCCCGTTCGAGAGACCAGGCGCTCCAACTAAATAGTTCGGAATATCGACATTTTAGTTAGCTAGTTTGTTGCAGCAATCGTAAGCTGCAACTGCGATGCAGCCATTTCCTAACGATACCATATTCATATGCCTCTAACTCACTTAACATCTACCATCTTCGATGACAACAGGCCCTGTACACGCATTCAGAGGCCTAATAAGGCCACCTTCCAACGAGAGCGGTGCTCCACCGCAAATCAACCGGCCTAATAGCCCTGTCACCATTATAGGACGGGTGCCGTGTACCGGTGTAGTGTATGAGGGGCGTAACGTGTGCCTAATGTGGCCTGATTCTGTGCGGCCTTAATCCAAACTCGCGTTTTATATAGCCTTAGAAAGAGTTCGAAATTTAATGCTAGTGTGTACGCTCTCTCCTTTCTAATAGGGCATTCTTTCTAATTTATATTCACCCTATTTCGCTGCAAAAAGATTGGCAAATAAACAACTCGGCGGCTAAAGCTTAGATAGTTGAGCTATACAATCTCTCTCTCTCTCTGATGATTTGCAGTGGCGCCAAATGACTCTGAGATAAAGTTTAATGCGACCTAAACTCGTTTACTTAAATTGCACGTATTACTCGAAGGTATTATTGCGTTACTCAGGATTCGTATTCACGAAGCGCACTACTTATCAATTAATATATTGCTACCTAAACAAAATTAACGATATACAGTAATTCCAACCTAATTATTTAGATCTTCCTAATACATTACCTACGTATCTACAAACATCAATATAATCGGCCTAAAACCAACTTACTTGTCTCGCAGGTTGCTATTACGATAGCAAGATGAGATGAGTTTATCAATCCATATTTGGTCTGTGTGATGAACTAGGCTTTTGTAGCCCATACTATACATGTATTTGCGGATTATTCATTCACTCGCACTAAGGACACAAGAACCATGCTCAGCTACTGGTGTTTCCCAAATGCAGTACAATAACTGACCGACAGAGAGGTAACACTTAATATGAAGACCTATTCGACACTTGACATCGGGAAATTATATTCTGCTCGTGGCTCTGAGAGTCCTAGCAAAGCGATAATATAATTTATTTAATTACCTACACGTATGGCGGAGTGTTTTAAATGCTGAAAAACTGCGGTCAGCACGGACATAAACAGAACGTCATCGATGCCTTACGAATGGACATACTAGTTTGATACAAATATTTGGGTATTTCAGATACTAAAGTAAATTTTAGATACGAAATTGTAATTATTGATGCACGCACGCAGGATTAGCGATACTAGATAGGTATTGACGAAGAAACCACTCTAATTATTGCAATCCGTTTTAAATCCCAAAACGGAGAGTTCACCTCAGAGCAATAATTGAATGTTCCAATACATTCAGCATTGCTGCTTGAAGATTGATAGCCTCATAAGATAAAACACGAACGGGTCTAGACTAGAAACTATTTAGCTGCAAACTTTAACATCCAAAAACTGCGTAACAATAATCAGCAACATTACCGAACCGAGCCTGATCTCTTGACATTTAAGCGAAATATTCGCAACGCTGACGCACGTGTGGGGGAAAATATATTAGCGGCATGCGTTTTACTTAAATTTATGAATGCTAAATACCGCGGCGGACTAACAAGATCTGGTTTAGCGATTTATCAATGTCCAAGTACTCAATTGTGCGAGATTGGCTACTTTCAACCTTATCTGTGATACGTTGCTTAAGATTTAAAGGATTTATAAACAGAAGGAATAGTAGGCGACCGGCTGTCTGCGACGGTGAATGATTTAGCAGCCGTTGTTACCAGCCCTGTTGTCACTGCCTTGTTTTATTATGACATATTCTCTTAGTAACAGTAGAAATTAATTTTGATCGTAAATTTATATGTGTCAAGTATATTTATAAGACCATGTCTCATTTTGAAGTCGCTGGTTCAATTACATTCAATTTGGTTTTAGAAGAATGTGGCTGGCCACATTCTTCATGGCATAATATAAATTACAGATTCATTGCCTTTTTTTTAACCTTTGCCGATGGATAACTTTGAATTTGTAGGAATTACACCACAAGTTCCATGACTTGAAAAACTAGATTATAATTATTAATACCAGTTTCTTGTCACAAACAATACTCCCTTTCAGTTAGCTAGGTTACGTTGATTGTTTCAGAACGCCATCGTCAAAAAGTTTAATAAAGAAACAAAATATGAGTCCCATACAAAAATAGACTTAATTTACACTTATGGCGTTGTGTTTTAAGCGGTCGTCTCGTCACTAGACACTGCGCCGGGTAACGTAGGTTCAATTTCCACACGACACAACACTTTGTGTCATCCACAAATTGTTAATTCGGTTCTGGGTTCACTTTGTATTTCTTGCTTGAATGTTTATATAAGCCACTGTAACATCCGGCAATATTAGCCCTAGTGTGAGTCTCATAAGAAAATCTGGAATAATTGTGAAAAGCAAAACGAAAGTTACCCTGAGTCGGTATTAAATAGAGTGACATAATTATGTACTTGCAACCATTGCAACAAAATGTCAATATTAACATAGAAATAACAGGAATTTACTCGATAGTCAATTGCAGAAGTCTTTATTATCAATAGTGTATCTTTAGGTATATTTATTACTAGTCGACGCCAGCAGCTACGCCTGCATTTTTAATTTACCCGTTTTGGCCGATCCCGTGGGAATTTCGGGAAATCCCTTCTTAGTGCACCCCTACGGTCCCCAAGGAACATACATGCCAAATTTGAGCTTCCTGCGCCCAATAGTTTCGGCTGTAGCGTGTCTGTCAGTCAGTCAGTAACGCAAGGATTTTATATATTAAGATTATAGCTTCGCGATTTAAGATAAGATAATAATGTACGGATTTTAAGGAAGATTTCGTAGTTTGTTATAAAATTTCGATTGGTTGTCAGTACCAAATATGAAATTATATATTTTGATGAAATAAGCACGGCTCTAACAAGAAATTGTACAATTATTAAATATAATAAATCAAGCTCCCTAATTCTAATAATTATGCACCGTTGAGCAAGCGAAACTAGCAATTTAATACCTACGCACTTATAACTTCGAGAAATGGTGCGCATCGTATATTTGAACTCTAGACTCTTTGCGCTGTAGTCTGTTAGTATCTCCACTAGGCTATCGCTGCCTTCGAACACGGATATTATAATACAAATGCTATACCCAACACTAAAACGACAAGAAGATAATATAGCACGTTACCTCAATGATATAGCATGCTATAATTCAATTATTATTAGCATAGAAGCAAGTGGCGTCTAAAAGTCTCTGCCTACCCCGACAGGAACAAGGCGTGAGTATAATAATATGTATGTGTATATTACCTTGCAAGCGTGTAACAATATTAAATTTTCATAAGTCGTGTAAAACTAAGATCAATGATATGATACGCATCTACATAATAATTTCATCTGCTCACGAGAGCCGAGGTACTTAGATTATGGTCATAAATCAGCTTAACCCAAATAGGTAAAATACCATAAGAAAAGCTTGGTAATCTACTAATGCGGCCCTAATATATGAGTATGGGCATGTTCAGCCTTTAAGCTAGATTTTAAAAAGCCTCGCTGATTTTCCCACGGACGTAAGCCTTTGTTGCTAGGTATGTACGTATGCACAGGAATTTTATCGATAAACTCTTTTTTGTAATGCGCGGATTTTTTTACGCGCGTAGTGTGAACTAGATCTACCTTCCTTGACTGCTAATGAGGTGTGAATAATGGTGTAAATATGCAAGTATTTGATGTTAGCTGTAGTTTCTCTTGAGTTGTATATTTTTGATAAATTGTACCTACTACTTACATAAAATATTCAAATTTTCAAATGCCAGTTAACTTACTTTATTTATGTTTCCATTGAACTAATATAAGAGAAATGGTACGGTTGCAATGAATCAATATTAGTTTCTAGTGTTTAAGGCTATGTTAATCCGTTATGTCTATTCAGAAAAACATAGCTGAACAACAACAACAATGATAACTGTTACGGACGTCGTAGCTTTGTAATACAATTAAGTAATGATAATAAATAATGTAAATAAATATTAATATATAAGTAGACTTAAGTAGATATAAGGATGATTCAATAAAAACGATTTGAGAGTAGGGAAATGTTTATTGTTATTCGATTAAGGCTGTTTTATTATCCCATAGTAAATAAGAAATCCAAACATGACGATGTAAAGTGGACGCGAGCACGATCGAACAGGTTTGAACATGTCGAAACCTGTCCGAACGCCACCACAAGTAAAACTCAGACGAAGCGCTGTGATTGGTCGAACCGAATGCGTTGCGCTCACATCCACTCACTACTTGCACCCTGTAAAATAGAACATAAGCAGGACGGTTTGTTGCACCGATGTAGTTCAGTTCAGTCAGCAGTAGTTCTCTCAAGAAATCCGAAGCAACAAGCCGATCCTGATCAAGATTGAATTAAATCAACTCACCATCAAGCCAGGCGTTTCATTCCTTTGGAAGATAAAAACTACAGTCCACCTTGACAGTTTGGTCCTACGCTCGCCGGATACAGTCGGATCATCGTTCGCCTGACGAGTTGCAATAAAGAAAATACGCAAGTACAGTGTTCCTGAAAATGAAGACTAGGAGTATTGCGGCCAAAGAGAGTGAGGCAGAATCGGGATACGACAGCCGACGTCGCCGAACATTCGAAGAGCCACCGAGATCACCTTCAACCATTGCGTCCGCGTTGCCGCGCGTCCAACATGAAGTGCCCGCAAGTGGAATCGACAGTGCCACGCCCATCGCCGCTGTGTCGGTGACCGCACCGCCCGCCACCGCCGCGACGGGAGGAGTTGTGCCACCGTCTGGTGCGTCCGCCGCGCTTACCGCACCCGCTCCACGCCACGTACCGGCAAGTCGAGCAACCGCGATCGCGAGCGTAACAATGCGTGAAGAACAACTCGTCACTCCAAGCACGTCGTTCCAGCCAAGAATTCAGGACTCTGTCAGAACAATGACGGCAAATAGGTCAATGAGAGACACCGCAAGTACGATAAGATCAAGGGGATCTTATAGCAGTGATGTGGCAAGAGTAAAACTAGCGGAATATGAGGCACAAAAAAGAATAGCTGCAATTAGGAACGAGCAATTGGAAATTGAAAAGGCCCTAGTAAACAAACGGTTCGAGTATGAAGTGTCGGCGATTGAAGCAGAGGCAGAGGCTCGTGAAGAGGGCTCCAGACATAGGAGTGAAGACAGGGTGGATGTGTGGCTGCAAAGTATTGACCAAGCCCACCCACCAGTCACCGAAGAGAGAACTCAGCCGACGCACCCCGCCGCCCAACGAACCGCCGCAGAGCCGAACACATGTGTCGACGCTACGACGCCTGCCATGCCACGCAGGAGACAACGTTCGATCTCACGTTCACCTACAAGAGGGGAACGCAGAGTAGGAAGAGGCATTGAACAACTGGCCGACACGCTGGACAAAATGATGCGTGTACGCCCGCCGCCACGACAAGTGACTGAGCTACCCGTGTTCACCGGAGCGGCTACGGAATGGCTGCCATTCAAGGCAGCTTATGAAGATTCATCGAGTGTCTACAAATTCACCACGATGGAAAACTTAGCGAGACTGAGGAACTGCGTCAGAGGTCCAGCAAGGGAAGCAGTCTCCGCGCTCCTGTACTCTGCGTCTGACCCACGGACAATTATGAAGACGCTAGAACAATACTATGGAAGGCCGGAGATATTAATGGACCATGTGACGGAGGACATAAAGAAGTTGCCTCGGCTCACTAGTGTGGCAAGTGAACTAAACTCGTTCGCAGTCAAGCTACAGAACATAGTGTGTGTGTTATCCAATATGGACAACCGAGGATACTTGTGGAACCCGATGCTAGTGCGTGAAGTTGTGGACAAATTAAGCCCGCACGTGAAATCAAGGTGGTGCGACTACGCTTCTGAGGCAGTGGAAACGTCACGTGAGCCTGAAATTACGATATTATCTCGGTTCCTGATGCGGGAGGCTGACCGTGCAATGAAGTACGCCTTCACAAACCCGACGCCCACGCCCGCACCAAAGAGAGAACAGAAAAATGTGGTGCAAGCAAGCACAAAAAGGAAAGCGGGCAGAGAAGTTATTTACGCCACGACAGAAAAAGAAGATGAAAAGAAACACGTATGTCTGTGTTGTGCTGGGGACCATGAAGTGCCTAAGTGCGCCAAGTTTTCAATGATGAGTGTCGACGACAGGTGGGAATGGGCACGAACGGAGAAAGTGTGCTTTAAATGTCTGAATAATCGCCACCGACGAGAGCACTGCCGAGCTAAGCGATGTGGCAAAGAAAATTGTACCCGCTCGCATCACGCGCTGCTCCACAAAGAGATGTTGCAACGAGACACCAAAGAAAAAGCGACGGATGCCAAACCGACAGCGGAGTCCGTGATGACTGTCTCAGCAAGCAGCGACGCGCCGCATCGCGTACTCTTAAAGATGTGCCCCGTCGTTTTGAAAGGACCAGGCGGTCAAGTGACCACGTTCGCGCTAATGGACGAAGGATCGACGATCTCACTCATCGACGAGGATTTAACACGCCGTATCCAAGTGAAAGGGCCAATTTCTTCACTCAAAATACAAGGAGTGACCTCACAGCCACACGAAGAACACAGTCAAGAGGTCAAACTACAAATTCGTGGTCAGAACGGCGACTATCAAGAATTACGCGCACGAACGATGAAGGATCTACGACTTCATGGTCAGACAGTAGATAAATCAATGTTAATCAAATATCCACACCTCCGAGACATGCAAAAGGACGCATTCTTTGACGAAGCCACACCGAAAGTATTGATAGGTGCTGACAATTGGCACCTGATCGTGACGCGAAAACTACGCATGGGCAAGAAGAATGAGCCTGCGGCCTCGTATACCCAACTGGGATGGGTAATTCATGGGACGGCGCCACGCTCAGCGTTGACTCAAAAGGAGGGTCAACTAGTGCTTCATATCTACGACGTGTCTGCGAACAAACAGACAGAAGATGTACGGCGCGTAGAAGAAATAGTGAAAGCACACTTCAGGATTGATGCCCTTGGAGTCTCCCTGGCAAAGAAAGTCAGACCAGAAGACCAAAAGGCAATCGACGTGGTCCAACGAACAATGAGGAAGGTTGGTGAACACTTCGAAGTGGGTCTGCCATGGAGAGATGAAGACGCTCCGATGCCCAATAATTATCACTGTGCCGTGAAGAGACTAAAGATGATAGAAAAAAAGATGGACGCCTCTACGGATTTCGCTGCACAGTATCGCGCTCAAGTAAGAAACCTCCTCGATAAGGGTTATGCCCAAGAGTGCGATGGACAAGAGGAACGAAGCAAGAAGATATGGTACCTGCCACACTTCCCGGTCGTGAACCCTAACAAGCCGGGAAAGATGCGGCTGGTTTTTGACGCGGCGCACCGATACAGCGGAGTGTGCCTCAATGATCACTTACTAGAGGGACCTGACCTCCTGAAATCGCTACCAGGAATCCTCTTCAGATTCAGAGAACGTCAGGTAGCCGTGACAGCAGATATTCAAGAGATGTTCCTCCAAGTAAGAATAAGACCACAAGACCAAGCAGCTCAAATGTTTCTTTGGCGAGACGAAGAGCGTGATAAGCCGCCGAAAAAGTACAAGATGATATCAATGATCTTCGGGGCATCGTGCTCGCCGTTCATCGCGCACTCAGTGAGAGATGCCAACGCGAGACGATACGCACAAGCATACCCCAACGCTGTGCAAGCAATAACATCGAGCCACTACATGGATGACTACGTCGATAGCTTCGCCACAGAGCAAGAAGCTATAAGAACAGCACAAGAGGTCATGAAGATACATGAGAATGCACACTTCAACCTCCGTGGATGGTGCTCTAACAGGCCTAATGTGGTGGACAACGTGGCTACAGAAAAACGAGTGCTCAAAGCCGAAGTGGAGCTTGGTCAGAGACAGGAAAACTCCGATAAGACACTTGGTTTGCTTTGGCATACGGATCAAGATGAGCTAGGCTTCAACACAGGGCTTAGCCGTCTAGCACCTGAAGTGAGGATGAGAGACAGAGCGCCGACGAAAAGAGAAGCCCTCGGAGCAGTGATGGCCGTCTACGATCCCCTCGGTCTCATCAGCCATTTTACTATCACGGGTAAAATCATACTTCAAAACCTGTGGAGACACGGAGTGGGATGGGATGAAGTGATTCCCGAAGAAGACGCACAACATTTCGAAGAATGGCTCCGAGGTTTGAGCATGGTCACGAAACTGCGAGTCCCAAGATGCTACGGCAAAAGCTCTGAAGACGACATAGAGCTCCATGTCTTCTGTGATGCGAGTGAACAAGCATACGCGGCGACCGCCTACTGGAGGATCCTGAAACCAGATGGAAGAGTGACTGTGAGCCTGGTTGCGGCAAAAGCAAGGGTCGCACTATTAAAACCAGTAACCGTCCCTCGACTCGAACTCCAAGCGGCAGTGATCGGCGCACGATTAGCGGAAACAATCGTGAGAGAGCATAGAGACAAGCCCAAGAACGTGACGTATTAGACGGACTCACAAACCGTTCTGCGTTGGATAGAAAAAGATGCCATCAAGTACACACCCTTTGTGGCACACCGCTTGGGCGAAATAGCGGAGCTGACCGACGCCAATCAATGGAGATGGGTGCCCACGGAACAAAACGTGGCAGATGATGCAACACGCCCTAATTATAAACTACAAATGAAACCAGAAGACAGACGGTTCACCGGGCCTGAATTTCTATATGATGAAAAAGAACTCTGGCCGAAAGAGAAAGCCAGGAAAGAAGACCAAGAGGAAGAAGTGACTTATGTAGTCACAGAAAAGAAACACGCTTCTCATCTGCCCGACATAAGCAGATTCTCCTCATATGAGAAGCTGATACGAACTACAGCGGTACTCTTTCTCTTCAAGGAAAAATACAAAAATCGAGCTAGCCAAATGACCGTCGACCTGATAGAAAAGGCTGAGAAGACCTGGGTGAAACAAGCGCAGCTCGACGACTACGCAGAAGAAATAAGACTGTTGGAAAAAGGAAGACCAGTGCCCAAGTCCAGTAGCCTGTATAAACTGGACCCTTACTTGGAAGACCAGATTCTCAAAGTGAGAGGGAGGATCGGGCACGCTGCGGTTCCAGACACGAAGAAGAAGCCGGTCATATTACACGGCAAGCACCCGTTTACCAGACTGCTAATAGAAGACGCCCATCGAAGGGCCGGCCATGCAAACAACGAACGCGTGATCAACGACTTAAGGCAAAAGTACTGGGTGGTCAATCTGCGCCCTACAGTAAGAGCCATAGCGCAGCGATGCCAACTTTGCCGCATCAGAAGAGCGACACCAGTAAAACCAGTCACGGGGGACCTACCGATGGAACGACTAACAGAGACGCAGCGACCCTTTATTCACTGCGGAGTCGACTATTTTGGGCCAATGACAGTGGTCATAGGAAGAAGACACGAGAAGCGCTGGGGAGCACTGTTCACTTGCCTGGTGACCAGGGCAGTTCACCTGGAACTGGTGGCGAGTCTGTCGACCGACTCGGCTATAATGGCCATAAGAAGAATGGCAGCACGACGAGGTTGGCCCCGAGTAATGTACTCCGACAATGGCACCAATTTTCGAGGAGCAGACACAGAACTGCGCACGGCCTATGAAGAATGGGCCAAAGAATTCGTCCACTTCGGACTTTCACACCGAATGAAGTGGAAGTTCATACCACCAGGGGCGCCGCATATGGGGGGAGCGTGGGAACGATTAGTACGCTCTGTCAAAACGGCGTTGGGGGCGACACTGCATCAGCGGGCGCTAAAAGAAGAAGTGCTGCTGACCCTGATGGTAGAGGCCGAAGACTCTATAAACTCTCGGCCTCTCACCCACGTTTCCGTCGATCCCAAGGATCCGGAGGCGTTGACTCCGAACCACTTCCTCATCGGGACCTCCTCAGGCCTTCCCTATACTGGGCCTTGCGAGGAGGTCAGCCGAAAACAGTGGAGAGCTGCCCAGGCGCTCGCCGACCATTTCTGGCGACGCTGGGTAAATGAATACCTGCCGACGCTGGTGCCCAGGGGGGCATCCGACGACCGAGGACGACCTCTGCGCGTTGGCGACCTGGTTGTCGTCATCGACCCCACACTGCCACGAGGGACGTGGCCCCGAGGCGTCGTGGAGACTACGTACGTCGGTCCAGACGGCAAGGTGCGATCAGCCGACGTCAGGACTACAGCGGGCATCCTACGGCGTCCCACGACGAAGCTCGCCGTCCTCTGCGTGGAAGATAAGGCTACGGTAGCCCTGCGCCGGGGGGAGGATGTTACGGACGTCGTAGCTTTGTAATACAATTAAGTAATGATCATAAATAATGTAAATAAATATTAATATATAAGTAGACTTAAGTAGATATAAAAATGATTTGAGAGTAGGGAAATGTTTATTGTTATTCGATTAAGGCTGTTTTATTATCCCATAGTAAATAAGAAATCAAAACATGACGATGTAAAGTGGACGCGAGCACGATCGAACAGGTTTGAACATGTCGAAACCTGTCCGAACGCCACCACAAGTAAAACTCAGACGAAGCGCTGTGATTGGTCGAACCGAATGCGTTGCGCTCACATCCACTCACTACTTGCACCCTGTAAAATAGAACATAAGCAGGACGGTTTGTTGCACCGATGTAGTTCAGTTCAGTCAGCAGTAGTTCTCTCAAGAAATCCGAAGCAACAAGCCGATCCTGAGCAAGATTGAATTAAATCAACTCACCATCAAGCCAGGCGTTTCATTCCTTTGGAAGATAAAAACTACAGTCCACCTTGACAATAACAATCTCAATATATGCAGACTTTTATATCAAGATATTAAAATATAGGTGTGAGACTATGTATGTATGTATGTATATTAAAATAAATAGACATAAACATAGTTCAGGCCAAAATTTTATAAATCTTATCTGTCCCTCCTGTATTTATCGTTCAGCAGTGAGCTTAGTGCATAGCTTTAGATTTTAGATGAGCTTTTACAATGATATAGATCAAATTAGACTGAAAGAGAAAGTAGCTTTCCAATCCTTGCTATTTAAGTCCACCACCACAGACATTAGTAGCCAATAACTTAATTGAAGTATTATTGCAGTGCAGCAATAAGTTTTATCGACAATCGATAATAGTAAACATGTCGCATCGACAGCCCTCGGCTACCGTTCGCGAAACGTGACCGCTCGCGACAAACTGCGCGCGTGACGTTTCCGAACGCAGCCCGATACGTCGCCGATACCAATGCAAATCACTACACACAAATATCAACCATAAAACCCGAAAGCTAAGGGTCATAATCAAGCGACGAAAGGTTCACTTTACAAATTTTTCCTACATATTATTTAAGGTTTGTACAAAGCAATACTAACCCTATCTTAAAAGCGTTACTAAAGTCATTTTCATACTTTACGCATTACGTAGTTTGTGATAATAGACAAACAAGACGTATGATCCTCTATACCTCACCTTATTTATGCTAATTCAGTTTTATCTCTGTAATATATGGTTATGACCGTATTGGTGGTCCGTATAATTTCATCACAGGTGGTCTGTAAATTAGATAAATCGTAGCAGTCGTAAAAAAAAATTGTGCATTATTGATCTATTAATAGGTTGATCACCATCGGTAAAAAAATTAAACTGCCAGTGGTTAACGATTAACAGTAATTTTATTGCTCTGATCGAATTTTTCTCAGGCTCCAAATTAGTATCTTCTGTGACTGGTGCGAAAACTTGTTTAGATTTCAGCGAAGCATTGCTTGTTTATAGTCTGGAATAGTAAAATGTTCAAATACCAATCATCAGCCTTTAACAGTCCACTGCTAGACTAGGCCTCTCCTTTGAAAGGAGGAATTGGCCTACTATACCACGCTGACCAAACGGGTCGGTATAGTGTTTGTATCACGTTTTCCTTCTCTTACAGTGCTGTTCTCTGTATAATATACTCCCTCTGTCGGCTCTTACGACACCCATGGGACGATATGGGGTGGAGACATTCCGTATTCTTAATCCGTCACCACACAGACAAATACCAATATATTTCAGTAAGCATAAGCTTACAGCTGTAGATCGTTTACATATTGCTGTTGAGTTGGACCACAGGATTCATATATTTACCAGATTTTATCAAAAAGTGTTTTCTTCTTTCTAAATAACTAACACGGACTTTGAAGAGTCAGAAACACGTCACGGCATGAGCAAAAGTTATCTATATGATCCTGAAATGTAAGTTATTGGTCTCAAAGTCGAAATTTGCCGCGAAGTTTCGACATGGTTCACACAGCGCCGCGGTAACAGAATCGTCACGGCTGGTGTTATATGTTAGTATAGATAACAGCAAGTCGCGAAGTTGATATTATATAAAACTGGACTGTGGCCGCGGTTCCGTCCGCATGGCATTATTTTCATCCTTTTATAGACTCACGCCTGTATCCCCGAAGGGGTAGGCAGAGGTGTAATATTACACCCACATTTCGCCATGAATTTTTAGGTCCCACGTAATAGGGGGCGAGCCTATTCCCGTACCGGGCACATTACCAGACTCCGTGCTGCTACTGAGAATTTCCTAACGGGAAAACCCAATAACACGTTGCCCGACCCGGGAATCGAACCTGGGTCCTCCCAATCCCACGCGCACATGTATGCCGCTAGACCAACGAGGCAATCATTTTCATCCTTAATGTGGGAATTTTCGAAAATCATTTATTAATGCTCCTGGAACTGGCTCCTTTCATAATGCTTCTTAATGTAAGTGTAAGGGACTACATTATCCAAGAAACATACATGCCAAATTTCAGCTTATTATGCTCAGTTTCGGCTGTCCGTTTTCCGTCGTTAGTCAGTAACGCAAGAATTTCATATATGTAGAAGATATATCCAGATGGTCCTTTCTATAGTTTTGCTATTTATATACACCAAACACATGACTATATATTCCATGCCTTTGTATACTCGTACCTCCACGTATGTATTTACCACGCCAATAACTTACTAATGTAATTACGATACGTGACAACCAGTAATTGGCTTCATGTCACATGATCATATTGACATCCTCATTTTAGCTGTTGATTTTCTGAATCTGTTGGATTTGCTCAACAAAAAATAAATTGATGTTTTATGGTGTTTTATGCGAATTCTTCTAGAATAATCTAGAGATTGCAAATTCTAGTACACTCTGCATAGGTACATGATGTGGCAAATTCTTGTAAACTCTGCATCCATGGTGATATTTACTGACAAGCATCGCCGAAAATGTTGTGATAAAGCATCTCGACATTACCATATTTTTTTTATTGATACGAAGACAAACGAGCAGCAGTGACACCTGATGGTGAAGAGATCACCGTCGCCCATAGACACCTGCAATGCTACGAGGACAAGTGCGTTGCCGACCTTCTAAAAAAGAATATGCACGCTTCTTAAAGGTTCCAATGTCGCGTTAGTTTGGATATTCCGACACAGATAGCTTGTTCCACAGTTTGGTCGCACGAGTTTAAAATGAAATAGTCACAGGTATCTCAATTCCAGTGCAATCCAGGTTACGATGAAGATAGCACTATTCTATGTGCATAGCAGTGCATAGCAACTAGTTGTGACAATCGACCGACCAACAATGAGACTGCAGAAGCACACGATATCTGATACAGACGACACCTGCGCTCAAATATATGAATCGGTTGAATAAAGACGTCATTAGTGAATTTATTTATGTGTTTTAAATACTAATATGATGCAGTTTTCAACGTATTGCAGGTATTAAATGAGCAAAAGTCATTTTTGTCATCGAGACTTTGTAAGATATGGCTTTGTGGTTTGTTTGTTATTTTTAGGGTTTCGTACCTCACAAAGTAAAAACGGAACCCTTATAAGATCACTTTCTTGTCCGTCTGTCTGTCAATCCGTGTGTCACCACCGATTTTCTCAGAAACGGGTGGACCTAGCAAATTGAAATTGATGTTTACCAGATACTGAGGTCTATGGTTCCTATATATTAGGTATAATCATGGGTCTTGGGTCCTGGGTCAACCCGATAAAAAGATATGGTCAAAATTAGATTTTAGCGAAAACTTGTAAGTACCAAAATTAACCTTAATTTTCAACTTTTTTAATTTTCGGCATTTTTCCGTTATTTGTGCTGTAAGACCATGGATTTTACTAAAATTGACAATTCTAGGTCAACCGTAAGTTCCCTATAGGTTTTGGGTCGAAAACCTATATGGTAGTTCCCGTTGAACTAGAATCACGAAATTTGGCCAAAATCAAGGTCTTACAGCACAAATAAATAAAAAAATACAAAAAATAAAAAAACGTGGAAAATTTAAGGGTGTCCCTATACATACATAGTAGACTCCATTTAAGATCCCTCTAAGTTGTATGGGCGCTCATACAGATTTAGAGGACTAGCGTAATTAGCACCAACCTCAAATAAGGTAAAATGCGTACGTATGCGAACCCTCGGTGCGCGGGTCAAACTAGCACTTGCCCGATTTTTTTTTATTCTGTAGTATGGTACAAATATTGATTAAGCGTCCGCTAATTGTTTATGCTACGATCCTAAAACATCTTTCGATATCATTATTTTTCAGACCAACACAGATAAATCGTTCTCGCATTCATTATTATCCACAGAAATCAGTCACAATCAATATTGCAACAAATATACATTAAATTGGCGAATGATCAATAAAGTTAGCCAGATAACATTGAACACGCAATTCAAGTAAATGGAATAAAACTATTCTCACATATATTGGAGCAGTGTGCAATCAATTTACATCAATCAATCAGGAGTTTACCTAAGTAGTCCCATTTAATTCGAAACACGATCACTATTCACGGTGATGGGCGGCTAGTACCCCATCCACTTCAACTTTCTGTGGCTTCAATCTACGTCACTCTGGGACTTCTCAGGCCTGCAGACTAGCGGCTACGGTGCCGACTTTGGTAAGCTTAAATATGCAATCATTTATCTTCAGTTATTTTATAGGTTATTCTGATATTAAATTCAATATCACGGTGTGAAAATTCCACACATATTTACGGAAGATGTACAACGCCCTCTCCAGGAATAAATATTGTATTGCATTACATGGGACTTAGCTTACACACAATCAATAAAAAGACCTAGAAAAACCCGACACAAAAAATAATTTCACAATTTTTCATAGATTTGTCCCTCGCGCGGATCAAACACCTTACACTCGACGCAGTGCTAGCGGTGAAAATTAACCACTACGCCAACAGTGCAGTCGTAAAGATTGTCCTTGCCATCAAACATTCTATAAAAAACGGATTTCAATCCCATAATTTGCTGGTTTTGGAATTACTCGGCTGGTCAAAGTAAAGATCTTCAAAATAAACAATAATAAAAATTGTGCTGTGAATTATCTTCACCTCCCCAATCACCATGCCAGTTCTTTCCTTTGGTAGGTACATGTTTGATTTTATTTTTATTTATTTATTTATTTAACTTTTTTGCACAACACAAACAATGTGGTACAATAGGTGGACTTAATGCCTTAGGCATTCTCTACCAGTCAACCTAGGGTGGTGCAGAGATAATTGTTGGTAGGTGCATGATGATTATTATATTTTAATTATTTACACAATAATTACTATATTACATAATATCTACTTAAACTATAGATATATATTTAAATATATACATATTATATGTATATTGTATGCAAAGGTACTTATTGAAAGAGTTATGGAAGTGACCGACAAGAAAATATGGGATGTACAAGCGGGATTCCGAAAGGGTATGGGATGCACGGATCAGGTTTTTTCCTTGCGAAGCATAGCCGGAAAATTTTTGGCCAAAGGTCAAAAGGTCTATTGCGCATCCGTGGATTTGGAAAAGGCTTACGATAAAGTGGTGAGGAATGAAATGTGGTCGGTGCTGTCAATGAATGGGGTGGACAGCAGCCTCATTCGAGCTCTGAAATCCCTTTATGAGGATTCTAGAGCTTGTGTGAGGATAAACGGGGCATACACCGACTGGTTTACCATCGATAAAGGTGTTAGACAGGGATGTGTAGCGTCGCCGTGGCTGCTTAACCTCTTCATGGACAGTTGTTTGCAAGATTTAAAACATAGTGACTGCGGATTAAGGATGAATGGGTTACTCGTCAAATGCCTCCTTTATGCTGATGATCAGGTTATGCTTGCGTCTTCAACGGAGGAGTTGCAGGAGATGGTAACAATCATGCATCGTGCGTTAGAAAGGAAAGGAATGAAAGTGAATGTAAGTAAAACGAAAGTTATGGTTTTTGAAAAGGAGGAATGCGTTACGGCTTGTAATGTTTTGATGGATGGACAGCGAGTGGAACAAGTGAATGAGTTTGTTTACTTAGGTACGTTGTTTACAAGAGATGGTAAGAATGAAGCAGATATTGAAAGGAGAGTTAATGCAGGTAATTGTGTGAATGGAGCTCTGAAGGCGTTTATGAACAGTCAAAACGTGTCCAAAAAGGCACGTTTGGCTGTACATAGAGGTGTGTTAGTGCCTACCCTTATGTATGGTAGTGAAAGTTGGGTATGGCAGAAGAGATTTGAAAGTAGAATAAATGCTGTAGAAATGAGAGCACTGAGAAGTATGTGTGGTGTGTCTTTGACCGACAGAGTAAAGAATTGTGTGATACGAGAGTGGTGTGGGGTAAAAGAAGATGTAGTGAAAAGCATTGAGAAAGGCATGTTAAGATGGTTTGGGCACATGGAGAGGATGGATGACGATAGACTGACAAAGAAGATATATCAGGCTAGTGTGAATGGGACAGGACAAAGGGGAAGACCTAGGAGAACGTTCTCTGACCAGATTGGAGACATCCTGAAAAAAGGAAAAGTCAGAAGTACCCTTAACAGAAGAGCATGCATGAGAAACTTGATGGGAGTGAGTGAAGCAAGTGAGGTATGTCAGGATCGTTGCAAATGGCGTTCCGTAGTCTCTGCCTATCCCTCCGGGAAACAGGCGTGAGTCTATGTATGTATGTATGTATATTATATGTATACATGTATAAAGTATATATAAGTACAAATATATTACATATGAATAACTATACTTGCAATAATTATAAAATAAATATATACATAATAATATATAAGTCATCGATATATATGTACTAAAATGTCAATGATATAAGTTAATAATACAGTAAATATGCATTTATTCTGCCATTTTGCTCAGTAAAAATTCTCTAGCCTTTAGTTTAAAAGTGTACCGATTGTTAGCCATCCTGATTTCAAGAGGGAGTGCGTTCCATAATAGGACAGATTGGACGAAGAAGGAAGAGTTAACAAGCCCAGAACTATGGGAAGGACATAAAAGGAGACGATTATTAGACGAACGTAAATGTTTGTCATGAATAGAGCATAAATATTGTAGATAAGGACTTAGGTAGAAAGGAACAGAGGGAGAGTTAAGAAAGGAGAAAAGAGTAGTTAGGGCACGCAAACTGCGGCGTTGGCGAATAGTTAGCCATTTGAGTTGGGAGTGGTATTCGGAGACATGGTCATATTTTCGAAGGTTGTAAACGAATCGAATGCAGTTATTAAGAAGCCGGTCTAATTTGTTGAGGAGGTCTGCATTCAGGTCGAAATAGCACACATCACCATAGTCGATAATAGGGAAGATTAAAGTCTGCATGAGCATTACTTTAGTGCTAGAAGGGAGGAAGTTCTTTAAGCGGTACAACGAACGTAAGCATCCTGTCACTCTTTGACTAACAGAAGTAACTTGAGCCCGCTAGTTGAGGTGACTATCTATGTATAAGCCAAGATTTTTAACAACCGTGCTGAAGGGTATTGTTGTCTGGTTATACTTGACTGATGGAAGCGCTGAAAGATCAACTTTGCTCATGTTGCGTTGACTGCCTATGATAATAGCCTGGCATTTTGCGGGATTCACAGCAACACCAAATCGTTCTGACCAATCAAGTATAATAGACAGAGCTTGATTTACCTCACCGATAGCTGAAGCGATGTTGTCTACTCCTGCATGTGTATATAGCTGCAAGTCGTCAGCATACAAGTGATACGCACACTGAAGATTCTGAGTCAGGAGATTTATAAAAATAGAAAATAATAATGGAGAGAGAATGCCACCTTGAGGAACGCCAGACTGAAGGTTACACCATGATGATGAAGAGTCATCGTGGCGAACCGACTGCTGACGTCCCACGAGATAATTGGAGAACCATTCCAGCGCCTCTGGAGAGATCTGAAGACTGGAGAGGATGGATAGTAGGATTTCGTGATTGACCGTGTTGAAGGCGTTCGTGAAATCGACCAGAGCTAGCACCGTAACTTTGGTGTCTTCCATTCCCGCCCTAACATCTCCAGTCACCTTCAACAAAGCGGTCACTGTGCTGTGTCCAGGTCTGAATCCGGATTGAAATCGGTTCAATAGATTATTGTGAATGACAAATTTTGAAAGTTGTCTGTGGACACAAGCTTCAATCACCTTGGAGAGAAAAGGAAGGATTGATATGGGGCGGAAGTGGCTGGGGAGAGAAGGATTAGGGATCTTAGGCAAAGGAGTTACTAAAGCTTTTCGCCATAGCAACGGAAACGCACCTGTGTCGAGGGAAAAGTTGATAATATGCGTAATAGCTGGTAACAATTGATCAACAATGGGAACAATCATTTTACGACTAATATTATCGCAACCAGTAGCGTTGGATTTGATGGAGAGGATAGTCTTCTTGATCTTCCCGGGGGTCACTGAAGAAAATTTGAAGGGGTCTATGTCAAGACGAGGAAGGTTACGCAAGTAATTCAGAGTGTGACACTTAGTAGAATGATCCAAAAAGTTAAATGTGGAGAAATGTTTATTGATTTCATTCAAACCAATTGTCCACTGGAGATCAAAACTGCGTTGTTTGCCAATACCTATAGTCCCGAGGAACTTCCAGATACTGGCAGGGGAGGATGAGTTAATATTGCTGAGAATATGGCGGCGTTATTTAGCGAAGCAGAATTTAGCGTTACGTATCACCTGATTACACCGATTTCTTGCAACTTTATATAGAGACCAAAAGTCCTCTGTTTTGTGCTTTTTATATTTACGAAATGCACAATCTAATCTAATCCCTGCGTCTCATAGCGGTTTTGACCGCCTTCGTAATCCAGGGCGCAGGTGGACGCTTTAGTTTGACTTTTCGAACCGGTGCATGAACATTATACAACTCGAGAACAGCGTTGATAAAGCTCTCTACCTTTTCATCCATAGTTACAGCAGCGGTCAGGTGATCCCAATTCATTGTAGCTGCATCTTTTTCCAGCTTATTTACATCCATGCGTCCAAAGCAACGAACATGCAGAACCTTAAGGGGAGGACGGGGAGGCTTAAGGATGTATGAGAGGAAGATAAGATCGTGATGGGAGAAACCTGGAGCAGGGATTTGACCATGTTTGGAAACTAGGTCAGGAGCAGAGGTGCAAATTAGATCGAGCCATGTATCCTCCCCATCGACATTGTGATGAGTAGCTTGCAATGGTAGAATGTGGAGATTACATGACTCGACAATTTGCAGGAGCTTGCAGGATCTAGTGGTCTGTGGAGCAAGGAGATTAGTATTAAAATCGCCCATGATGATGTGGTGAGCTTATTCCGACCCTAAAGATTCCAGTATCGATTCGATACTGGAGAAGTAATCGACTGAGGGGGGACAATAAACAACACCTAATACAATTTTGACTCTTTTGACCCAAACCTCAAGGAAAAGGTATTCAGCAGAAGCAGAGATGTCAGAAGAGGAGATAGCCAGGATTTTATAAGGGAAATCAGAGCGGAGGTAGATGGCAACACCACCCCCTCTTCTGTTAACACGATCATTTCTGATTAAAATAAAACCTGGAAGAGGATAAGTGGTAGAAGGGAGGTGAGGTTTGAGCCAACTCTCTGAAACCAGGATGGCGTGAACATTGACATTCGAAAAGGCTTCTAATAGATCACCATAATGGCTTGGCACACTTTGAGCGTTAATATGGCAAACATTTATCAAATTACCCGTTCTTTGATCGAAACTTTATTGCAGGAAATCACCTAAAGTATCACTTGTGGAGCAAAAGCTATCATCATGAAGAGACTCATTAGCAGAATGAAAAGACTCATCTGATGACATAATCAAATATAACTAATATTATATATAATAAGATTAAATAAGATATATAAATAAAAAAGAAATATATATGTATAAGTAAAAAGAATAAATATATTATAAATATGTTTAAAAGGCTACCAATTTAAACTTACGTGTTTTTGTTTTCCTCTCCGCACCACCCGCCAGCCAACTCACAATAAATAAGTAGAGTAATTTCATAATTTTAAATCTAAAATTACTGAGCTGTTTTAAAAAACAAAAAGGAAGGAAACAAAAACAAAAGAAAAATAAAATAAGTTTTGTGTCAATTGACAGCACTAACAAAACGCAAAATTTCTGATGTTACGAAACTAGCTGTCAGTTTTGTCAATCATAAAGTCATCTGTCAACTAGAAAGTAAACAATGATGCACAATATGCGCATGTTGTGGGTAATAATAACAAGTCAAGAAACTTGAATAAAAATGGTTCGCTGACACAAAACTTGAACGAATCTGTAAATACGAAGTTAGAGGAACAGAATATAACGCGATATAAGTTTAAAAACAACACAATCGGCTAATTCTTGCGTGGCACAGTTTTTGCACTGCCGGCACCGTTCTTTGCTGCGGTACACGTATCACCTGCTGTCTTCGGGTGTTTAGTGATCAAGAGCTTCAGTTCATTAGTGGAGGTGATCTTGGAGCGTGTCCCATCTGGAGCTTTTACTACGATAGTGCCGTCCTGAGGCCAGCATGAACGCATCCCAAAATGCCTGCAAAGAGCCCGAGCCTCTGCAAAGAGTGACTGTCGAGTTTTGGTCAGGAACTCCTTAACCGCTATCTTTGAGCCCTTCAGCGCTGTCTTCGCTCGCCATACTGCAGTCCTGACGTTCACACTTGCAAACCGCACTAAGATAGGTCTGTGCCGCTCTTTATGGGTGCACCAAGCCTGTGGCAGGTTGAAATGGAGCTCTCCTCAACATCCTTGATAGACATTCTTGAGGGAAGGATATCCAGAATCAAGGCCCTGCAGTTCTCTTTGTCTGTCTCCGCTTCAGCGACCCCCAGGAAGATGAGGTCCTTCCGCCTGTGTCGTGTCTCCATTGCATCAAGCATGCCGGAACATTCATCTATCTGCTTGCGAAGAAGGCCAAGCATGGTGAACATCAGTTCTCGGAATGTCCTGAACTCTTCGGCAACTTTTGCCACGGTGTCTTTGGCAGGCCCCGCTGAATGGATTTGGCCTTCAAGTTCAGCCATAAAGCACTCCTCCAAACTCTTCTGCGCCAACTGGATGTCCTCAAGTTGCGACATTGTGTAGTAATTTTAATAGACAGTAGTGAATTATGTGATGTGCTGGCAGGTGGTATAGATTGAGTGATGCTTGTATTACATTAGCATTTCACTGTAAGTACTTTTAGTTTTATAGTTAATCTACTAACTTAAGGCAAAACTTGTACTCAAACTATTATTTTATTAATTAAATCAAAAGGGATCAATTTAAACACGTCTAATGTTTTTAGCACCTATCGGCGAAAAAAAAAGATTTTCTTTCCGTAGATTCTTCAAAAGTACTAAAATAGCTCTGTTGTTCAGGAACTGTCTACTGCATACATCAGGTGGACTTTTGACTCATTTGCCACCGACATTAATATTCAACACAAAAGCTAAAACTGTACTATAAACCGGTGAACATTTTTTTAAATTAATTTTACCAGTTTAGTGGCCCCACTATTAAGACTTATGACCGTATTTATTCAGCTCTAGGCGTTTCACGTACCCGTAGTCCAATTATCCGCCGAATAGACTGTGCTCGCGATCCTATTCATATATGCTGCACTATCATTCATGTTAAGACTTGCCTGCTGACGTCATGAAAACGGTCTGCAAGTAAAGTGCACCATGCAGAGCTTCTCGTACTCGATGCCTCAAAGGCGAAGTAAATGTATTGTAATTATTTAAATATATTTATTTGTTATAAATGTTAACTCTGATTACGAAGTTCCAAAAAGAGAGATGGTTTTCAAAATAGTGTGATTTCCATTCTAAATCACAAAATGTACTGTTTTTTTTATGCTGAAACAAACTGCTTTTAATGAACTTCGGGTAGGGTATACGCTGCATCCCGTCATATGTTTTAGGTATCAGGTCATATGAGGAGAATCGTCTGTTATATACCGCCAAAGATTTCATTCCGTACTGTCACGGTAAATTGCCTAAAGGAAAAGCCTAACGACTCTGTTTCACTGAGAAGTTGCATCTTAAGTAACACGACTGGCTCTTAGCAAGTTGAAATGCTCAATTACCGAAGCACGGGACAAAATACAACTGTTTCATAATTAGTAGAATCGCTTACAAGAAAATTAGCACCTCCACTATACATTTAATATGTATGTAATACTATACATTTACTATGTATGTAATAGCCAAGCATCGATGTGTCAGCGGGCTTAAGGCGCGTATACACAGTAGTGTATACCAAGTGATACTGTCAATTATCTGCTCGTTAGTGGGTGATCGATCCTCGTCTTGTGCTCCAAGCTTGAGGCGGCGTCGTAACTTAGCCGACTTAATGTGTCAGGGAGGTCAGAATAACCTACATACAACTATTAGTGAATTAACCGATGTAGATACGGTTTAGCTGTTTTGGTTGCAACAAATTTTGGGTGTATTAAGAGCGGGTTAAGATTTGGAGCAAAATTATGGAGTAGTATAATAAGTTATGGCGTAAAATTGGAGCTACTAAAGTTAGTTTTTATATAAGCAAGGAAAAACGATTGTTGAAAATTAAAACAGAAAACAACGTACTGCAAAATAAGATTATACGGACGCCTTTAAATCCAAATGATACTGTTAAATAATCTTCTCACTTCATAGCGTCAGCAGCAACGTCGCTGATGGTTTCTTTCCCTAGTACATTAAAGGAACCAGGGTTCTACGGTGTGGTTTTTAAGGAATGACAAAGTTGGAATATGGTCGACGTTTCCTAAGACGTCGAATAATTTTATGGATGACAAGTTTTGATCTCAATCGTAGTGCACTAAGTAATAATGCGTGTATCTCCCAAGATTCAGCTAGCTTCTGATTCTTAAGTTTCAAAACGTCGTCTGACTTTCCATAACCTTTATATTTTCCAAGAGAACTTAGGATTTACTACTTACCTTTTCCTTGAGGAAAGACAGGTCTCTAACAGGCACAGTTCTTCTGGTGACCCTCAGTTCTGATTGCAGCACCTCCATAGTAGATACTTCTTGGAAGCCATGCTCCTGTAGTGCTATGCACGTGCGTTGCACTTGTTCAATGCACGGAGAAAATGAGCAGAATCTTCCACCTGCAACAGACCAAGTTTCGTTGATTTATGTTTGGAAAGTTTCCCAAGGATTTATTCCTATTGCTCGAAGGACTAGTAAGAGACGATAAAAAACCTTTCCGACAGCATCGAATCTTAGTAGATTGAGTTGTTTGTAATTGGGCTTAAACAAAATATCGACGTTTTATGAAAATGTTCTATAGTAATTTTATATACGATCTTTCTAGAAAATTTAAATAAAATATCTGATTAAGATGATGACATACATTGATATACAATGAATAGCGCTAGCCTCTGGTTTCCCTTTCAGATTTAAAGACGTTAATTAACGGACATTAATTACTAATTAATAGATGTGAATTTTAAACCCTTTACTACACCGAGTGACCAATTAGCGCGATAATTTTAATACGGTGATCTAATTCGCTGCTAATTTTCTATTGTAGCCGTTTATGTCGAATTTATGGCGACTAGTAGTGTTGTCAACTAAAAGGTTAATTGTTGGTCTTGGTATTCAATACATTACGAGGTATAGGTTAGTAGTAACGTCTCTGGATCGCGAAGGTTAAGCTGCAATCAGTCGGCGCAGACACCGGTAACCAACTAGATGCATCAAGTTAGATTGAAACCAATCACGCCACTCCATACTTGGTAAAATGACGTCTGAATTTATACCACAATTTATATAATAAAACACAGTGCTACACATGAACGTACATTTATATCAGTTTATTCAATGTTGGTAAAATCTTTAAGATACAGGATGTATTCCTAGTGCGGCCTTTGTTTGTAAAACAGTTACAAAAGAAATGTAATTTAAGCAATATAGGCTAATTTTACTTCATTATAGGCAATTGCCTTACCCTGCTTCTACTGTGATTAAAGGACGACCGAAGAAAGTGAGCTTCTGTTCTTAAATATATGTACAAAATAAGTAGCACGCAATCAGTGGCCTACCTGACAATTAGTGGTAACTGAGGCGTCCTACATACATGTGGGGTCTATAGATAGATCTTAAAAAAATACATTGAGGTTTCTAATACGATTTTTCTCAAAGTCACTTGTTACAAAGATAAGCGCTTACAAAGTGCGAAAATGGGCTTACTTCCCATCTTATTTTTAAAGGAAAAAGGTGACAAAAGCTAGAAAAATATAACTTTTTATAGATAACAATTTGATTTGCAATGTTGTCTGGGCTAAATGTATGATAAAACTTACCGTTATGCTAAAAATCGCGGATCAGCTGTTTTTGTGACCTTTGACCACGAGTATTTTTTCCAGAGTTCGGATTGATGGGGATTTTTTAAATAATTCCTTTTTTAAACTTAAAAAGAACGTTTGCCTCACCAAGATACCACAGCTTGCTGGCGAGATACGCTCGTTAACATTGAAATTTAAATAAATCTAAATTAAAATACAAAAAGGTCCAACACCTTAAAAAGTTATTAATAAAATTTAGATTTTATTTATAATGTTGTTTTGAACAATTCTACCAATTATCAGCTGGGCGCGAATTACTGTATCCTAGGATGTCTAAATTGACCGGACATATATTACAGTGTCCGTGTGGTGACGCATTAAGAATACGGATTGTCACCACCCCATATCATCCCTTGGGTGTCGTAAGAGCCGACAGAGGGAGAGCATATTATGCAGAGAACAGCACTGTAAGAGAAGGAAAACTTGATACAAACCCTATACCAACCCGTTTGACCAGCGTGGTATAGTAGGCCAATTCCTTCTTTCAAAGGAGGGGCCTAGTCCAGCAGTGGACTGTTAAAGGCTGATGATAATGATATTACAGTGTTCGTATGTTATGTACAGTTGACACTTAGCTGTATACGCATGTTTAAGCATCTTTATCATTTGAAATAGGAATAAATGTGTATGCATTCTATGAAAACGGATATTTTAATGAATGAATTATGAATTGTTGGTTATCAAAAATAAAAAAGATTTATAATGGTCTCAAAAAGCACTCAGATATAAAAAATAGGTATCATTTTAGTAAGGACCAAAATTCTGTACTTGAATGGGTAGACATACATTTTAACTCTGTTTCTTATTATAAAATAGACGCTGACGATTGTCAGAATTTTCCTTTACATGAAAGAGTTACAAATTCAGTAGTTTCAAATCATGCTCGCACTCTTTTTTTCATGTGCAAATACATCTGCTAGTTTTATTAAGATGTTAAATTGCAGTTATACTACGTTATCGTAACGGTATAAATTCAATTGTGTAACAAGAATTGTTGTAAGCTATGACAAAGTTGCTTCGCATCGCTACACTATCGAACATCTCGTTATTGTGTTAACCTGTATCACAATGGTAGGAGCAGACACTGTCCAAAGGGATCGTTCTGGCCGTGTCAGGACCAGTTCGGGCTTATAACTAAGTTTGAACGACCCGCCGGCGATCGACCTCGCTATTACACAATCCAAACAAAACCAAGACGTCTTACCACTTCATAATGCGCGCGCGCACGTAAAAAGACGAACCAGACATAACAAAATGTCGACAGATGTTTTCATTCCCATGTGATAGATACGAGATGACCGGACGGCGAGTGAGATAGCGTACCCTTTTTGTTACCGCGATACCGTTTTGAAATTTTTACAAGTCGAAAACGACCGGGAAGAGACATATAGTCTTTTATGTGGCCCGCTTACTCTTATCTGTCAAATCTTATCGACCAATAAGGACAGCGGACGTCACTCACTCTGCCAATCTGAGTGGCGCGGGCGCTTCACCGCAGGGGTCGAATTTTAAATTGTTCCATTTTTTTAATGTGTATCGCGTGCCTGGATAGTATAACCCGCGCGTGTCTATTAACATAATACACTTAGACTCGCTTAGAGGTACGTAATGAAGCCATTATGGCCCATAATCTTCGAGCCTTGACACACTGCGCGACTAAATTGTTGATCGCGAATATTAGCGCTATATTATTCCTATACTTGAAATTGGTATCTTATTGTATAATTTTGAAGTATATAATTTTATTTAATGTTGATGCAGAAACGTGCATATTTGCACATGCCTACATGCATTTGCAGTTTATTTTGGAGCGCGCCATGAAACGGTAACATTGCCACAAAAGTCGAAATCTCGTCGCAAATCTTTCACACGCTCTATAACAGATAACTATCGAAATTTTCTTCGCAATATTTTGTGATCCAACCTTTTGTGGCGTTGTGTGTAGATTGTCATTACAAAGGTTCTCTAAAGGTCGTGTAGGTGGCGAAATATGTAATACACTATCTTAATGCATCGCAAGTCACGTCGGAGAAGACTCGGCGACTCGATAGCGACTAGAGCTTGCTTCGAGTTATCTTAGTAACCCGGAGTGTACAATTAAAGTTAATTAATCACTGATGACGATTTGATTGGTATAAGTTGATAATTCGAAGGTTTAGCTTGTTTGTATTTAGTAGGCCTTTGGGAGGTTATTTCTTCTACGTATTGGATTTTGTTAGGGTTGTGTAATTGCCTTTTTCCCAAACTCTTTCCGTAGAAATATTAAATCAATATTGATTTTGATATTTTTAGAAAAACTCAGTGATGAGGTTAAGATAAATTAAGCCTTGTACATACATACGTTAATTGGTGATATAGACTTGCAATCTTTACAATCAAACTGTAGGTAAGGCTTTCAATGTATGTTAATACATATAATTAAATAAATTAAATATAATGGTTATTTGTCGACTAGCTAATGTTTATTGAGGATTTTATAATAGGGCCAAAGCTATTGCTGTCTATCAAGTATGTGATTCAGACTTACTACATAATATTTATTGTTAAGTAAAATACATTTTATTCATCACGCAATTACAAAAAAACCCGTAGATGAACATTTTTTTTATAGACTCACGCCAGTATCCCCGGCAGAGGTGTAATATCACACACACATTTGGCCATGAATTAACAATTTTTTAAACTTAAAAAATCTGGTTTTAAAGGAACTGAGCTACAAAATCGGTTTAGACCCTATCTCCTACACTAGGCTAAGATCTGATTCTTCTACGTTATACAATTTCTGTGATCTACATGTAGCAGTATGTAGATCATGAAGCTTGGTGAATATAATGTTTTTGATAAATGTATTTAATTTCTTGGGAAACACCTTTAGACTGCAACTGGTAATATAATTGAAGTCAGTTTCAATAAAAAGGAAGGGTTATTTTTGTTTTCACGTTAAGTTTTAATCCCGTACAGTTTAACCATGAATAAAAATAGCACGAGCAATATTTGCGATCAGCGACACGAATAAAGCAGCTGAACACTCCGGTCCACATTACCCAAAATCCAAACCAGTTTCATACGAAATTACCTAAAATAAGCTAAGTGTACCGAACAATGACTTAGAAGGTTAAGCAACGAGAGCTTTGTTATTAAGCGACTTTGACATAGGCTTGCGTCCTCAGCAATCTGTCAATTAGGCGGCATTCCTGTGCCCTGACCCACGGTGGAACTTGCGCAACCGAGGATGACTAATGGCGCCACACTACACCCTTGGGTAGGACTCATGGTTTAGTAATTATAAAGATGTTTTATGGTGTTTAGAATTTGTGGAATGGATTGCCTTATTAAAGGTGTGAAGAGGTATTTCGTTTGGTGAGTTGTAGGTAATTCACATACATACATAAATATACTCACGCCTTTTCCCGTCGGGATAGGCAGAGACAACAGAATGCCACTTGCTCCTATCCTTACAAACCTCACGCGCTTCCTCTACACTCATTATTCTTTACTTTACTGTAGGTAATTCATGTACATATGTATAATACAAGAGTTACATCAGGGACTAGGAATCTCTTTGCTTCAAAAATACCAGGGCAAATCGGTAAAGGAGTTACATATTCTAAATACTTTCATCATAGATTGAATTTTTAAAATCTCCATAGGCTTATACGTTTCCAATTATGTCAAGTGTTATTTAACAAATGGTTATCTTCGGTAAAAGCAGATGTCCTAGGATGCATCAGTAAAGGAGTGGTATGTGTATATTATCACGATTTCTGCAACAGAGTATGACCATCGTAGCCACACTACACTTTTGGTCTTTGCCAGTACTCATAGTTTATTTAATGGATTGTTGCTGTGAAGTGCTACTTCGCTTATTAAGTTGTTATCAACATTTTATAAAGGATCGCGATTACGCATTTCGCTTTTGAACTTTTTGGACAAATGTGAGATCATACGTAAAATATTGGCATTATTATAGCCTGAATTCTAACAGAACCAGGCTGCACCGTTACACCTTTTAGTATCTCAAGTGTTACTTAATTAAGGGTCATGGTCGGTGTCTACATATGGTCTTAGTTGCCAGTTGTGTATATAGGATACATTAATGACGAGTTACATGGATTCTGACTAAACTCTGTTCTTATTTGTAGAGGAAGCGCGTCAGGTTTTGTAAGGATAGAAGCAAGTGGCGTTCTCGTCTCTGCCAACCCCGACGGGCAAAAGTCGTGAGCATAATTATGTATGTAGGTATGTATTTTAACTTAATACCAAGTCGATTTCCAAACTAATATATAAACGCTTTAACAAATGACGTAGTATTTAAGCCAGTAATTTGTACAGTAAGTTTCGCAAGTAAACTAAAGATGTGAGAGCGCCGAACTAAATGTCAAGTCTAGTCGAGCTATCGACACAAGTCTAATCCTGAGTGTAACAATATAGCGAACGTTACGTAACAAGGGCTTTGTACCATAAGTACCACCATTCGCTCTACACTAGTGATGTTAGTTCAACGAATAAACTATATCGATAGAAATAAAAAATAATGCTTTAATGTTGAAAAGTGCACTCGTTTTCATTACATCATCAGCCTTTAACAGTCCACTGATGGACTAGGCCTCTCCTTTGAAAGGAGGAATTGGCCTACTATACCACGCTGGCCAAACGGGTTGGTATAGGGTTTGTATCAAGTTTTCCTTCTCTTACAGAGCTGTTCTCTGCATATTATGCTCCCTCTGTCGGCTCTTACGACACCCATGGGATGATATGGGGTGGTGACAATCCGTATTCTTAATCCGTTACCACACGGACAGTTTCGTTTTCATTAGCGTCAAATTTTTACGTACTTTACTATGCATTCCAGCCTTTGGCAAGATACCCGTTAATGTGATTGTCGATTCGGAGATTACTGTCTAATCATATAATAATAATATAATGTCTGATACATATATAAATATATTAAAACCTCTTTAAGGCTTAAATAAGATATAAGTAAAGATAGCAAAGTGAAATCACATGTATGTGAGCCCACAATGTATTTTAAATGTAAGTTGCTAATTTATTCTTGTAGTACCCATTGTCAGCATAACGGATGCCGAATGTTTAAATCTCTTGAAAATTATCGACATACGCCGAATAACCACAACACACCGTGAAAACTATCGACAAGTCTCATCACTAGTCCGAAGGTAGTCAGCATCGCATCACAATAGCCGTTCGTATCGTCACTAACAATACTGGACAAGCCATTTATGTATTAGCAGATGTAACGTAGTGAAATCACATGTGTGTGAGCCCTACGCAACGCAATGAGGTCGCAATCTATTACTGTAGTCACCGCTTTCGGCACAACGGATGCCGAAAAACACAATTTATCGTGAAAACTATCGACAGATCACATCACTAGTCCGAAGCTAGTCAGCATCGCATCACAATAGCCGCTCGTATCGTCACTAACAATACTGGACAAGCCATTGATGTATTAGCAGAGATAACATAGTGAAATCACATGTGTGTGTGCCCTACGCAACGCAATGAGGTCGCAATCCACTCGTGCGCATACCGTATTGTTCTTTCAATGATCCGATTGTAATTAAGTTACATGAGTCGCTACGTATGTTGGGTAATGTGACTTTATTAATTGTGTATTGAAAAATGTCTATGTATAGAGTTGCCATTTGAAGTGGATGCATTTTTGGCACGTCATTGAAAGTTCTTCTTAAATCTGAAACCTTTTGCTTTTAACTTAATTAATGTGACTATTATAGTTGATTGAATCAGGCGTTACTTGGCGGAACTCCATTGTAAATTGTGGAAGGAAAAGGGAACCCACCACGCACCCTCGGATTGCCCACCCAAACTATTGCAATAGAAAAATGTTGACGATACCGAACTCCTCGAATGACAAAGGAGAAGGGATATATGGAATAATTCGGAAATGGGCATCCTCGGGACCGATGAGCAATGACTCATTGCCCATCGGTCCTGAAGATGCCTTGTGGAGAGGCGAAACACGTGTTGAAGCATAGTCGGCGCAAAAAGCGGGATACTGCATGTCAGGTATTTTCCTGGAACCCATAATTATGAGGCTAATCAGTCTATGTCCAGCACGGGACTGAGAAAGGCTACCTGATAACAATGATATCAGTGTAAATATAAAGAATGTTGCGGCTTTGGGATTCTCATTATAAGTGTACTTAGTTAACTGTTTGGTAAACTGGAGCGTATTATAGCATTTGTAGCCCACCCTGCTTCTTTTTTATTTGAGTGGTAGTTGTCGTTTTGGCTGAACAATAGAGACTACTAAAATAACACTAATAAATTAATTGAAATACCAACTACTTACACACGGTAATCTAATCCTAAACTAAGTAGAGCTTGTTTTATGGCAATCAGATAACTAGTAAACATATTTATACATTCTGAAATATAACATAACAGAACTTCACCGCTTTTATCCCCGAAGGGGAAGGCAGCGGTGTATTACACACGCACACTTCGCCAGTTATGTTTCAGTCCCACTGTTATAGGGGGCGAGCCTATTTCCATCTACCGGGCACATTATTAAGCAAGCGATAATGAATATTTTTAATACCCACATAACTTCGAAAAGTCAGAGGTGTGTGCCCGTGGTACCTGGGGATCGAACCCGAGACCATCGTCTCGGCGGTCCGTTATGTACACCACTGGGCTATCGCCGCTTCATCATCAATCAGAAATATTAATTACACCCAGATACAACAAATAGTCTTGTTCATCGCGCAAATATTGTTCCTGGGTAGGAATTGAAGCCAGGTTAGGCTAGGTCTCAAGGGTCACTAGCCACTGACGACAGGCCAGTCAGGAAGTCCAATGGATCTAACAGCACGCGCACTTATCAATATGTACCTCCACCACGATTTCCTCGATCTCAAATATGAATAAATGTATATTTTATTGCATTTTGCTATATCGAGGTGTTGTGCAAACCCGCGTACATTGTGGGGCGTCGTCACCAGGGTGGCCGAGCATGCGTTCGCCCCGCCCTCGCCCAAGGCGCGCGCTCGCGCCGACTCCAACGAACACCAACTATTATCAACGTACAAACCCAATGTTGTATTAATGTAAACAATCATGGGAAGTGCCCGGGATTGTTCTGTCAACTTTGTTTGATATTCACTTCTTATTGTAGGATTAACGGTTATACGGACGTTCATGAGGAGGGATAGCAATAAATGTGTGGTCATTATTGGACGACGACTGCCTCGTTGGTCTCGCGGCATAAATGTGCGCGTGGGATTGGGAGGTCTCGGTTTCGATCTGCGGGTCGGGCAAAGTGTTATTGGGTTTTTCCGTTAGGAAATTCTCAGTAGCAGCACGGAGTCTGGTAATGTCCCCGGTACGACAATAGGCTCGCCCCCTATTACGTGGGACTAAAATAAATCTGGCGAAAAGTGGGTGCAGCAATATACCTCTGCCTACCTCTTCGGGGATATAGGCGTGAGACTATGTATGTATGTATTGGACGACACTCAGTGCCGTGCCATTGGAGAATCCTTTATTCAGGAGTGGACTACGATAGGCTTATGATGATTATTATTATTCGATGTGATACAAATTAGTCACATATGCTAAATTGTGAATATCATTACAGCATTTTCATATAGTTTTTAACCCTTGTTTCGTAAGTTCAAAAGTTTGAAAGGACCATCAAGTTTTTATTTGGGCCCCTTAATAGACTTGCATCCTGACGCTAACCCGGATGCATCCAAGACTATTCGTCTTAGAACCCAACGTCCGCTTACTAGTCGAATCAGATTTGATAGAATGTCAACTTTTCCACAGGGCCACTGCCATTTGACCTCCGCATCCCAAAAGGATAACGATATTCCATAGTTTAGACCTAGAGACCAATGACCACTGTGATGACCAATTCTTGAGTATTGTAAGCTACGGGCAACTAGAATATTTTTAGGTAAGATTAAAATAAATTAATTTCTTCCTTTTCTCATCTTATCTTATACTGATATAGAAGGCTGAAGAGTTTGTTTGCTTGTTTGGTTGATTTGAAAAATTCTTTCAGTGTTAGATAGCCCATTTGCAGAGAAAGACTGTAGGCTACATAACATCACGCTATGAGCCACAGGAGCGGAGCAGTAGCCTTAAATAACACGGGTGTAACCGCGGGCTCATCTAGTCAATTATATTTTTGAAGATAGCTGAAGTGGTTGCCAAAATCATGTCTAGCCACCAAAATGGTCAAGGTCAGCGGTGGCTAGTTTTTTACGACTATTTTGAACTATAAACGGATCACCAGAATATATCAGTTGACTTGTTTTTCAGTTAGAGATTTGGACTAATAACTCAATATCATGCATCTTATCTTGATACATATTTTGGCAGAGAGACACGTAAGCTACAGATCTTGTTCGACAAAAATTGAATTCAGTTTTATTCACTTAACATATTTATTGGACAATAAGCAATTTTAATAAACATGCTGAATAAATTAAAAGGCAAAATTCGTATTCAGTTCAAATAAATTAAGGGCTAATACCGAGAAGGCATCCGATCAAGGATAATGAAATTCCCAGTACGATGCGTTCAATTAATTTAAAAAACATTCGTTAATTTTATTAATGCGCGCGAGCCTAAATCTACGATCATTGCAGATGTGATCGCGAACGCCTTCTCATTTTCGAAATTAGCAAATGAATAAAAAACAAAATGTTGGTAACCGCCAGCAGAGTGGACAAGATAAAGAAATATACGGAGAGGTGGCTGCGTTCGAGGCTCCAGATAACACCATTAACGCCGGGGAGGCTGCCGAGCAAAACAATAGAAAGGGACGCTAATATTGGCACATTTCCGAAAAAGTTACTTTTCAAAAATAATACACGCAATTTTGAACTTTATTTTGTTTTACATAAAGTTGGATGACCAAGAGAAGCTTTTATTGATTTAGGTCATGATGCAGTTGGGTTGGAAGATGATACAATTGGAAGAGCAAAAGGGACAATACACGATGGTATTGATAGTGGAATGAGTGGAGTAAGTTTTTCTCAGCCACCCAGCCAGCAACATAATTAATGATGCTCGTGTTGGAGACGAATTTATAAATTGGCTTTATTTCGTTTTTAACAAAGGGTGGGACATGTGTGATAGGACTGATAGCAAATCTAAGAGAATGCGACATAATTAGCGAATCAATTTAGGAATTTGTGTGAGATAATATATCATTTTTTATTGAGGATCAGACGATACCCCATGCGATGAGAATTTGGAAATGCAAAGAACGGAAACGGCTACTCATTCTACAGATATGCACTAGATAACTGGGCATAACTGAGAAGTGAGTAACCGATGAGATGTTTTATGAGTAAATAAACTAATTACAGTATAAAATAATAAAAATATTAAAAGAACAACCGCTGAATGCTTTATTTTTTTTAGGGAACATGGACTTATCGTATCTTTTAATTGTTTTTTCATTTCATCTCATGACACTACTGAAAAAATCTGCCAGAAAATTAACTAAAAATTTTTCGACCCGGCAATCAAACCTAAGATCTGATGATGAGCGCAATCACAAACAAATTTAAGCTGTGAACAAAGAGCCAGTGTATTTAGCAACACTTACTAAGTTAGCACGATTAAATGAAAACGATATATAAAAGATCATATTCAAACTTTAAATGATTCATAGAATTGAATAGATATTTCAAATGCCAACAAAATGGAGGGCTTCACAAAGTTGCATATTGTAAAATGCTAAGTGGTGTGCAATACGATTTTGGATAAGAAAGTAACAGAGTTAGCTTCACTATAATAGAATTCCAATTTGCTATCAATGCAATAACATCTTAGCTGAATTAAATTCTTACGTTGCTTCAGGCTTTTCTTGGGTTTCTTTCGCTATGCAAATGTAAAGCTGATTCTGTTGTGTGTATGAAGTATTAGTCATTTATGGGACAGCCATGTTTATTGCAATTTCTGGGTTGCAAGGTCAGATGTCAGTTCCACCGTGACAAACTGATGTTCAACCAAATCTAGGCACTGACGCACAAGCGGATTCTAGGTCTTAAAGCGCATCTTTAGTATGCATATGGGATAGTTTTGGGATTAGTGAACATGATTTTTCATTGGAACAGACATTCGCTTGGTGAATCCAATGTCGTAGTTAAAGTGCTGACAGTGTCATAATAAATATTATCGTCAAGTGCAATACTTCACCTAGGACTATCCCGGGTGTAAAATCTTCTACTGTGTAAAATGTGAGAAATTGGTTCCACCACCATTGTTCAGGAATGTCTAAAGCAAAATCTTAGAACATTCGTTTTGGAAGTGTTGCTCAAATTAAACCAGTGATATGTTTATATACAAACAGCCATACTTTGTTACAAGCCCAGTATTTAACATAACCTAAAGCTTAATAGCAATAATCCGAGCACAAAATCGGTACGTTACAGAATATATTGTTATTATCTCAACCGCCTTCAAATTCCATTCTGTGCAATAAATAAAAAACAAATATCACAATCGGGATTGTAAATGTGAGAGAGTATTATTTGTTTCGCATATAATGGCATATTTAGTGGGCGATATCAGTTAATACGGAGAGGTTGGCATAAATCGGCGCGAGCGCAATCTAACATCGCGCGGCCCTCGCCCCGCCCCCCGCGCGAGTAACTCACTGCTATCTACCCCGAATATTGTTAATCAGTGTATCATTAGCTCTCAGGTACGGTACACACAGCGTGCTTTTCTGTGAGCTGGTATGGTTTAATATTTTTCAGCACATAGGTCATTCACAAAAAGCGGCGATAGCCCAGTGGTGTACGTAACGGACTGCCGAGACGATGGTCTCAGGTTCGATCCCCAGTTACCCCGGGCACACACCTATCTATGACTTTTCGAAGTTATGTGTGTATTAAAAATATTAATTATCGCTCGCTTAACAATGTGCCCGGTAGATGGCAATAGGCTCGCCCCCTATTACATTGGGACCGAAACATATCTGGCGAAGTGTGGGTGTGTAATACACCTCTGCCTACCCCTTCGGGGATAAAAGGCGTGAAGATATATATGTGTTACATAGGTCATTTTGCTAGTAAACGTGACAGCGCCGGAGAAGATTGTGACCATTACGTTTTGTATTATCCATACTTATTTATCATCATCATCGGCCCTGTATAAACTGTCCCACTGCTGGACACGGGCCTCTTCCCACTATGAGAAGGGTCTTACTTACACGCTGGCCAAGTGCGGGTTGGCAGACTTCACATGTCTTTCGAGAACATTATGGAGACATGCAGGTTTCCTCACAATTTTTCCCTTCACCAAAAACGCACTTCGAAAAGTCCTTGGTGCACAACTGAAAGGGATAGCTATTGCTATTCCATGGTTTACATGAGTGTCAGTATATTCAGAGGTTCTGACCACAGACTACCTTTTGGTTTTGACCTCACTTAACCACTGCCAAAGATATTTATGACAACCGCGACTCGCGCGACGTCTTTACGTGGTCTCCGAGACATCCTCATGTCAAGGGATGGTTAACAATTTAATCCGCATTTATTTAAAAAACCCGATTGCCTCTGCATAGCAGTCTGTTGGTATCTCCACTAGGCGTTTGCTGCTTATTTGAACAACTAAACAATTATATATTAAGGCCTAAGCGGAGCACCGTTTTTTGACAATAAAGAAGATTTACTAAGACGCAAGATATTATTCACTGGACATAGTCTACAAGCTACATCCCAAACATTACATTAAAAAATATTGGTATGTTTAAATGGAAGGAAAGCGGATGATTCTTTATTCTTTCTTGTGTAGAAAATGTGTGGGGTAAAAGAAGATGTAGTGACAAGCATCGAGAAAGGTATGTTAAGATAGTTTGGGCACGTGGAGAGGATGGATGACGAAAGACTGACCAAGCAGGTATATAAGGCAAGTGTGGAATGGACAGGACGAAGGGGAAGACCTAGGCGGACGTTCTCTGACCAGATTGGAGACATCCTAAAAGCAGGACAGGTGAGAAGTACCCTGAACAGAAGAGCATGCATGAGGAATCTGATGGGAGTGAATGAAGCAAGAGAGATATGTCAGGATCGTTGCAAATGGCGTTCCGTAGTCTTTGCCTACTCCTCCGGGAAACAGGCGTGAGTCTATGTATGTATGTATGTAGAAAATAATAAAAGATTTTCCAAAATGCACCACGTGTGTACGGCAATAGTGTAGCGAGCAGATGGCGGCGCGCTCGATAGCTCCATAGCGCACAGTCGCGATATAGATAAACTAACGAGGAGACGATGTTCTAAATACTAACACGAACCAACGCAGTGCTGTCCCATTCGCCACTAAAAACCTTACTATTTGTTTCTTTAGTGGGGTAATTAAATTACTATTTCTTTTGATTAGGTTTATTGAAATACGTGAGTATAATCTATTGCTGAAAACAAAGCAATTTTTATAATTGACCTTAAAATCTGATTTCGGTGTTCAAAAACATATTTCATTATTTGTTTGGATTATGCTAAGGTTATGTTGTTTTACTACCATTATTTATATGATATTCTGAAGCATACTATCAAAATTCACCCCGTGTGTAGTAGTGTAGCGGGCAGATGGCGGCGCGCTCGATAGCTCCATAGCGCACAGCCGCGATATAGATAAACTAACGGGCAGACGCTGCTATAAATGCGAACACGAACCAACGCAGCGCTGTCCCATTCGCCACTATTTAGTAGTGGCGAATGGGACAGAACTGCGTTGGTTACTTACCCTTTCGGCCCAATGCTGTAAGGATCATTAAGTTTGGAACACCCTAGCTTTTTGTAAATGAGGATTGTTTATTATCTATGAATGAACGTGAACCTTATTTTAAAATTATGCAATTTACGGTTTTGGGCGTTTTTGGTGCTGGCAAATAGTGATCAGCGTATGTGGATACCGCATAAGATAGGCCAAACAAATGTATCCAGTCGGTGCTTACAGAAAGGACTAACTAACTGAAATGGACACAATTAAGGTTCTGCTCTAAGAAATAAATAAATTAATATGACTAAAAAATGTGAATAATTGTAGAAGACAGGAAGTGAAAAAGACATCAATACGAAAGCCACGGACAGGGCGCCATCTATGGCTTGAACTTTGGGACATCGAAAATGGATACTCAGGATCTTGCATTATAGAAAGTTATTGATCATATTCATCACAATAATGCAGTCGGTCCAGTTTTTCCAGTTCTAATTTAGTTGCAAAACGTCTACTCATCCACAAACGCTTTCTTCTTTCGACCGATGTCCTGAGCACATTTGCCTGATATCTTTATTGATAAATATGTTTTAGGTATGTTATCCATTCCTCCCACGAAAACCAAATAACCTTTCTCAACAACCAGATCATTTACTGGCGGTTCAAAACAACACAGCCAAGCCAGTCGGCCACACAACACAAATGCCGCACAGAATCTCATGGAGAATCTAATTTCATACATTTAGAGCTAAAATACAGTCGATAAATGTTAAAGGTGTTCGGTCACTTGGCCCCGCCCACTTACAATAAAGTATTTTACAAGTGATACAAGAATTACAATCGGCGCGCCGGATCTCGAGCTGCTTTAACCTTATAAATACTGCGCTATTTATTTCTGGAAATCTGCCGGCTCTCATCAGTGCTCTTTGAATGGGAGTTTCGCTGACTATGTTATTTAATCGCCAGGTGGTTTACAAGTCATAACTAATGCTACAACTATGTAGTGTAACACTTGTGTCATAGATAATTAAGTTTTTTGAGCGCGTTAGTTCCGAAGACACATTGATGAAATAGCCCAAGAAAGTGTCATTGTTGACAATTCTAAATTCATTCTACTACTATGCAAAATTTTTGGAGATACAGGTTTAGTTCTGTTTATTAATGCCGTTGTCGTGCACAAGCTTCTTTCAGTATCTTTCTTTAATTAAGGCAGACTACGTTAGTTTGAATATCCACACGGGACTATACATTGTGTGGTCTAGAAAAATGGTTCTTACGAACCCAGGTGTTATTTAATTTTGTGTTGTATGTGGAAATCCTGTATCGTAGGCACTTAGTAAAGTGCCTACGGTACAGGATTTATTCGAAGTGTGGGCATAGTATATAAAAAAGAAGAATAATATCTAAATATCAGTGTGTTCTTAGAATTAATATCATTCCTTTCATGAGCAAAAATCTTCCTACAAGTAATGTCCGCTGGCGAACTCAGACAACAATAATTTTAATCGGCACTGACTGCAATGTTGCATATCTTACAAATCACAACTGGCAGTAAACACTAAAACCACTACGCCAATTACTACTGGACACCTTTAAGTTATAAATCAAAATAAGAAGACTAAAATTTAAATGGATTTGCTTGAACTGACATGCTATTTATATTCCACTGGATTAAGGTATCATTATCGACGGTTTGTAAACGTACAAGCATCAAGACGAGCTGTGTAACAAGTAAACACTATACTTTACATGTATATTACAGGTATAGTCGTAGGCACCAGCTCAGGGGCGACTTTGTTACGTCAAATATCAAAATTTAAAACAAGACATTAAAATCGAACCAGATGTTTGGCAATCAAAAAGTATATATATTCTGCTACCTGTATGTATAAAATTTGAACTACTGTCTGACTGTCAGACAACGCGAAGCTAAAACTATTTAGCGTAAGAAGCTGCCATTTGGCATGTATGTTCCTTGGTGACAATTAGGGGTGCACTAAGAAAGGGTTTCCTGAAATTCCTACGGGATCAGCAGCTGCGGGTATGCTCTAGTATTATATTTATTTTATGCAAGGCCACAGTACTTAAGGAGTACGATGGATTAAAACGTGATATAAAAAATTGGGCAAGTGCGAGTCAGACTCGCGCACGAAGGGTTCCGTACCATCATCTATAAAAGAAAATCACGTTCGTTGTATGAATACTTAAATACTTTTTAAGTTTCTACCTGTTTATTAAGCTCGAGTAACAAATTGCTTAAAAATTACGTTTGTTGTATGGGAGCTCCCCTTTATTATTTACTTTTTTATTTAATTATTTATTTTGAAAGGTAATATACAACTACATATTTTGTGAAAATTTAAAGCGTCTACCTGTTACAGTTAGTAATTTTGAGCAAAAAATACGAAAAAAACACGTATTTTGTATGGGAGCCCCCCTTTATTACTTACTTTTGTAAATTTAATTATTTGTTTTGAAAGGTAATATATAACTACATATTCTGTGAAAATTTAAAGCGTCTACCTGCTACAGTTAGTAATTTTGAGCAAAAAATCCGAAAAAAACACGTTTTTTGTATGGGAGCCCCACTTTATTATTTACTTTTTTTAAATTTAATTATTTATTTTGGAAGTTAATATACAACTACATATTCTGTGAAAATTTTAAGTGTCTACCTGTTACAGTTAATAATTTTGAGCAAAAAATACGAAAAAACTCGTTTTTTGTATGGGACCCCCCTTTAATATTTTTTTTTATTTTTATTTTTAGTATTTGTTGTTATAGCGGCAACCAAAATACATAATTTGTGAAAATTTCAGATTTGTAGCTATCACGGTTTATGAGATACAGCCTGGTGACAGACAGACAGACGGACAGACGGACAGACGGACAGACAGACAGACAGACAGCGGAGGCTTAGTAATAGGGTCCCGTTTTTTACCTTTTAGGTACGGAACCCTAAAAAGTTGCGGTTGTCGACCGACTTCTCTATAGTACAAAATCTGCCAATTTTGAGATTAAATCTCCGTTTGTAGGACGAGCTAAGATTTTTTTTATAGAATCACGACTGTATCCCCGAAGGGGTAGGCAGAGGTATAATACTGTTATACTACACACACATTTCGCCATGAATTTTTAGGTCCCACGTAGTAGGTCTAAGAGCCTATTGCCGTTGCCGGGCACATCACCAGACTCCATGCTGCCACTGAAAAAACCCAGTAACACTTTTGCTCGACCCGGGAATCGAACCCGAGACCTCCGATCCGCAGTCGCATAAGCTATCTACTGGAACACGGAGGCAGTCAAGATATTATTATTGTTGCTGAAATCGATTAGCGACAGCAGGGGAAACTTACGCTCATAATAGTAGGGAACTATTGAAAGCTTTACACAATAGTGATTATAAATCTCAACAAAATTGCCATACTTACTATCAAAAAAGTAAATAACCCTTTGCGTAGCAGCCAGTCCGTCTTTCCACTTGCAGATTATTATTTAATTATATTATCAAATGACCTAATGCCCTATCGGTAAGAAATCATTACTTTTTTTCCCCTAAACAGAAGCTAAATACGCTAAACTAAGGCGATCGTATATCAAGGTGCGTAGTGTACGGTAGCGACAACGCGACATGCGACACCGCACGCCTGTGTCGCGTGTCGCGGCGACATGTCGTCCCCTTATACGCAATGAATGGACGCTAGTGCGTGCGCAACTTAAACGGAATAACGTGTAATTAGAAAAAGATTCGATTTATTTTTGTTGAGGGCGTAAAGAATTGTTCTTTAGAGGGGTATTGTGGCTCACTATTATTAGAAAATATACGTTTAAGAGGTGGATATACGCCGTTGACCTTGCTCGTACTACTGGTTAGTTGTCCACGCGCGATTTGCGAGTATCGGTGACGTAAAAAAATCCTTAGAAAATAATAAGTAAAGTTATTTGCAAAAATAAGCTGAAGGTTCCCTTAGTGTTCTAATATATAAGAGGCTGATTCAATTTAAACAATCTTATGATTGATAGATTAGGAGAAAAAATGTAATAACTACAAAACAGAGGTAACTTTGCATATTTTATTCAGATATTTAAAATACTTTTTTAGGATTTGGTACCGAAGAGATGCTTATGATTTAGATTAAGACATATTTTTTGGATTTTTTTTTCTATAACAATTACGAAGAAAAACGGTTTTAATTTACCCCTAATGACGCCCAATTCACATATGTCCTCGCCTGAAGAAGTTCTAGTTCTGCGCATTTTTGCTTTCTTATTTTTTTATAGCACATGAGTCAAACAAGCATACCTGCATGGATCACTGGATGATGGTTAGTGATAACGGCACATGGACAACAGTCAATCTAAACATCTAATTGTTAATTCATCGAATGCAAGCATGGCGTAGTGATTCAATGGCCGCCTCGCCGTTCAACGCTGTGCCGAGTGTTGTGGATTCGATCCCCATGGGAGACAATCTTTAGTGTGAACCACACATTGTTGTTTCAGGTCTGCGTGTTCTGAGTGTTCGTTGCTTGTATGTTTGTAAAGTTCCCTGCGATACGTACGTAGTACAGCATAGTGTGTGGGATGTATATTTACGGCGTATTAAGTACCTAATTGGTAGTTAGCAATCAATGAGGAAATTGGAAGACAAGTTATTTCTAAGAAAATACTACTTTAGATTATCATGAACCTGACCATGAGTCCTTTTAATAATAAAATATCAATAAGTCTTATAAACTTATTTATAAAATACCGTACGCTCTATACAAAAGACATCAACGCGTGCCCAAGATACTCTTATTGAACGAATTAATTTGCAGTCATAATTTATGACTTTTCATCTCTTCAGAATCAAAATGCTTATGACTCATAAACTTTTTGATCCTGAAGATAGGAAAAATCACTCTTCCCATGATTTGAAAAAGTCTTCTTTGTCAATATCAGCCGATTCGAGCTGCTTAAAATTTAAATACGAGTATATTCATATCACTAGGATATCCATTTCATTATTTGGATTTACCCTGACCACCATTAATGCAATTTACATTATGTACCTCAGTTCTTCTAATACTGCGTTTTTTTTTGTTGTTGTTTGCAGATGAGCCAGTAGCAAGCGATGGTAAGTGGTAAACCCTTACCAACACTGCTCAACGAATAGCTACTATAAGCTTCTAATTATATATCCTACTAACTCCCTATATCAAGCTTGTAAAGTACTAACAGTTCGACAACTATTTATTAAGAGTATAATATTAAAGCAACACACATTCCTTCCCTACAGCACTATATCTACCAACAATAGGCGACATGATATAACTTTTCCGACTAAAGACAAACAAGACATGCATTCACATCCAAATTTTATATATTCCTGGGACCCCTACTTTACAAAAGACTAAACGCATTAGCTAACCTAATGCCTTGCACCTACTTCAAATGTAACAAACTTGCCAACAATATCCTGCTGAATATGTCCTACGAAGATACAGAAAAATTATTAATTGTGTTAAAATAATTATCACAAACAAAATACATGTTTATTTAAATGTATTAGTTGTAATTAATGATAAGATATCGTAGATCTAGTAATACAATACTAAAATGTAACATACTAAAAATATTGTAGTAAGTGATTATATATTTTATTGTATGTAACTAGCCCTGATCGCCTGGAACACAGGTTTATCCTAGTTCTGGCATATAATTTTATATAAGGAACCTAAAACTAAGCTTTTGTACTCTAAATAAGTAAACTGTACTATTTTAATGAATGAATGAATTATTGAATATACATAGAGTCATATCCTCTCTACAGTCTTTCGCAGTCCATTGCTGGATTTCAGCTTTTGCTGTAGGTGACTGTGACTCTGACTCAATAGGTGGATTTGACCTACTATACCATGCTAGCCGGGTTGGGTTTGCCACCGAGTTTTCTGTCGCTCCGCAAAGAATAATATTAATCATCAGCCTTTTATACTGTCCCACTGCTGGGCACGGTCCTCTTCTCACTATGAGAAGGCCATAGTCCACCACGCTGGCCATGTGCGGGTAGCCAGACTTCACATGTCTTCCGAGAACATCATGAAGAACTCGCAGACATGCAGGTTTCCTCACGATGTTTTCCTTCATCGATAAGATAAGTAAGCGATATTTAACAATTTAATACGCACTTATCTTCGAAAAGTTATTAGTGCGTGCCGTGGTTTCGAAACCGAGACCCTCTGCGTAGCAGTCTGTCGGTCTCACCACTCGGCTATCGCTGCTTGAGTAATATTGCTCATATATATATATATATACAGTAAACACCAATTGACAACATTTAAACGTTCAGTTATATTAACTTGCAATACTCAACTGGACGCTCGCATTCCTGCCGGCATTACACATATTTCCTAAGCGAAATGCCTCGATAAAGTAAAACTAGCAGTAAATCATTTAAAGACGTGCCAATGCCTCCCGCCAGAGGGACCGATAAGGCAGTAAAACTCATTCACACGTACGTCAACTTAATAGATGCCTTATTAAAAACGCACCGCACGAATTGAATCGGTTCACTTTAAACGTGGACTGGATTTATTCTGGCCTGTTGGACTCGTGGTTAGCGATTCCGGTTGCTAAGCGGCGGTCGTAGATTCGATTCCTATCTGGGGCAAATTTTTGCTTGATGAGCATTTTTTTTGTTCTGTGACAGGATGTGATTTGTTTATTCATGTACATATGAATAAACTGTATGTACATATGAATAAAATGTAAATATGTTATCTGGTTACCATAGTGCAGGCTCTGCTTAGTATGGGATCAGATGGTCGTATGATAGTAATATAAAACTACTCAATAGGGTATTACTATTATTCACCGAGGTTCTCAATTCATACCTACATAATATACGTCTAATTGACTAACTCAGACGGAAAAATCAATTCTACATTTTTTATTTATGTATGAATAGATTAAATCTTAAGTACTTTTGGGAGTGTGTATGTATGTATGTTTAGTTTTCAAACCGTCGACAAAACCGTTGAACTAAATTTAATGATTTTAAAATGCAAATCGATTCGACTTTACAGATACACTTTTTATTACGGAAACAAGGTAGAATGGATTGAAAGAAGTGAAAGTTATTATGGAGAATCTACTATTTCTAAAATAGAGTTACAAAATATGGTTTCGTAAATATAAAGTTACTCTCAACCAGGTGCAAAGCCGGGAGCAACACCTAGTATTTCATATGTTTCAAGTTAGAAAACTTTATAAGTACAGTAGAGCCTTGCTTATTAGTATGAATGGGCCATCTAGACTGGAAACCAAAGTAATATCGAATAATCTGTACTCGAGACGACGATATCTCTCTTGCCTATCAGCATATTTATCGAATGAAATAATTTAGAAATATGAAAATGTATTCATGTTCCAATTACTGAAGGTATATTTCCTGTGTTAAGCTTCAAATGTCTTATGATTTATTCAAAATGGATGTGTATTTAATTGATTATTAATAGACTATAATCGATAAATACCGGTTTAATACAGAAAATTCCAGAACAGCCATAGCAATGAAGAAATCTGCTGTATTCGGTGAACTCATGTTTTATTACATTGTTGGGTATTGGTACTTCTTTGCTGCATAATAAGTTTAGAGGATTTGTTTATGATTGCGTTGTATGTACTGCTATGCAATCTTGGAAACTGCTGTTGCCAGGTTCAGTTTATATGTACCGCACTTTATTCGACTGCACGGTAGGCGTACGCACGCGCCTTGACACTGCGTCGGATGTTGTGGGTTTGATCCCCACTTGTGATAACACTATGTGTGATCCATAAATTGGGGTCTGGGTATTCAAATAGATTGGCAGATTTCATACTTTCGAGAGCAGTCGATATCCACGATTTCTCACGATGCTTTCTTGACCGTAAAGCAATATATACGCACTTTACTATAAAATGTCAGTGATCTGCGCCATCGGCATCGGTATGAACCCGGAACGCTTAGTGTAGTCTGATTGTCTCTCCATTATTGTAGTTTTTATTTAGACGATACATTTACAGTGGTAGTTTCTATGAAGCACTTAGAGGGTTTTTTAATACTTGTAATAAATTATGTGTGATTTTGGATACAAAAGATCTTATAAAAGTAAAAATATTATTTTAAGAAACAAGTTTATTTAGCTCACATACAGTTATTTTTAATAGTCTTACAATCTCATGCAAAAAATCACTATAATGTTCAGAATACGTCAATTGTCTAAAGACACACAAAGCCAATCCAGAAACGTATGTCCTTCACAAATTATATTCCTTACAATTCACAAGAGGATTTTTTTTATATACAGAAGTCAAATAGAGATCATTCCATTTATAAATTGGAATACTTAGTATACTCTAAGAATTAACCTCGTTTAATCGTCCTGACCGACCACTCAAAAGTATTTAAGAAAAACAAGCCACTAAGTACATAGACAATTAGAGAACGGTTCCAACGCGCAAGCTCACGCGTAGTTACCGTTCCCCAATTATCTAGGGACAACTATTCGAGTTCAAACTGCTTAAATACGGATGTTCTTTCATTTTTAACTAGGAATATTTAGGACCAATCTAGGACTTTACTTCCTTTAATCCGTTTGACCGACCTCTCAATAGTGTCCAAGAGAAACAAATCAAATACCCGTTTTCTAAACACCTAGGGATCCATACCACGCGTCTAATTCGAACAACTTTTAGACGGACATCTATCTATTTTTAAATTGAGCAAAAGTGTTTTTGAGTTTTTCCGAATTCTCTGTAGCAGCACGGAGTCTGGTGATGTGCCCGGTAGCGGCAATAGGCTCGCCCCTTATTACGTGGGACCTTAAAATTTATGGCGAAATGTAGGTGTACTATTACATCTCTGTCTACCCCTTCCGGGATACAGGCGTGAGTCTATAAATACAAACATACATACATACATTGAAATATTTAGCATCCATATGACTTATAGGAACGGATTCACCACTTAAACAAATTTGGCAGATAGCTCATAGATTTTTTTTATTTTACTGTAATGCTTATCCAGAAGTGGTGAAAACAGGTCTTAACCTCGTTGATTCCCTGTGACCGACCCCTCAAAAGTTTCCAAGAAAAACAAGTCGGTATACACCTGTGAGTTGGCGCGTGGGAACTGTTCCCTAATTACCTAAGGGTCCAGATAACGAGTCTAATTCGCGGGCACGCAGCCAACGCTCTCACGCATGCATTGTCTTCGGTAATTGCCAATGCTGTTCAATTTGCTCCTTCCCCGCACTGTGATTCCTTTAAGTGGGAGTCAATTGGTAAATAAATCGCATGCAAGTACGCAACGCTAAGCGATACTATTTCTCATACATTGTTAAATGTTAATAGGATGAAATGCCAGACTCGTTGTATGCTCTCTAAATATACTTAAGTTTAAGAATTGCGCTGAAAGTTTTAACGGGCTATTCAAGTGCTGGTTCTTAGTTGGCTATCTAAATTTTCTTATTGAATAGGATTGTGGATTCAGTTAATCCATTTTCATTTCGTCGTTCTTACAAAATGAGGTGACTTTATTTCTTGCCTGTGTTCTCACGTTACCTTAAGTATGTACCAGAGAACTCTATTAAAGGATAAATAGAAACTTTTCTGAGCTCAATTTGAATGTTGGTTTGTAAAAGCTTTTCGCTTAGAGTGTGTAAATCATTAAAGTACTTTCATCCTTGCTACAAAGATTTGCACCAGAACTGTCTAACCCGTTGAAAGGTTAAATCGTGAATGAGCAATAAACCAATCTTATTTCGCATTTATAATATTAAAAGAATGGGTGCGGTGCATTGAACAGAACGAAAGAAAGTATTTCCAAGATGCTCTGAAGCTTTTTAACAAAGTAACAAGCAACATTGTATATAAATTGGATATCGGACCTCTGCAATAATAATTATACACTATAATATAACTTTTGTAATAGTATCAGTATATCCTGAATAACAGCATTAGTAATCGTGATATAAAGTCAACATTTCAATCTAAGGAATGAAATGGTCCGTCCATGACCAATACATCGGTCTTCGGGTTTTTGTTTTATATTGTAAAATACAGTTTTGTTAGAGTTTAGAATACTGTTCACATTAAATTAGCATACACAATAGGAGCCCCATATTGGTACAGAAAGTCAGAAAGCGCAAAATCTATGTTAGGTGCGCAAGCGCAGCACACAGGGCGTTACGCCCCCAGGCGGCTGATGAAGACATCACGCGGCGCACCAATTGATTAGTTGCGCGACGGCCGGCGCAGCGAGCGGACGTGTTATTATACGATGTTAGACACGCGTCCCCGTTACGGGGATGATGCTAAACGCTTAGAAACTGTATGATGTTAATTCGACAGGTTTTCACGGCTCTACCAAAGGTTAAAGGAACAGATTGCGGATAGTGCGTTGGTATTCAATCACTTGATGTATATAATAACTAGCGCGTTTAAAGATGATGTTTATACTTAAAAGAAAAACTTTGGTTTACCAAATACCGAAGAAGAATTTAATATTTACGACTAACTACGCCCACAATAGAAGAATTGCTTTATCGTGCTGGTTGTATTAGCATTGATTTCATTGCATCAAAGAGCTATAATTTTTTATTCGAATTTTGTATTCGTTATTTTGACTTCTTTCTGGGTACCACCAATAGAACTTTTCGTAATAGTGTGAACGAATCCACAGCACTCGTGCGATTGCAGCTTCGAGGCTACTACTTAATTGACATCATACATTAAAGATCACTGGCGGCGACACAGACGATACGGCACAACGTAAACATATTTTGAAGCAAGAATTATCATTTCTTTTCTCACATTTCAACTTTATATTGGGATTTTCTCCACTAGTTGATTTTTTGTTTGAGACTTCTAGAAGGGGCTGTCTAGACTCACTAAAACCACCACGGTGTTCTCACCTCTCTTAGAAGAGCGTGGAAGCAAATGACACGTATGTCATGCGAATCTTACAACATGTTGTATCATGGTATGCATGCGCGACCCCGTCAAGAATGTCGGGACAGAATGTGGTCTACTTTTTCAGAGTGAACTTGTTAACAGCTTATTATTATTTAACATACAATGATTTTCGTGATAATATTTATGTATTGGCTGCCTCGTTGGTCTCGCGGCATAAACGTGCGGGTGGGATTGGGAGGTGTCGGGTTCGATTCCCGGGTCGGGCAAAGTGTTATTGGGTTTTCCGTTAGCAAATTCCCAGTAACAGCACGGAGTCTGGTAATGTGCCCGGTACGGCAATAGGCTCGCCCCCTATTACGTGGGACCTAAAAATTCATGGCGAAATGTGGGTGTAATATTACACCTCTGTCTGCCCCTTCGGGGATACAGGCGTGAGTCTATAAAAAAAAATATGTATGTTAGATATTTTCTTACAATTTAATAAATATAACAAATGTTTATTCATAATTTCCGTTTAACTCCCAGGTCAAGTAAATCCAGTGATCTAATCTGCATTTGGTACAATCCGATATAACAGACACTTAAACCTAAATAATTGCGAGACAGTCATTACATTAAAATATAATGTTAACGATACTGTAGTAAATTGTATCAAACAAGTTTTGGTCTTAGTGTCAATGGTTTAAAGGTTTTGATTGTTCTTACTATTTTAGAGTGCGCTGGTTTGAAGCCTTCAAATTACACTACTGGTGTGAATTCTATACCATAAAGTTTTAAACACTCTAGTTGTTACGGTTAGTAAAAATAATAGTAACATTTGTAACATATTTTTTATAGTTCCATAAAGGGAATTTAATAGTGTCACTATGGCCATTCGACTGTCTGCGGTTTAACTTGAAAGCTACAGATACTTAAGAACTAAAATTGGTCATCTTAATATATAAAATCCTTGCGCTACTGACTGACTGACAGACACGCTACAGCCGAAACTATTGGGCGCAGGAAGCTAAAATTTGGCATGTATGTTCCTTGGGGACCGTTGGGGTGCACTAAGAAGGGATTTCCCGAAATTCCCACGGGAACGGCCAAAACGGGTAAATTTAAAAAAAATGCAGGCGTAGCTGCTGGCGTCCTCTAGTACTTTATATATTTCAGCCGCGGCTACAAAGTTACTAGTAGTAGTTAGTATTGTGTATGATTGACACGCACTTGACTAGATGTTTTAAAGTAGTAGACTATATGAGATAAACATTTTTTGAAGCTAAAGTTTATTTCATCATCATCGTCAGCCTTTAACAGTTCACTGCTGGACTAGGCCTCTCCTTGGAAGGAGGACTAGGCCTCTCCTTGGTAGGAGGAATTGGCCTACTATAGCACGCTGGCCAATAGGTTTGGTATAGGGTTTGTATAAAGTTTTCCTTCTCTTACAGTGTGCTGTTCTCTGCAAAATATACTCCGTCTGTCAGCTCTTACGGCACCGCTGGGTTGATATGGGGTACTTTCCTTATTATTAATCCGTCACCACACGGACGAGTTTATTTACACAATGAGAAATTAATGAATTCAAATATTTAATACAGATGAGGGGATATCTATAAACTAAGAATAGTTATGTGTAGGAATGGTATCTACAATACACAATATTATTTTGAGAATAGAGCAAACCTTTACTTGTAAACAAAAAACAAAACAAACTTGTAAACAACCCTTTTTATAGCATTTCATGAAAATCGCGAAATAAGAATAACGTTAGGTATAATTTTAGCACAACGTAAAAGGCCCATCCTACATCCTTACAATCAAGCAGTACAATGTAGATGCAATAAAACGTGAACTTTACAGAAGTATTTACTTAGCACACTTTCGTTCTTTGCTGGTGTAATATTATTTTATGGGTACTAAACCGTTTAAATATTAGCATCTAATATTACGCTTTTGAAAATATTTAAATAGCATTATTTATTTACGCAATGGGATAAGGAAATATAACTGTAATACGTAAAGAATTACTTACTTGGCTTAAGGTGGGTGGCTGTTAGTGGCTAGATGGCGAAAACGGGAGCAGGTCTTGTTACGTGCCTTGGTAAAAGAAAAGAAGTGGCGTTCCGTGGTATCTGCCTACCCCTTGGGAAACAGGCGTGAGTCTATCTATGTATGTACGTCTAGCAGTGAACTACAATAGGCTGATGAAATGAGATGACTTATAGACTCGAATTATATTATTGCACTTTTTGCTTCGTTTGATCTACAAATATCTTAACTAGACTGTTGGTCTAGTCAGCTATGGACGCGAAATTTGCTAACACAAAGTCTATTAAGATAACAACTTGTTAGGATCATTATATATATTTTTTTATGTATCTTTATTATATTTGCCACGATATAACTAAGGTTGTATTTACTAACATGAAGCTAAGGTTGAAATAAAGTTGTTATTTACTAACAATTCACCCTTTGTCGTCTGATGCATTTCACACATTGCTCACCCCATACTACGAACATAGAAGCTCACAATCAGCCATAAAAATAACATAATTCTATATTCCCGATTTGTTCATTTTAAAGCAATCCAATATAAATGGTTTTAAGGTGTCATTCCATAACAGCACACTCCACAATCGCATACGGATTAAAATCGTGCTCTTTGACGGTAAGCGCTCTAGAATAAAACGCGATTCTTATTAAATTTACGAACATAAAACGTTTCTAAGAGGCAATTTAAATTCAGTCTGTATTATAAAGTAGGAAACTTAAAGGCAAACAAGTGGGAACTGGCTGAGAGTAGATATAAACTCATTTAACCGGCGAAGGTAACAGTTCAATGGGGAATTATTGCTCGAATTACTGTCTCTAATCGATAGTCGCACGCATTCGCGGGTACCCATACAAACTGCGTCAATCGCGCTAAGCGGGAACGTGTAGGCTGTGTGCTCACTGGACAATTAGGTGTATTGACTTCATATTTTCTATAACAATAATATAAAACCTTATCAAAAAATAACACCGTAATTCCTTCTTATTAAATTGAGCTAGTCGCTGGCACCTTATAAACATTTCAAACTAGAGGATTCCCGCAGCAACCCCCGGACGCGTATTTACAAAGGCGAGTCAGACTCTATTAGAAGAGCTTTTGTTTATGCATATTACTCGACAATACCTAATCTATCTCAGTAAAAAAATTGATTCAAATGGATTAGCTTTTTGCCTTGATATTTTCAAAGAAAATACTCGTACAAAACCTAGTACTGTATAATTCATATTCACTCAAATAGATAAGCCTTTGTCGAGATATTTTCAAACATGGTTTTAGTTTGTTAGGTGGGACTGTATGTAATTCAAGTAACTAAATAGGTTAGGTTAGGTTTTCACGTCCTCCTCCACCTCTCCTATTTTTGGGTTAAGGGTCAAAAGAGAACCTAACATAACCTATTTAGTTACTTGTATTACATACAGTCGCACCTTACAAACCAAAACTAGGCACTAGGCACATTGTGGTCCTAAGCCTAGTCTCAGATTATATGATATGGTCCTTTATATATTTCAATGAAATTCGAATTTGTGAAGTAGACGTTTCGAACCTAAAGGTATTATTGAAGTTAACGATTGGTATCAAATTGAATAGCATTTGTTGCTGCAATGTTAGAATGAATTTATCTTACAGTCTGCGCGATTTCGGTTAATTTTTGTACTAGAATAGACTAGGGTTTCGTCAAGTTTTTGTCAAACAAAAGCTAAGCCAGTTCAGTTTGCACTTGCACTCTAATGGTATAAGCTTTTGTAAATACGCCCCCCGGACATTTTCTTTTAAAATTTCGTCTTTCTAATTGTTCTCCCCTATCCCGTGGGAATTTAAGGAAATCCCTTTTTAGTGCACCCGATCCCCAAATTTCAGCACATACCAAATTTCAGCACATACCAAATTTCAGCTTTCTGCGCTCAGTAGTTTTAGCTGTGCGCTGTTTGTCAGTCAGTAATGCAAAAATTTTATACATACTTATTGATGATTCATTGAACAGAGAGGGTTTTAGCGCACTAGGCCACTACACCGAAGCGCGACGAAACTTCTTCCTATCTATAGGAAAATCTTGATATGTATCACTTCTTTACCTGGTATATTTTGGTTTGTTTTATTGATAAGCTGAAATTAACGTGTATTGTAAAATACTGTGTATTAAAAGTATGTATTGGTATTACATAAAAATATTATTTTTGAAATTAAGTAACTGTCTAGTTTTTTTAAGCTATTTCATACAACTCTTAGCTCTCATATATTCCTTACAACGACGAGTTTAACGACTGGTATAAAATAATATGTCTAAAATTCCAATATCTCGCCATAAACTGTATTAAGAACCTCTTACCCCATTATAACCACGTCAAAGGTTACCTCCACTATCATAATTTACCAATAAAAACGGCGACGTACACAATTAGCTATAAACAATTTGCCTAGTCGGAACGCCGCCTTATCGGGACCTTTTGCGTTGGCAATGCGTAATTAAGCCTTTAAGGATGCAATACATCCCATCTACTGATAATTAAGGAGTTCAACAAACGAACAGTATTTCGCTGGCGACATTTACTACGATACGCAGATGAGACAGATAGTCGGCGTGCGTATAATACCGCATTGTTCGTAATTGACATTTTGTTGTTTAGATCAATGAGTTATTGAGCTTAATTTGGTATGTAATGAGATGGTACTCCATTATCATAGGAAGCGAGGATGCTTATATTATAGCCTAATAGGCTTTAAAAGATGAAGAGTTACCTATTTTGCTTGTCAACAAGTAATAAGTGTGGGCTACAAGAGCTTTCAAGTCACAGTCAACGACAACTTGTAGGCGGAGTTGATGAATACTGGCAAAAGTATTAGAATACTAAAAATTTGGATAGTGAGCATATTTTGAATTTTATTTACCAATTTTAAGCAAGAAGACATAAGAGGATATTGCGTTAGGATTACATTATGCCACTGAGTGTAACTCTTAAAGAGTTCTTTACGTGTACCCTTACTCATAAAATAAGCAGAAGAAGAGGTAGATTATTCAATCAAATTACATTGTGTGATCCATAAATTGTTGTTTCGAGTCGGGGTGTTAATTTTATCCGTTGTTTGTATGTCTGTAAAATATCCCGCGACACTGGATATATATTATGAATAGTGTGGACGGAGCCTATTTTTTTTAAATACAAAAATATTATGACACACTGTGTCAAGACTATATATTTCATACACCTGTTACCTACAACTTTATCCCAAGGCAGACATAACTGTTCATCATCTTCTCTATAAAAAATAAACGCTGGTTTCATCCCACCAATCAATCATCATCACACTTTAAACACGTTAGCCGAATATAACCGATGATATCCGAGGTGCATAATTATAAGTATTGCAGTATATCATTAACAGTGTACTAGGCCCGCCTCACCAGGGTTCTGTGATCCGAAGAAGCACAATATTTTCGTCATCTTGCCTAGCATTTTCGTCTTGTATGAAGTTATGGATTTTTTAAGGATTTTACATATATTTCGAGCAGATTTATACAAATAATAACAAAATTAAGTAGTTTAAAATAATCACGAGTAAAATGGAAAAATTAAGTTTCATATGTTACCTACGTATGGGGGCTAATGTGAACGTTTTCAGAAGGTAATTGAAATGCATAACAATTTATTTCAGTTGAACATAAGTATTTCCTATACCTAATCAAAATCAATCTTGTAGTTGGTCACGTTTATAGGCTTGAAGACAGAAGTAAGTATAAGTATATAAATCGAACAATTAAAATCAAACTACCTTTTACGGATTTTATTTAGTTTTTTTTCCACATTCACACAACACTATCAAGTCTCAAATTAAGCAGAGCTTGTATTATGGGTAGGTACTAGACAATCGATAAACGTTCATAATATATACCTACGTTCTTTTTTTGTAAATGCAGACATAATATTATATATATTTAGAAACACCCAGACCAAGACAATCATCCATGTTCACGCACACAAATTCTATCGCGAAATAATGATTTTAAAGATTAGATTTAAACATTGTAAAAACATAATAAAAATCATAAAAAAAACTTAAAACATTTTTATTATAGACTCACGCCTGTATCCTCGAAGGGGTAGGCAGAGGTGTAATATTACACCCACATTTCGCCATGAATTTTTAGGTCCCACGTAATAGGGGGCGAGCCTGTTGCCGTTACCGGGCCCATCATCAGACTGGGTGCTGCTACTGAGAATTCGGAAAAACCCAGTAACACTTTTGCCCGACCCGGGAATCGAACCCGGGACCACCGATCAGCAGTTGCATACGCTATCCGCTGGACCACGGAGGCAGTCACTTGAAACATAAGGCGAGCTAAAAACTCCATATTGTATTTTTCATTCCCAAGTCACGGAACCCAATCATGTCTAGCTTACTCTAGGCCGGTTTGCGTTAGCATTCATATTATTTGGTTAACCGACATTGACTTTTAGACTAATTATTATATTTCAAATTTATATCTATTAATTACATATCTACAAGTGAATTGTATAAATTAACTTGAAACGAAACTTAGTATTAAATCCGTGATATTTATAGAGGCAAGCTTCTGGTAATTAAATAACTAACGGCAATAAAACAATAAATTATTTAGTGACAATTTCATGTGAATTATTATTGAGTTGGGCTATTAATTATTGTTGGGCATGACCTTTATTTCGAATATTAATTGTCCTTAATTGATGAAGGATTGCGTAAAGTGGCCATCGATTGCTTAGTATAGGTCGGTTCACGAAAGATGACCACTGCGCAGAAATCATTTTTTAGGTCCCCGTGGAGGTGCGGGGTGAGGCGCGGGTGGAATGCCAATGGCGTGGCTCCGTTCTTGACGCATTCCCTAAATGCGTCAAGAATGGAGCAACGCCATTGGTGCACGAATGTACATATGCGCGACGGCCGCCATTTGTGGTCAACTTTCGTGAATTTACCTATACAAAGCGGTAAAAAGATCAAACCTATGAATATATGGTACTACACATTAACACATCGTCCGCGGCTTTGCCCGTGAGAATTACACATCAAAACTTTCCTCAGGAATTATACTATCTATTGTTGGAAACCGTACAAAAATCCGTTCGGTAGTTTTTGAGAATACCGCGTTCATACAGACGCAGACGGTCAGGGCGAACCTTTTTGCCCCAACGGCAATCGGTTTTTCTAGCTAAGTGCCCTGCCCACTGCCACTTCAGTTTGCTGACGGCTGTGCGACGATCTCTAAATTTTTTTTTCATATTTATTTTATTTATAGACTCACGCCTGTATCTCCGAAGGAGTAGGCAGAGGTGTAATATTACACCCATATTTCGCCATTAATTTTTAGGTCCCACGTAATAAGGGCGAGCCTATTGCCGTACCGGGCACATTACCAGACTCCGTGCTGCTACTGAGAATTTCTTAACGGAAAAACCCAATAACACTTTGTCCGACCCGGGAATCGAACCCGAGACCGCGCAATCACACGCAAACATTTATGCTGCGAGACCAACGAGTGTTAATTTGTAATTCATTTTCGCAGGGCAACTTCAAGCATGGCTCGCTTCATCGCTGTCTGATTGACTTTAAGCGTTTTGATAAGCCAGCCAAGTCTTAGAATATGCATATACGTACACTGGTAACAAACATTAGTAAAATACTTTCGCCTCGAATATAAATTTTCGAAAACAATTATTTACGTGCGGAGTTGATGTCTTGTGTACTTGAAAGTGAGGAGCTCAAAATATATGACACCACACTGACTGACTGACTTTTATTATATAATAGATAAGCAATGAATGCAACCCTTACCCACACTTATGCAACAGCGCACTACTCGATCGGCGCGGACAGCCCATTCATTTATCAATTTAGAAATTCAATTCAATTGCGTTTCGTACTAAGTTCTCATACAAATAATAATATAATTTGTGCACAGCGTTTGCGCATAGCGTGCTTCCATCCATTTACTATAGGATCATGGCGTGGACCCCGCCATAGCCCGAAGGGTAAGCTATGGAACGCACTTAGACACCAAGCAACTCGTATTAATTGCCAACATAAATGATTTTATTGCGGAACATTAGTTTTAGCACTTCATAAAACTTGCCTTTTATTCATTGACTGATCGTTTTAATTTTTACTTATCGTTCTGATTATTGTTTCGTACACGTTATTGGTAAGTATTGTAGAATTGATCACAGAAAGCGAACTGTTTATTATGCCAATAACGTATTAGTCTTGACTGGATTAATAATTCGCCTTAAGCAGTAAATGTACTTTGAACGAGAAGCTTTTCTATATGCTAATGTTAGGTCAATGTTCAGTCTGAAATATTTGATTACGAAAGTCTTACATTTAAATCGAAGAAGATTCCAAACCCCTACTGCCTTTTCGGGGTATGAGAGTGAACAGATTAAACTGGAAACATTTAAGTGTTTGTGGTGTGGTGACGGATTAAGAATACGGAATGTCACCAGCCCATATCATCCCATGGGCTCGGTGTCGTAAGAGCCGACAGAGGGAGCATATTATGCAGAGAACAGCACTGTAAGAGAAGAAAAACTTGATACAAACCCTATACAAACCCGTTTGGCCAGCGTGGTATAGTAGGCCAATTCCTTCTTTCAAAGGAGAGGCCTAGTCCAGCAGTGGACTGTTAAAGGCTGATGATGTGATTTAAGTGTTTCCTACAAAATATGGAGAGATGTAAAACACAACTTTACACAGGAATTTCAAAGTTATAATTTTGTCGTGACTATCCCACATTACAATGTAATTTCTCTTCCAGCGATTACACAAATATAGAAATAACTTATAGGATACTACTTCACACTTGACTAGAATCACACAATGCTGTCTCCAGCACGAAGCGAAACAGCAACAATTCTACATCGCTAGAGCAAACATTTATAGCGTTGGCTATACATACCAGTCTCAAGCGTATAAGGCACAATCATGTATAGCGAAAATAATTATAATTATTAGCATAAGTTAGAAAGCCTATAGTGAGATAACGTTGCTCCAGGGCTGAGTTCCTTTTCATTACACACTAGCTTAGCAAACATTATACGCGATACTCACAATAATCAATAAACTCATAGCAATTTAACAACATTGTAATAAAAATAAAATTAAGATATGAGATATGAAACAGTGCTGAAATATTGCAAGCATGTGTGGATGTGTCACGTATGTTTGCAATGGCAATTTAAAACTCATATGTAGGACTAAAGGTGGCTTCCTACAACGCGTGGTTCGATGGAGATACGCGTACTGCACCTTTGAAGTTACCTTGCGGTTACCGACTTGCAGGTAAATTCAAAGGTCTGGGCTCACTTTCTGTTACTTCAAAGGATCTTTAGAATCTTTTTCTGTGTAAAGCATAATATATATTTTCACAAATCAGTCGGTACCTAGGGAACAACACAGTTGATATGATAAGGTATCAGATGCAGTTCATTATTTGACTTAACAAAACGAGAAGTGTCTACACTCAGCGTGGCGTAATGTATAACGTGCGCATTGGCGCGCCCCGTGGATTAGAACCCGAGGCCTTCTGTGTAGCAGTCTACTAGGCTACCGGGAAACAAACAGAGTTATTATAGTCGTTATGGTTAATATTTTGTTATATTTGAAACCTTTTTTGAGCTACTGTATACGCTCAAAAAAGGTTTCAAATATAACAAAATATAGAACTCCCAATATATTATAAATAATCGTAGCATATTAACTGTTTGTATAATTTGTAAGAGATACAAGTACAAATTGTACTTTACATATCAACTATGGCAAAACATTGATTGATTTATACGTACTCTGCATTAACTGTCAGCATCGCATCACATTTACATCAAGCTTATATTTCTATAATCTATATCCAGCTAAAACCACAACATTTTTATCGTCTAATTGACTTGCTTCACTATGACGTATCCTTGTTAACCAATCTATAAGTCAATCAACAAATGACTGGCTAAAGGAACAAAAGGTCATAATGATTTAAAGAGAAAAATTACCATATATTACAAGTAACGTATAGCTTATGCATTAAAATAAATTCCCTTGCAAAATCACTAGGTTTATTACATAAACAGAACAATAATAAACAAGGACCAATCGGTATAAATTAAGTAGCGGCCGACAGGCGCATTTACACCGACGTTTGCGCATATTGAAACTAAATCATTTCAACGTGACCCAAGCGGCGCGACGATCGAAATACAGATCATGAAAATTCATACCACGCATTCCATTGCCATTTTTACATCACTATCTTTGTTACTACCAATACTAATAGGGCATTGGATAACAAAATGAAATTTCGAAACTCACTCTCCCCGCACTTAGTAGTAGACTCATAACAAAATACAAATAACACCGCTAATGAAGTTTGATTAAAAACTGATTTATTATTTTTAAATTATGTATCCGGCTTGAGGCTTGTTTGTAATTGTTAATTTATTTGATTTAGATATCACGCTTTCAGGCCTCGGCCTGTTAAACCTGAGACGATAATATCTAACTAGTATCTAGTTATTGGATTGTTCATTAAAAACATTTAATAACATGACAGCAAAATTGCCATTATTGCCAATCACTTAGCTAATTAATTAGAACTTAGATTACATCGGTACGCTTAGAGTACATACATACTTTTTCAATTGTGGATCAGTGTATCATGTCAGGTATTGATTAGTTTGCATAATCGTATTCTAAATTGGAGATTATGATCTAAAATTTGAATTGTACGGGCGGAAAACGTTGTGTAGGACGGCCCCCTACGAGGTGAGTGACGGCTAAGTGAAGGAAGCTTGGGATGCAGGCGGACCACGGCTATTTGTTGTATGTTCTCGATTTAGTCTTGTTTTCAAACCATTCACGTCTTCCTTGGGACTTTTATGAGTATTACTTAACATATGAGTATGAGATACTGTTGGGAAACGATACAGTATCTATAGGTACATAATATTTAAAGCCTGGTGCTTAGCAGCACAACTAGTGGTGTGGTACCTGTTTAACTTAACAGTGGTAAATACAAAAACAAAACAAACAATACAAAAATGACTTCGGTTTGGGTCGTTATCTTCTAATTACAAAACCTAACATGAATAGGTGATTAGTCAAGTTAATAGTAATCAGTACAAGCACACAGTACTGTTACTATAAAGTATTTAAGAAAATCCTAGGAGTGTAATAGTGTTAGAATATTTTAGGCAATTAAGCGAAAATTTTCCGTAGACTGAGTCAACACACTTGGGTTATAATCGGATTCATATGATAAATTCTTCTTATAACACTAAGACTTAGTAAGGACTTAGTGTTATAAGGAGACCTCGCTTTAAAAAGAGGTTGACTAACGACCATTTTCAATATTCGAACCATACATGGATTTTGACAAGGGATTTTGAGATTCGAGATTCGTGTTTGTCATATTTTGTATGCAGCTTATGTCAAAAACTACTCTACATATCTATCTAGAGATCGAATATTGAACTCCATAGTAAAATAGTCTCCACATAAGACAAACCAATCTAACATTCTAAACCAAAAACAACCAGCCAACTTCCAAAAAAAACCTAACCTACTCAATCATACTATAACAACAGATAATAATTATAACAATGTTGCCATAGAAAACAAATATAGTCCGCCATGACGTGTGGCGCGGTATGCGGGCCGCAGGGCGCGGCGATCAAGGCAAGGGGTCAAAGAGAGAAAGGCAACTAATGTCTGTGTTAATTTTATACTTTACTTATTATACTTATTAATAACTGGGGATTTGGGGCTCTGGTTTAACTGATTGTTTGACAATTTAGATTTGTGCAAGTGGTGTGGCGAAACAATGGAGTTTTGACGGGTTATATAAAGCTATTTTTATTTGTTTAAGCTGTTAGAGAGTTCTAGACTTCTGCTGCGACTGCGCCCGGGTGGGATTTTTTAATAATCCTCTTTTAGTGCTCCTACATCCCCAAAGCAGTAGAGAAGAGGATAAGAGGCATGTATATTACATGCCTCTTTACGCTTCGTCGGAGCTCTGACTGTGCGTTATTTCTCGGTCAGTCAGTATTCGGAAAAGGTTTATATGAATTGATTGGCTTAGAATAAATCAGTTTAGAACTTAAAGGATAATGAGGTGGACCGTCGGCATATTATCACATACTAGAGGACGCCAGCAGCTACGCCTGCATTATACCCGTTTTGGCAGATCCCGTGGGACTTTCGGGAAATCCCTTCTTAGTGCATCCCTACGGTCCCCAAGGAACATACATGCCAAATTTCAGCTTCCTGCGCCCAATAGTTTCGGCTGTAGCGTGTCTGTCAGTCAGTCAGTAACGCAAGGATTTTATATATTAAGATTATGTTAGATTTTCTTGTGATTGCGCGTATCGTGTGCGTTTATGTGACAATGGTAGGTAATCAGAATATTTTTTTTTTGTGTCATATGAATTTTCTGACAAAATACAAAATAATATTTAGACATATTCATTGGAAAGTAGCAGTTAGTTTTTTAAACACTCTTTCACTTGTATTAAATACGTTATCGCAGAGGATTATACAAACATAAATTTAACGCGTAGAAAGATCAGACCCACAACACTCGGCGCAGTGTGAAATGGCGCACGTTCATACAAAGATTCATAGGAAGTACTACGTTATTCATACAATTAAGTAAATATAAATAAAAAGTCAAAGTAGCTTTCAATTTTCGCTCCCAAAATAACTTGTGTAAAGTTATTTTGGGAGCGAAAATTTAAATCTACTAATCAAATTCATGTACCATGGCGACAAAAGATTTTATATTAAAAACTTTTGTCGCAATGGTAACATTAGTTAGTATAAGCATAAAGATCAGCATATAGTATGTTACTACATGCAAAATGTTTTACTAATCACGCTGTAATTGAAAACTTTTAATTCTTTGATGATCTTTAAGCGATATAATTAAACATGTATTGAGTCAAAGCTTACGAATCCTATACTTACGAAGCCTATTAAAAATGTATGTTGATTAGTATCTAATATAAATCAAAGTCAAATAAACAGATCTTATTGAGTCCATCTCTAGCAAAACTATACAGCGGTCTATTGACATTTACAGAACTACAAAGTGTTGCAACTGTTGGATCAGAGGGTAGTAAAAGATGATGATATCATCATCAACAGCTTTTAACAGTCCACTGCTGGACTAGGCCTCTCCTTTTAAAGGAGGAATTGGCCTACTATACCACGCTGGCCAAACAGGTTGGTATAGGGTTTGTATCAAGTTTTCCTTCTCTTACAGTGCTGTTCTCTGCATAATACGCTCCCTCTGTCGGCTCTTACGACACCCATGGGATGATATGGGGTGGTGACAATCCGTATTCTTAATCCGTCACCACACGGATAATGATGATGAATGATGATATAATTACTGCGAAATCTATTTATCGTCCATTTATGGAAGAAGCACTCCTTTTGTATATTTGGCTTACGGATTTATTACTTGGATTTTAAAAGTTATAAGTGCGATAAAGCTTTTGAATACTTTCTATTGAATATGTATTGGTACAAGTTAGATTCATGGTATTACCTATCGAAATATTACAAATTGTAGAGTTGACATCCGTGGCACATGCCAAGTGACACTACATCTAATGAAGATATCTTAAATTTTCAAAGTTACCTTCATTCACTTAATTTAGTTTTTAAAGTAGGTAGTTTCATTGTATTGTAATACATGTCATAAGAATGTATATAATTACGCAATAAATTCCATTAGAAATTTCCAATAAATAAAAAAAATAAAAAATAAGATAACACAGTTTTATTTACAGCACGTTTTTTTGTATTCAGCAGTGCTTTTGTCTATTATCTTAATAGTGAAATCAATAATGTTCTTTCTAGATGTTACAGGACAATAATGAAATTGTGAACATAAAAATTCGATGCTTCATATTGACATCAGCTTTGAGCAGGCAGATTGTTGAACAGGTGCTATAGGTCAAATATTTTGGCCTAATTCAGAAGTATAGACTTAAGTCAGTTTTTAGTTAGTCCATCATTCGAAACCGGAAAAAGTGAAAGGATCAGCCTTCCATGTCCAGGAGAACGCTGTAGGCTGAAAATTACAGCTATAAATAACAGTCACTTTTATATTCACGTCTATAAGATTAATTTCGAAATTGGTGGTTTCCAACCGCACCTTTTGGTCAACACCTATAAGGCTATAAGCCTAGGGGGCGTGGTTGCTGCCACACCAATTAACCTACCATGTCATTAGAGCTATTCGCAATGTCATTACTGACCATAAATCTAAGTAATGCATTTTAAATTTTAATTTGTACCGATACGAATTAATTAAGACCGGCCTAAGTTATTATGTTGTAGGTAAAATTATTGTAGTTTATGATGCTGAAGCTCGATTGGGTAATTTCTTGTTTCGGTGATGCTGAATTTAAAGCTGGATTTGTGAATTCGTTTAGAGTTTGGTCGGCTCAAGTATTTTTGGTCCTAAATTATAGTGGCGAATGAAGTAAATAGATAGATAGATAAAAAGTTTTGGGATGTTATTGATAACGAATACTCGGGTGCAAGTTGCAATACCACTAGTCCTATTCAATTGCGAAGTCATCATTCTCCATTTCTTTAACTCTACGAAGATTATGAAGATATATATATATATAGAGCAATTACATAAACTCTTAAAACCTTTCAATGAATACGTTACTTTAGTTCATTACCCTTGCATAATCTACATGATTCATTTAGAAATAATAAATTAAAAGATGAACGGAAATTACAACATATTGCAACTAAGCCCTATAATATGGTCTGTAAGCATTATGCAACAATGTTCGTGAATGTGTAGCTTGGCTAGTTGCCGTAGACATAGATGTACTATGTAGGTTACTATATGGAGCATAGCTGGCCCGAACTGGTCTCAAATGTGGATCAAAGCACAATGTCAAACAGCTGGTCAAACTTGGCGAGCTTTCGTGCTACGAATAGACTTAAATTACGTAGCGCTGGTATAATTTAATGCTCCGTTTTAAAGCTACATTTTATATTATTACGTGGTCGGAATTTGGGCTATTAATGTAAATTTTATGCCAAAGAATTAAATAAAATTAGTAATTAATTAAATAATTGTTCTAATTATTATTATATAAGTCTTTAATAAATCAATAGAAGGTACTTACACACAAATAACCTGATCGGAATTAGCTGAAGCCGACGAGCGGCATTAACCAAGATTGTAAAGAAATTTGAACTAACATTCGTTGTAACATTATATTCTTAGACATACTATATATGACGCATTAGTAACGGCAATTTGTATTCAGTAAATGCAAACTCAGAGTTTCAGCTGGACCTATGAAAACCAGCTCGTTGTCTGCTATGCGAAGTAATACAAAAATCATTTAAAAATGAGAAGCTGATGTATTTGACTATGCATATTTTATTATAGTTTCCAAAGCGGATACATTTTTTGACTCTATAGACGCTTCATATGTGTCCTATGATCCTGGGTCACCATCAAGTTACTAAAAGGAGTCATACTGGTCAGTCAGTGATATAATATCTAGTTCCCGACGACACTAAGTACCATACTAGACATATGGACTAATAACAGGAACGTTTATAAAATTAATTGACATAAGTATTCCACTACAGGAGTTTTAGACGCATTAAGATTCTACTTTAGATGCATTTGTATACAGAACACATAAAATTAGTCGACTTAGTAGGGCAACGTTGTCAATACAAATAACTAAACAGTTTACACATAAAACAGACAGCATAATATTCGGTTAATAACACCGCACAAGTATATTGTGTAGAACATTTTACAAACGAATGGTACGGAGCCAATTATTATAAATAATCTCGTTGGCACATTCGCGTAAATAGGTCTAGACAACAGTGGTGTGTTAAAACTTTTACTGTTTGAGAATGGATTGTCTAATATAAGAAATAGAATAGAAACAAAGCCGGAACGCTTGTGATTTTATTTTGGTACTTACTAGACTCCGCCTACATAGTTCATTTTACCCCCTTAGGAGAGGAGGGAGGCGGATACCTTAAAATCATCTAATAGTGCTCCTCTTACACTTAGCAAGAAACAAGCATGCCAAATTGCAGCTTCTTGCATCGAGTTGTTTAGACTGCGCGTTGCCTATCAGTCAGTCACTGAGTAACGAAGAGTTTAATTTACATTGATTGACCGTCGGAATAAGCAGCGATAGCTGAGTGGAGAGACCGACAGACTGCTACGCAGTGGGTCTCGGGTTCGAATCCACGGCACGCACCTATGACTTTTCGGAGTTAAGTGCGTATTCAATTGTTAATTATCGCTTGCTTATCGGTGAAGGAAAACATCGTGAGGAAACCTGCATGTCTAAGAGTTCTTCATAATGTTATCGAAAGACATGTGAAGTCTGCCAACCCGCACTTGGCCAGCGTGGTGGAATATAGCCTTACCCTTCTCATAGTGAGAAGAGGCCCGTGCCCAGCAGTGGGACAGTATAAAGGGCTGATGCATCATCATCAGCCCCGTCGCATATTTTACCATACTGCTTAAATTCGCATATGCTCTGTGCCAATAATAGCGACAGGATCTAGTATCACTCTCTAGTAGTCCATTTCTGAATCTCCAGTACTTCTTAAAATAGTAGACTAAACGTTTACTACGACTACTGGTTAAAACGTTGCAGTATTCTTATATTAAAAAATTTCGTGACACGGTGTTTGTGTTTGCACTCCTTCGAAACGGCTTGACCAACTTTCATGATTCCTTTTGTATATGTTTGGTAGATATAAGAGTATTTCGTAGATTTATTATATAGAGCAATAAATAAAATAAAAAATAAAAAAGCCTTTTATTTCTTGCATTTTAAACAGATAACAACATTATGAATGTACTAATACCTTATATTAAAAAAAATATGTAACAATCAACATTTTCTCAAATGGAGATGTCTTTCATAAAAACAATTCATTTAAAATTATATAATTATATAGGGTAATTATCGCTTGTCCCGTGCCTCGGAGAGCACGTTAAGCCGTCGGTCCCGGTTGTCATGAAGATCTTTGACAGTCGTTACAGGGCGTCAGTACCTTCTATATAAACTGACACTAGTCTAAACCATGGAATATCGCTATGCCTTCGGGTTGCAGAGGTCAGATAGGCAGTCGCCCTGTGGAAAAGCTAATATTCAGCCAAATCCGGCTAGACTAGTAAGCGGACCCCAGATTGAAACTGGGATATCGCTAAGAGGATGATGATAGGGTGTCAATGTGAAATTACTATTATTTTTTGTTCTCTGTTGGATCTATTTATATGGCAGAACAATGTTTGCCAGTTGAGCTAGTTATATATTTATTACTATCTTTGTTAATTGACTTGTCTGCTTAGTTGACTACAGAGAAATTAACCTTTAAACTGATGAATTAAAGTGCAGTAAACTATTGGATTTAGTACCTACATTTATATCTTGATGCGACTACGGCACATATATCACTGAAGGTTATAGTACAAGCAATTTATAGCTCACTGACGAATGGAGACAAATCAGTGGAATACGCCAGGGGCATTGATACGATTTCAATCTATACATGTAAATGAAATTGAAGTGTCTCTGTGTTTCAAAATAGCTATTAAATTTTATTTTCTTTATTTAGGTTTATCAACAATTGTTACAGTACTTATATACATAATAAACAAATTAACATAATTTCTTAAAAGCTAGCTGCACAATCGTTATAGATGAACACCACATTTCACTCTGCATGATGCTGTCACATTCAAAACTAAAACTGAATTAAAATAAAACTAAGATAAGGCTATGATTTATCAAGTGTTACAATTATTTACAACGATACCAAGGCAAAGGAACTGTCTTTTAATTTTTATGTTCCTGTCATTTGCAACGGCTTAATCGATTTCGGTGAGACTTTCTCTATAAAATAGAATTGTTATTATTTAAGTATATAGGAGTAAAATAAAGTAGCATTTTATAGCTTTCTGCTAGAGAATTTTAGGTATTCGAAAAGCCCTGAATATGAAAATCGCGCGACCATTAATAACACTAAAAATTATGCATCATCTGGCCCAGTAAACGCGTGCAAAAAATACCGCGAGTAGAAACGCGGGTAAAAGCTAGTATTATAATAAAATAATATACAATCCTCCTGGCTAGAAACGACTCTATAAATCTAGCACTTCATAATAATGAGTAAATTATATACAGCCTTCTTTGGTAAGTTTGCACGCAATCGCCACAGTAATCCTTCATCATTTGAATAACAGATAGATGTATATTGTTTCTTAATTAGGCTAGTGCAAACGTTTGCGGATTGAGAGGCTTGTTAAACATAGAGAAGCATGGAATATAGTTAATTTTGGTGCAGCTTTATCCACACATACGTAGGACTTGTTTATTGAGTTAGAGATATAGGTATAGGTATGTCGCAGCCAACTATCCTTTCAATGAATAGCGCATATAACTTCGTTTGATTTTTTCTAGTCTGAGAATTGTCTTTTACTAAAGAAACATTCTGATCTAGTTTTGTAAAGCAGGATAACGGCATGTAGAATGGAGAATGGCTGAGCACTCAGTTTCGAGGATTCGGTGGTTGTGCTGGTTGCGCTGAGATGACGCTTCCGGGCGGTTGAGTACAATTGATTTATTTACACCTAGGCATGCAGGCATCCAGATGTACAGAGAACCATATCCAGACCTTACAGTAATTCGTTATTAATTCCATTGCCTTAACTTAAATCTCTTAATAAGTGATAAATAGATGAGATTCGTGATAATAGTAGGAACTATTCTAGTTTATAATGATCATGTGTGAGAGGGTAGGAATACTATTGTCTAAGCCGGCTTGATCATACTATAGCTTGCGTGATCAATATATTCTTATAAATCCCGATTCTGTTAAACCCTTTCTTAGCTATCTAACACTCCCTAATTGCTCATTTGTATCGACAAACCCTTGTTTTCAGTCAAATTTGTATAGGGCTGTCGAACACAAGCTAACACGTCTAATATCAATAGGAATTTGGTTACTACCAGAACAACGGGCCCAGTTGTAATTCAGTTAGCCAAACAAAACGCTGTATTAGTCATATGCTCTATTGTCCATAGCTGTCGTTCGCGCCGCTTTATCTTAATTGACTGCCATTTGATTTAGTAGCCCAACCACTGACCAACATATATTTACCATACCCCAACACCTATATACCAACCAAATTGATTGCCAAATATATTTCACCAACGGCATATACAACTTTGTGTTTTAACGCACGCGCCAATTTGGTACTACATTTCTAAAAATACGTGACATTTGAATATCAATCTTACGTCAATTACAATAGAGATCTAGTTTGTTTAAAACATTGGAATTTATGAGGTTGTCAAAAGGTATTGTGTGAGCAACGCCTAAGGGGACACGTTATGTCACACAGCTATTTCTTGTACAACACGTCTGGTAGGAAAGTTACAAGGATATAAGATCTGTATCTCGCCATACGGAATTTGATTGAAGTTCAGGGGGCATACTATGAATACAAGAGACCAATTTAGATGCAATACAATTTATAATAGGCAATATACATGTTAGTTGTATTGCGAAACTGGAGCATTTGTATTTCACGTGTTGAGATACAAGATTAGGAGTCTAGTGTGCGTGGTAGACCCCCAAAAGGTATGTAAGTATATCAATAAATGAGTGAATGAAATGTGCGTACAGTTCGTTCCTTGATCGTTATCGAAGACGGTGGTTTAGCAAATGAAACTTGTCAGCAAATAAATTTATCGCAAGTGGTCCGATACGATTTGTACTCCTGTTTATTAACTGCCCGTTTGCCGCATAATCTTATACTAATATATAAAGCTGAAGAGTTTGTTTGTTTGGTTGAACGCGCTAATCTCGGGAACTACTGGTCCAATTTGAAAAATTCTTTCAGTGTTAGATAGCCCATTTATCGAGGAAGGCTATAGGCTATATAACGTCACGCTATGAGCGACGGGAGCAGAGCAGTAGCCTTAAATAACGCGGGTGTAACCGCGGGCATCGTCTAGTATAAATATAAATGTAAACTGGTTTTCAGTTATTTGATGAATCATCTGTATGTTAAGTGTTCGTGAGAAAATGTTTGGGTTTGACCCTAGAATAATACCTATAATTTGATCCTATAATGATAATGTAATTATTTATGCTAGATCTTGGCCGCGGTTACGCCTGCTTGTAATTTAAAACATAACTATGCGCTGATACTGGGATTGCGAAATAAATTATATTTATTGTTGGATGAATAGATTTAAGATGGGAGAATCTTTTTATCTGATATAGTAGAAGGATACTGCATAATACTTTGCGATATTATAAAGATACAAATTTTAAGTGAGAAATGTGCAAATTATAGTTTACTTATATAAGTATTAATTTGCAATATGGCCCCTGGGATGGAGTGGGCGCTTTCTGAATAATAGATAATATTTTTAGAACTCACATGCGATCATTTGATGCAAAACTAGGCAAAGCCTGTACCTACTGTCAGATTTATTGTAGATAAATTACTCTTAGACACAGAACAAATAATAATTAATAATATAATATTCTACCAAATACACACATCACCGTCTAGTCCCAAACTAAGCAGAGCTTGTACTATGGGTACTAGACAATGGATAAACATACATAATTTATACTTTTTTTGTAAATACATACATATCATACACAGAAACACCCAGACCAAGACAAACATCCATGTTCACGCACACAAATGTTTGACTTGAGCGGGAATCGAACCCGCGATCTTCGACGTAGCAGTCGCTTACACTCCCGCTGCGCCAACCGGTCGTCAATTCCCATTACACAAAGGTTTGTCCAGAGTCTGAATAGAACTCACGATCTACTACTACTAGACTAGATCAACAGGCCAGTCAATGTCGAATATTGTTGTAGCTTTAGTGCCCGCCTAATCCACTAGTTAATAGAAAGTTGCAGTATATAGACTCACGCCTGTATCCCCGAAGGGGTAGGCAGTGGTGTAATATTACAGCCACATTTCGCCATTAATTTTTAGGTCCCACGTAACAGGAGACGAGCCTATTGCCGTACCGGGCACATTATCAGACCCCGTGCTGCTACAGAGTTTCCTAACGGAAAAGTTGTAGTATGTGGTAGCAATAAATGGTCGTAGCGTATTGGTTAGTGATGTGTGGTCTCATCCATGCCACTGTCTACTGCAGGGAAGGATCGGGTTTGTAGGAACACTAAAAGGGCCCCTCTCCTCAGACGCACAAAAAAACAGCTCAGTCACTTTGGGAGATTGTAAATGTATACAATATACCTACCTACTTTAACAGACTATTTGTAAAGTATTGTAACTTTATAAATATGTATATGATTTTTATAGTAATAGGCGGCAAACGAGCAGACGGATCGCCTGATGGTAATTAATTACCGCCGCCCATGGACACAACACCACAGCAGTCACAAGTGCGTTGCCGCCCCTTGGGGTTGGGAAAAAGGTTAGGGTGAGGAGTGGGATGAGGGAGAAGGAATAGGGGATAGGACCTCCGGCACTCTCACTCACCGAAAAAACGCAACAGTTTAAGTACTGTTACTTTACGTCGATTTTCTGTGAGAGGGGAGTACTTCCCTGGTCGAGCCGGCCCATTCATGCTGAAATCAGCAAGGCTCTACTACCTGTAAAATATACACTTTTACATGATATATTTATAACAATAATGCTACAAATATTAAGCGAGATAGTAAAATTATACATAATAACCATTATTATTATCCTAAATTATAGTATATCTTAATAAATCACTATAAATTCTGCCATTTATGCCTCGAGAAACAATAATTATGCTGCAAAAGGAAAATAATATAATCCATTTTGTGCGCTAAATTATTCATAGTTTAATCCAATTATATTATATTAATAAATGTTTGTTATTATTGCGTACCTACTTGTTTGTCATAGACGTTTGAAAAATGTGTCCGGTGGGTAGTCATCAAAAGATATCGAATCGATGAAACGGAACTTACTCATGGATCTTTGTACTCAAGTACTTCCTGAATTGATTAATACAATAGAGGATGAACGCAGCTACGCCCACGCATTTTATTTTAATTTAACCGTATCTTTTCTATCCCGAGGGATTACCGGAAATTCCCTTTTTACGGCTCCTTAAGGAACATAATGCGCTTCTTGCGCGCGTGTTTTGGCTTTGTTTTGTTTTTCAGTCATTTTCAGTTAATGCAAGAATTTATACAAACAAATATGTACTTGAAGCAATAATTAGATAGCTTTGATAGTTAGATGACTTGGACTTTGTTAAGTTTGACTAATCCCAATCCTCATATTCTTTGAGAGACTAAACAAATAGATGTGAGGCATTAAAAAGGTGCAACTGCGCAAATGAAAAATGACATACTGCGATGTAACTATATATCATCCCGTGCTTAATGATTATCTAATGTCGAGATAACAAGCGCACAAAAGTTTTTGACGTATGAATTGTCGGGCATTTTTGCAAGGCTTTAAAGATAGCAGGTTGTGAGAGAATGACGACCAATGTCCCGGTGAAAAAATTCGGGCAAGTGCGAGTCTGACCCGCGCAACGACGGTTCCGTACGCATTTTACCTTATTTGTGGTTGGTGCTAATTACGCTAGTCCTCTAAATCTGTATGAGCGCCCATACAACTTAGAGGACTATCTTAAATGGAGTCTACTATGTATGTATGGGGACACTCTTAAATTTTCCACTTTTTTATTTTTTTGTAATTTTTCCTTTATTTGTGCTGTAAGACCCTGCTTTTAGCCAAATTTCGTGATTCTAGTTCAACGGGAACTACCATATAGGTTTTCGACCCAAAACCTATAGGGTACTTACGGTTGACCTAGAATTGTCAATTTTGGTCAAAACCAAGGTCTTACAGCACAAGTAAAGGAAAAATTCCGAAAATTAAAAAAAGTTGAAAATTAAGGTTAATTATGGTACTTACAAGTTTTCGCAAATATCTAATTTTGACCATATCCTATTGGGTTGACCCAGGACCCTGATTTTCATACACCTAATAGCAACCATAGACCTCAGTATCTGGTATAAATTTCAATTTGCTAGGTCCACCCGTTCCTGAGAAAATCGGTGGTGACACACGGACAGACAGACAGACAGACAGACAGACAGACGGACAAGAAAGTGATCTTATAAGGGTTCCTTTTTTACCTTGAGGTACGGAACCCTAAAAAGGTTGGACATCCGCCGCCAAAATGGATCATAACACTGGAATCGCAAACTTAAACAAGATTGGCATAGAGGCATGGGAAGTGGATAACCACTTAGCGAAGAGCGAATTATGTCCAGCAGAGTACTAAGTCAGTCTGTGTTGATGATGAAATGTTTATGTAAATGAATAGTGAAGCCTATACCTACCCTTACTTGAAAGATACAGCTTTATTTAATTTAAATACTAGAAGATGTCCCCAGCTGCGCCCGCACATTATTTTGAATTCAACCGTTTCTTCCTGATCTCCTGGGAATTTCGAGAAATCTGTTCTTAGCCCCCAATGAACATACATGCCAAATTTCAGCTACTTGCGCCTAGTAGTTTTGTCAGTACCTTGTCTGTCAGTCAGTAACGCAAGAATTTTATATAGATATAAGTACAGACAGATAGCGTTACAGGCTACAAAGGTTTGACTGATTATTTTGCCATTGTCAATGCGTCGCATGTCGTTGTTCAACTTTTGATTTCCGCACGCCACAAATATTTGTATAAGCATACGTTCCGGGTTCAAAACATAATAAAAAATTGCAACATTTTTGATATGATTAATATCGTTATTATTGATTTTTTTTACACACAAGCCGACGATTTAAAACCTGAAATTCATTAACTTAAAGGTATTACTTTTTTAAACATCTAATAGCTTTTTCCATAGACAAGTGAGAGGTTGACCCCACTTACATGTATTTAGGTACGATTTCGGACGAGGGAATTATAACAGATTGCTGTTAAACAAATCTCTGTTGATAGTGCAAGCGATATACAAAATGAATTGTACGCAGAAGAGATAACTGTCACTGCATTTACTTAATATAAGCTACGAGTCTAATAAATGGGCAGTATTAATATTCCAGATTGAAATTAAGATTCTTTGTTTAACCTGAATAACAAAATAATTATAATATAATGTCTTTACCGCATGATTTATGACAAATTATAAATCCATTACATTTAAATACGGTTTAGGTCTTATCGAAGAATATAATTTAATAAGTATGGCGGGTTTGTAAGCCCGGGGCCGTTTAACAATCTCTGTTGTGACGTGACCACGGGAATGATACTAGGGCCTTTAGCGCCGCGGTACAGTGAAGGATAGTACTTACTAAGCTTTAGGCTATAATCTGTTTACATTACCTAAAGGCTTTTAACTTTTGAAGCGACGTACATAGTCTCATACATACTTAAAATAGGCTTGAGTGATTCTGAAGATGTAGCCAGAGGTATGTAAGATGGTTACTGGTCTGGGTGACTACGTCTGAAATGGGAAGGTTTCCTGCAAATATGACTTATTTTATCGAGTAAAACATGCCAAAATAATGGCAGTTTCATTTTTAAGATAATGTTAAAGCTCTATTTTAAATTTTCTATTGTAAATTTATTTATAATTAGTATTTGAGTGGCAAAAACAATGACGTCAATATTTTGAATTTCATACAAAATCCATAGAAAACAAGTAGAAAGTGATAGTTTTTGACATTCCATGTTAATACTGAGTATTTATTCCCAGTTCGAAAAAGCTGAGCACACTTTCTCACATGACACGAAAACATTATAGAGAACAGAATTTATTTGCAAAGAAAATTAAACTATTACTAGGTGACTAGGTATATATACATAAAATAAAACAATATTTTCTATACTTAAGTATCTAACAAATAAAAACCAGTACATAAAAAAGGCAAAGAAAATTTTTAATAGCGTCATGGAAATCCTCCACATCGCCATCAATTGGGAGCGTGCCCAGAATTTTTGCCAAATACAGGCCAGCCTTCTGGTCACGCAAGGCGTCAACCAATCTCTTTGAGAGATCTCTAAATCTCTCTCTACACGAAAACTAAATATATAAGTAGTCTAAGCGTAGGCGAACGATCAACTGACAATATATTACAATTTATAGCCTAATATAGGTTTGCCCTATTTAAAATTTATAGGAACTTCAAGTTTATACCAATACTAGCTTTCGCCAGCGGCTCGGTTCATATGAAAAGTCGATAAAAGTATCTATCCTATAATTTTTGTAAAGCCATGTTTACATTCTTTGTGTCATTTTCATTCAAAATCGCTCAGAGGGTAATGCGGAACAAACTTTTAAACATCTGACTTCAATATGACATATCATAAGACGGTAGGATTCAATTGATAAATAATTACTTTTCTCTTACTAAATAGTAAATAGTGTAGGAAAACATCGTGAGGAAATCTTCATGTCTGGGAGATTTGCATAATGTTCTCGAAAGAAATATGAAGTCTGCTAATCCACACTTGGCCTTACCCTTCTCAAAGTGCGAATAGGTATGCCCAGCAGTGGGTCAGTTTATGTATAGGGCTGATGATGATTATTATTAGTAGGATAACCCTCATATCCTCTCCGTCCTGAAATGTTTCTGATAGTGTAGCTATAATTGTTGTTCTTTGAGTTGAACTGTTGACGTTTAAAAATCCATCTCGGGCGGAGAACCGAGTACCACGGAGTAATTATCTTAGGTACTAATTGGAATAATGGACGTGCATTTATCTACAGATATGATTAAGATATTTGATATGCAACATTGTAAGAGTCAAAATATTGTCTCACTGTTAACTGCCAGTGGGTTTTACTCGTAGAAGACATGTTTGCTTTATTTTGCTCATGAATACAATTATTTATTTGATTCACCCTGAAAGGTTGGTGTTCAATCGACTAGACGAAGATGGCGAGAACAATAGGAGTATTGAGAAATGCGTGAATTTTCAAACTTAATTATTTTGAACGCTCTTTCCATTTTATCGTTCCGTACGAAAAACAAATAAAGCAAAGTATTCATCAAGCAGACTTGGATTCTGAATACGAACCAATGGATATAAAGATAGGCTGAAAACGTCTACATTATTATAAAGAACTTTTCAGCTTATCCTGATTTGCAGCCCCAGAGACTCGTATTTTTTATGAAATTATTTCTTTTCGTGGCATGCCAGATTGTAGGTTCTGTGACTGGATCCATTTTTGAAGCTCACAAATCGCTACCTGCCACCAAAATCTACATTTTAAATCTATTTTGTCCTAGACAAACCGACAACTATACTTACACGCACATAAATCTAATACCACGTAATATACACGGAAGGAGATCAGATGACGTCAAGATTAATGTTATACGATACTTGTAAACCTTTAATTACAGACATATTTATCGCTACCGACGGATAATAATTCAATCAAAGATAATAAGGTCGCAGCCTAAACCTTTACGTGCGATTAGTATTCTACACGACGCCTGATACGAGAATTATAAGGTTGTATGAAAATTATATGCACAGCAAAAATTACTGATCTTTATATTTTATTTATATTGCACGAGTATGATGGCTATTTCGAGATAGATTTTTGGGTTAGGAATTGCTTGATTCCTACATGAGGACTAAATATCTGCCACTTATGATGCAAATAAATGTTCTGCTGCTTTAATATAGCTTAGTTTTCAAAGAATAGAATGTACATAGGCTCTTGATTGGGAGATCCAGGTTACTAAATTATTTATTATCAATAGTATATACATTAAATAAACATATTTTTTTATAGACTCACGCCTTTAACCCCGAAGGGGTAGGCAGAGGCGTAATAGGTATTACAACCACATTTCACCATGAATTTTTATGTCCCACGTAATAGGGGGCGAGCCTATTCCCGTTACCGGGCACATCACTAGACTTCGGAAAGAAAGAATTCGGAAAACCCAGTAATACATTTGCCCGACCGGGAATCGAACCCGGGACCTCCGATCAGCAGTCGCATGCGCTATCCACTGGACCACGGACGCAGTCACATATTTTTCTTAAATTTAAATAAAGCTTAGTCTAATCTTACTAAAGTTAGTCAGAAAGTAATCGGGACTCTTAGAGCACTTACTTACCCCTTTAAGAATTTCTTCCTTATAAAACTAGACACTGAATGTGCAGGTATATTTTCTTTCATCGGCTATGGTGATGTAAGATTATGTCACAGAGCATATCTATAAATTGATAATTACACAGCTTTCAGTTCATAAAACTATTCTTCAATCTCTCGACTTTGAATGATGCACGATTGCAAATGTGTCGTAGCGGTTTTAGCGGTCACTTCACTGTTTAACACTGCACCGAGTGTGTTGTGGGATTGATACCCAGAAGGAGCAACACTTCGTGAGGTCCACAAATTGTAGTTTGGAGTGATGTTTGTGGGAATGTTTTAAAGTCCTCAGCGACACAAGTTAAAACAGTACAGGCGGTGTTATTAAAAAACAGCGTAACAGGAGATCAGCGTCCTAACCTTTAGGTTTAAAGAATTTATTTCTCATCAAACTATACTGTTTTACTTATAATGAGAACAATTTTATGCTTACTAAATATTATATCAGCGTGTTGGAAACTTTTAACTCGATAAAACGAACAATATTCGAGAGCTTTTTTTGTGCAGCTTTAGCCTTAGAGGGAATTGTTCTTCACGATATCACATTTGTAATAAAATAATATGTTTAGACATTCTAATTTTATTAAATATTATATTGCTAGTCTAGGGTCGTTAGGGTCAAAAGTCAGATGGTATATTACTTAAGTAATCATATAATTTCAAGGCAAGATACATAGATTTTTGTTACTAAATAAATAATATAAAACATTTGCCTCAGCACCATTAAGCATGGTTGCCAAAAAAGTAGATATAATATATAATATAATATTCTAACACATTCACATAACACCATCTAGCCCCAAACTAAGCAGAGCTTGTACTATGGGTACTAGATAATGGATAAACATACATATATACTTTTTTTTTGTAAATACATACATATTATACATAGTAACACCCAGACCAAGACAAACATCCATGTTCATGCACACAAATGTTTGACTTGAGCGGGAATCGAACCCGCGACCTTCGGCGTAGCAGTCGCTTGCACTTCCGCTACACCAAACGGTCGTCTAATAAACGACGAAAACTTAAATAATAAATGTATCATCCTCAGACAGTGGTCAGCCTACATAAATTATGATTTAATTTCCAGGATTGTTATGATTAATCATTGACAGTTTTATCTACCTAAGGTCGTTTGATGAGTATCGATACTATTGGGAAACCTGTCGCAAATCCACTTGATGCCACTGGCTGACTAATTGGTGCTCCGTGCCTCTTTAGCCACGTTAAACCATTCACCGTCAAATATTCTGACACAGATAGAAACCATCAGATTCCTTACAATACAGGGAGTCAGACGGCAGTAGCTTCGTGAAAGACCTAAAATTCGGGCAAATCAGATTGGACTACAATGTACAATCAAACAAGTCGGCGGTGGACCAGTTTGAAAAAAAGTCCCTTGGCTCACTCATGGAGTCGAGGCACACTAGAAACTGGTTTTGTATACGAATGTCAATGTGTGTGCAAAGTAGCACTGGAAGCGACGATGTCTTGCTGAGCGATTCTCGCCTTTATGGTGGTCTAGCGGGAAGTTGTTCGACTGTACCTAAACATCGGTCATTAACACAAAATTCTTGGAAGACAAAGCTAAGACGATAATGATAGCCAAGGTTACCCTTTTTATAATACAAAAGTCTACAAGAAATTACTAAGCACATTTCATGTGTCAACTCAATCATCAATACTTAATACTTTACTAATATCCACGCAATGTAATTGATATTAAACTTGTTTAAAATTATGTGTTGTGTACTAAAATTATTATTTATGTAATTTTAGTTTAGTGCAAGAGGTCAATAGTAAAACGTGCTGGGAATTATAAATAATATTTTATAACTTTTAGTTTACGTGCACGCAAATGTTACACATTGGAATGAAGCTTATTTAATCGAATTTATCTTAGTTTATTTTGTATGCAATGTTTTGTCTATTTCTAAGTCTCATTATTCGCTATTGTAACGTGGCTGGATTTTTCGTCTAACGTGTGTCAGACAGTGCTTGACCTCTGCTAGCTTAAAGAATTGAAGTTTTGATTGTAGGTGCCAACTAATAGTACAAACTGTCTACATATCCTTTGAGATGAGTAGATTACTAGTAACATATCAAAAAGGAAAAAGAAGCGATGAGGAGGCTGTCTCATGTTCTGGGTTTTGAGATATTCTTGATTGAATATTGTGACGATCACAGTTTCGTAAGCTCTCACTAGTATAGGTCTAGTGATGTACTTATACCAGATAGGTCTAGATACCATTAGAGTTATCCGAGCATAGTTATGAGATAAATCACTACGTTTTCATTGACATTTTCTTTTTAGACTCACGCCCGTACCCGCACAGTGGTAAGCAGAGGTGTAATATTAGATACACCTATATGCCACCATATTATGAATGTTTAGGTCTCTCGCAATAGCCTATTGCCGTTACCAGTCACATTGCCAGACTTCGCGATGCTACTGCGAATTCAGCAAAACACAGTAACATTTGAGAAAAAAGAGCATAAAAATATATAATTCCATGATGCAGTGAGGTTAAAATCCACAGATACTTGGAACACACCCGAGAAAATCTCAACTAATACCCCTAGCGTTACTAACAAACCTTACGTTCAAATTCGAACATTGTATACCTTTATTTATTACACGTCGCTCGCTGTCCAAATATGTCCTATTAATAAATGGACAGCCGTGTTTCAAACAACAATACAACTATAACAAACGTATGAGAAATGTACCGACTATTCTCTTTTTAGACCACTAATACTGTAACTTAACTTTTGTACTACAGAATGTACCGTTGGAAATGCTCATCTAATAAGCTACGTCGATATTACTCATCGCTTTGTTGACTGTGTTTGTCATAATTATTGTTTCGGTTTTATTTATCATCTGCATTCCAAGAAGTCTCTCATAGACAGGCTGTCTCGACATGTAGGTTGTGGCATACCAAAGTGTTGTGAGTTAGTAGCTGAAAATATGAACAGTTTTTTTTTTACGTTTGACTGTATTTATAAGTTATTTTTTTGTAATTAGTACTTAAGTAGGTACACATAGCTCATCTATTTATTTTAGTATTTTATACGTTCTCATCAAGGTGTTTTAAATTTAGGTTACTGGTTATACATATAACGTAGCAGCGAAGCAAAAGCAATCCTATCTCGGACAAATAGTACCTAGTAATTAATAATTTTGAAAATTATTTAGAAAAATAAGCCTCTATGACTGCTGGTGCTGAATATTTCGAACAGATATCTGAAAAATTTAGTTTACTACCCGAATAAAAGCCAGAAGGTGAAAACATCTACCTATATATCAAAAGATATCATGTTAATACCTAATGACACGTTACGATTTGTTAAGATTGGTAACAAAGCAACAAAACCATTTCGCTCAACTTTATTCCCACATGATTCACTTAATTCCCGTAAACCTATTTACAAAAACACTTAGTACAAAGATAAACACCAAGTCAAGCGCAATCTAAGCATTTAGAAACAGTAACAAATGTCGGACAGCCTCCCGTGACGTATCTGTAAGTACGAGTCCAACAAAACCTTCTACCCGGTGGTCCTCCGTACAACCGACCAGGGTCTAATAAGACAGGCCTTTAGCCCGCCTGGACGTTATCTACAAGTGAAAAATAGTGCCCTTTGTGGATTACTCGAGAGCTTGCACGATGGACTGGGAAGTGGAGTGGCGTTTAAAAATATCTTGCGCTGGATGTAACTAATGTTTGCTGTTTATGCAAATGGCTTTTTAATTAAATTTGTTGTGATTGTGACTAAGCGTTTCATGGCGACCGATTTGATATTATTTTACTCATGTAGGTTTTAGGTTACCTAATCGGCAACATTTCAAACAGGACTTAAACATGTATGCAAGCATAGCTTTCATGTAATTGTATTGCATTACGGTGTTTGAAGAGAAAAACGAGGTGAAATGATATCAGATTATCCCAAAAGATTTCAACTAAATGAATACCAGCGCTTTTAAAAAACAAATATAAGTAATACCTAAAATCAGCAAGCGAGATTTTTAAATAATATCTGATTATGATATTCTATGAGCAAGAAAATATTCTATTCTAATCTTATATTATTTACGAATATTATTTCATATATATTCGTCAAATCAAATACATGGAGTATTTGATTTGACGAACGGTTTCTCCGACGGAGAAACTGATATTTAGTCGAAGAAATCTTGCACTAGAAAGCAAACACTTGGGAATAATAAGAGCACGGAGACGAGCAAGTTTATGGTCTTGCTCGGTAACAACGTTGCAATATGTTAATTTTATTATAGTGAAAACACCAACAACTCAATTTCCTAAGCTTCGGTTTAATGCTTCAATTACATGCAAATACCTGACATACATTATCGACATGTTCTCAGTACATATACAAACATAATCCTCCTTGCACAACGCTTACGTCAACAGTATATTATGTTTATGCATATATTTGTATACGCAATATATAATTATATATATGTACGTCTGTAACATGTTTCAAATACGCCTATTAAGAACATTATCCGTTATTGAGCATATAATGACGTAGGGAAGACTTCGAAACGGTTCATAAGACTTAAAGGCCCGTGGAACGATTTGAGAGAAAGGAAGATTAAGTTACTTAAGTATATTGGATGTAATTATAGTAATAGTATGTCTACGAAATATGTGCATTATAGTTGAAGGGCCCGTGTCTTATACATAACGTGCACAACAAGATTTCGAGACATTAAAAGTAGCGAGGCTTATAATGTCGCAAGTCGTTTTCTTTGCCACATTGTTGATGTTTCGAACCATTTCTAGCTTTTGGATATGCTTGCTAAAAATAATTTCCTACTCAACACCCTAAACCATTTCCATGCTATTCTATAAAGAAACAGGTTTAGGTTGGTGAAGGTTTTTTTTTCATTAAAGCGTACCTAGTTGCCAAATTTGGATTAAGTGATCATGAGTTCATGATCACATAAATTATAATTAGAGCTACGGAATTTTCGTATTTACGAAATAGATGCGAATTTATGCGAAAATTTGGACATAAAATGGAAAGATGCGAATATAGCAACTTTGGCTGATTTCCGTGAAATTAGTCATAATTTTGTTATTGTTCGGTTTTGGCGCGCTAAAGTGACGCATATCAAACATCACCGCGCGGCAGCAGTATAGTTTCTTTCACATAGGACAATTATTTAACCCATCAGTTGCTGCAAGTTTCACTTTAAACCCGGATGTACTTTTAGAAAGCTTTCCGAAATTTCCTTATTTCACAAGACTCTCAAAAATTGAACAAATAGATATCCATCTATCTTCGTCGGTTAATCCTTCGATCGATACAGAGAAACGAAAATCCCAATGTGACGGACATTTTGTTCGCTTCCTATCCTATCCCTTATTACTAAAGCAGCATTACAGAGCATCTGGAGTCCAACCAACAGTGTAGACGCAGAACGATTCTTCAAGTACAATGTCGTCGTAACAGACCACACGAATGTAGAAATTGCAACTATGATAGCATTTAATTAAGGTTAATATTGATTTTCTTCTGAATATATACTTTATTTTACTAGTATAGGTAATTAATAAATAAATGCGAAATTTCCTTATCATAAAAAAATGTATGCGAAATTCATGTTTTTATTTGCGAAAATTCCGTACCTCTTATTATAATACATTTTTTAAGGTCATTATATATGTAAATTCGAGACAATTCCCGTCATTTAGTCTTGTTTGTCAGTTAATAGTATTTCGAATAATTTATTTCATATTCGACTTTAGTGGTCGTACCATACATTACATAAGCAATAAGAGGCCAAAAGCCATGTGAATTGGAGCAATCTCTTTAGTGGTAGCACATGACAATGGACTAAATTTAAAAGCACTCCAAGGATAAGCTGTTATTGTGTTTGTCGCGCGACCACTTAGCGATGCGTATCTAACTTAGTTATGTTATAACGGATAACCAATTAGTATAGTACTTAGGGCTACTACTCTCAAGTTATTGAGAAGGTTGACTTTAAAAGTATTACCTGCCTAAAAAAAATTCTGGACAAAGCACAGGAAATTAAGAGCACAAAAATGTATTCAACATAATATAAGATGTCGAATTTGTCTACGACATACCTAAAAAAAAAACAGAACTAAAAGAGTTACAAAATAAAGTTTAATTGTAGTCGGCTTTCCATCGAGTATTGGAGTGGAAGTATTTAGTCTTTCAGCTAGAATTGGCACTGTTCATTCACAGTTAAACTACTACGGAAGGCTTCAAAACTATAGAAAACGGCTAATGTGAGCATCGAGCGTCGTAAGCGATAAATGTTTTAACAGTTCACGACAATAACAAATGGCTGCGCTCCTTAGACCACTGAATACAGATTTACATAGAGGCGCATTTCTTAAGGATTTCGTGTGCCGATTCCAAGTGGCGACTGTCGCCAGTGTAGTTCGTAGTTGACGCCGTTGGCGGCGCTGGCGTCGTTCTCCGTCTCTCTTGCTCTCGTAGTTAAGATACACAGGAGGAACGTTCGTCTCTCTTGCACTCGTAGAGACAGCTGTCACAGCGCGACTGCCACGCCGCCAAGCGGCAATTTGGGTCACAGAAAGTTTTTCGCATTTCTTATGGGCACTCTGTAGAGTGCCCATAAGAAATGCGCCTTTACATAAATATCTGAGCTCTTTGCTTAGACACAGCTTAAGTCGTGGCGTAAACCACTGACTATGAATATTTGCTAATAAATCGCTGAATGACACCAATATCCAAGCAATAGGGATGTTTCCACTGTTTCCAACTATAACTAAATCAGACATGTTTAATAAAATGTCAAAGGAACTTCTTTCTAAGGATTTCGTATAAAATATGCACTAGTGACGTCATATTTTTGTGCAGTCAGGTATGAGTTTGCGTACTAGATTATTAACAATAATTTGACAGTAAAATTTTAAAATAGATTTTTTACATTATTAATCGACTGCGCGGTTGGCGTAGTGGTTTAAGCGGTCGCCTCGCCGCTTGACACTACGCCGAGTGTTGTGGCTTCGATTCATAGATTGTTGTTTCGAGTCTGGGTGTTCATTGTGTCCGTTAGTTGTATGTTTGTAAAGTCTCCTGCGACACAGGATTTAGTCCTAGTGCGGGAGTTGTCTTTATAAAAAAAAAGATGAATTAAACTGCCCTTATCTTGGCATGTTTCATTGGATAAAAGAACTAACATGATTAATTTCATTTGCAGGCAACATCCCTCTTCCTCCGACAACCCTATTCAATGGCAGGAGTTCAACTACTTCCAAATCGACACAAATCGATGTATAGAAAATTCGTTATCTGCACTATCCAGATTAATGAATAGAATCGAATAACTTACACGGGGATCTGAATAATCGACACGGTGTAATCTGATCGCAATCTGTTTAGTCGATTTATAAGGATCTGTGCTTTTCCGCTTACGTACAAACGACGTCTTATCTTGCTATCGTAGTACCATTTATAAATTGTTTGATCTTGTGTTCGCTAAACAAATAAAACTAGATCTGTCTGTAGACTATTAATGGTATTGATTTAGAATTAAAGGGGCCGCCTCTAACTACAAACGATACATCACTTTTGCTTTCAATGAATACGTTAGGTATACAAGTTAAACTTGGTAGGTAGGTATAAGTATTTCCAAGGGATATATAGTTGTACTAAACGATTTGGTTAACATACAGACAAACAATCCCGTTAACGCGTTGGTCGTTTAGATTAGATCATTAACCTACGTTAGAACATTCATAATTTGACTTAAGTACTTTTTATCTTTTGAATGAGCCCAAATAGCGAATTCTTTATCCTCGTTTTAACTTATTTTTCAGAATGTTTGTGCAAGTAGACTCAACTATAGGATAAAGATATACCTAAAGTTACCTATTATATAATTATGTCGTGACAAATTCATACGATTTCGTTTTGTCATTTTGTTCTTTTCTTTTTATAATAACTAACGGAGTGGTATGTTTAAAGACGCTCGCAGTTATATTGAAGGCATACTTAGTGGTTACATACTGTAAGAGGATACGCCATCGTGGTACTGTTTCGCGAGGCTAAAATTTAGGCAGGTAATGGATGTAAGGAACACTTATTAAGATAAATAAATTTAATACCTAATAGATGGTAAAGCGATTGTCGGTTTCCATAGATTTCTCCCCTCCTCACCCTTGGTTAAACTCAGCTGAGATCGATATGTCCGCGATACAGAAATGTTTTAAAACGACAAATTAGTGGAAGTCTAATGGATGGACATGGTCCTTTTTTATTGCAGAGGAAGACAAACGAGCAAGCGGGTCACCTGATGGTAAGTGAATACCACCGCCCATAGACGCCTACAATGCCCGAAGGATGACAAGTGCGTTGTCACTATTTTCAGGCATCACCAATCTGTATTATATACATAATCCAATGACACAATAAAATTACATACATACATACATACATAGACTCACGCCTATTTCCCCGAAGGGGTAGGCAGAGGCATATTAAACGCCCACTTTTCGCCACTGTTTTGATCCCACGTAATAGGTGGCCTATTGCCGCTTATCGGGATATTTTGTTTGCCAGAGCCTCGTCCGTTGATCGGCAGGAGCACCACTTGCAGGTGAGGTTGGCTTGGGACCCTAAGTTCTTGGTGGAAACCCTATGCACCCACAATAAAATTATGGGTCAATATTAGGGTTTGGCTTACCTACTCGTACTTCCTATGCCATGCTGGTTGGTATAGAGCTGAAGTCAAGTTTTCCGTCTCTTCGCAAAGGCACTTTTTGCTGGGTGTGTTTTCCTTAGATCGCCTCTTACGACAAATATGGAATGAAATGTAGTAGTGGCACTTTTTGGGGTTTCGTACCTAAAAAACGGGACCCTATTACTAAGCCTCCGCTGTCTGTCTGTCCGTCTGTCTGACTGTCTGTCTGTCACCAGGCTGTATCTTATAAACCGTGATAGCTAGAAAGCTGAAATTTTCACAAATTATGTATTTCCGTTGCCGCTAAACCAACAAAATATACTAAAAATAAAAAAATAGAACATTAAAGGGAAAAAACAAACAAAAATACAATAAACATGTTGTTTTTTCGTAATTTTGCTCAATAGTAGGTACTAACAGTAACAAGTAGACGCTTAAAATTTTCACAGAACATGTAGTTGTATATTACCTTTCAAAATAAATAATTAAATAAAAATAAAGTAAACATTAAAGGGGGGCTCTACCATACAACAAACGTAATTTTTAAGCAATGTTTTTCTTGATCTTAATAAACAGATAGTAACTTAAAAAATATTTAAGTATATCTACATACAACAAATTCTCTTATAGACTGTGAATAAGTGATTTTCTTTTATAGACGATGTACGGAACTCTGCGTGCGCGAGTCCGACTCGCACTTGGCCAATTTTTATAATTTAATTAGAAAATCGTTTTGTATCAATAATAGTGCGATCACGAGATAATTATTGTCGGTTTATGCAAGATTTGGGAGATGATTTTTCTGGTATTTTATAGAGAAGAAATGTATCAATGCAAATTTTCGTTGGTAAAGACTGGTACTCACAGTTGATTCTTGCTCATTTCATAATCGAAATACATATCGGCAGCAACCACCTGTTTTTTTCAGGAAATCTGATGCTTCGGCTTGACCCTCTTTTCTGGATTTTCTTATTCTCTCGAGAGAGAGAATCTCCCTGGATGCACCCGGTATATCTCTGTAAATATTGGAGACTATCTTACCTTGATGTTTGATAGCAGCGAGAGCGTGAGGGACTCCTATCCAAGGACTTGGAAGATCGAGGAATACTGCATCAGCCTTCCCATTCAGACTCTCGTCGAAGCCATCGGCGAGTACGTCCCGGTGTTTAGCCTAAAAATGGAATTATTTACTGTAAAATCTTGCAGTTTTATGGTAAATAGTTCAGGAATAATAATACCTAGTGATGTTGCTGGTTGCATAGTGTACGGATTCTGTGGGTACTAGCAATACGACATAGATATAAGATGCAAAGAAGATAGAACAGGCGGCGACAGCCTAGTAGAGATACCAAGAGACTGTGATGCAAGACTGTGATCCTTGAATATACCGACCCTGGGCTAAACTATGGCATATCGCTATCACATTGGGTAGCGGAAGTCAGGCAGCAGTCCTTCTGGGTTACGCTAATATTCTGTCAAATCTGGTTCGACTAGTAAGCAGATCCTGGGCCCCATGGTAACAGTTTTAAATGCAACCAGAATAACGCTAAGACGATAATGATAGCGACAGAGTCTTCTTTTTTTTGTATAGACTCACGCCTGTATCCTCGAAGGGGTAGGCAGAGGTGTAATATTACACCCACATATCGCCATGAAATTTTGGGTCACACGTAATAGGGGGCGAGCTTATTGCCGATACCGGGCACATCACCAGACTCTGTGCTGCTGCTGAGAAATCAGAAAAACCTAGTAAAACTTTTGCCCGACCCAAGAATCGAAGCCGGGTCCTCCGATCAGCAGTCGCATACGCTATCCACAGGTTCACGGAGGCAGTCTTCTGGTGTCTTAATATCAAGCACCAAGTATTTTTATCTATTTTCTGAACAACTTTTGTCACCTAGTTCATCTACAGGTAAGCAATTGGCATGCTCATTGAACAAATTCTTCAAGGTAGTAGAGCCTTGCTGATTTCAGCATGAATGGGCCGGCTCAACCGGGAAAGTACTACCCTCTCACAGAAAATCGACGTAAAGTAGGTAACAGTACCTAAACTGTTGCGTTTCGTTCGGAGGCCCTACCCCTATTTCTTCTCCCTCATCCCACTCCTCATGCTATACCCTTTCCCAACTTCATGGGGCGGCAACGCACTTGTGACTCCTGTGGGGTTGCTTGTGTCCATGCGCGGCGGTAATTGCTTCCCTTGCCGTCTATTACCAAAAAAGAAAATGCAAAGCACAGAGCAATATTCAAGGAGCTTAGATATGCTTTAAGACTTACAGTTACAAAGTCGCCCAAGCCATGCTCCTCAAATTCCTCTTGAGCCACTTTGGCCCTCTGCTCATGGAAGTCAAATGTGTAGACATGACCATGGGGTCTTACTCTCCTTATTAATGCATGGGTCAGAGAACCACTGCCAGTACCTGGATCAAAATTATAAAATTAAATATAAACAAGAAAGTCAGAAACTAGCTGTGAAGATGAATAAGAAAATTATTACACTTCAAATAAATTTGTTTTTATTCATCCGATTTATGTGGGGAGCAATAGGGGAGGATGTCCAGCAGTGGATGTCTTTCAGCTGAGATAATGATGATGATCCAATATGACAAGTACAACTAGATGCCTACCTCGGATCCATCTATATGGGTGTCAGCAATAATGACTAAAGGTGCTCACATAATAATATGCATAAATACTATTAAAAATATATAAATATAAATACTATTACATTCATCATCATCATCAGCCTTTAACAGTCCACTGCTGGACTAGGCCTCTCCTTTGAAAGGAGGAATTGGCCTACTATACCACGCTGGCCAAACGGGTTGGCATAGGGTTTGAGTCAAGTTTTCCTTCTCTTACAGTGCTGTTCTCTGCATAATATGCGCCCTCTGTCGGCTCTTACGACACCCATGGGATGTTATGGGGTGGTGACATTCCGTATTCTTAATCCGTCACCACACGGATTACATTATCCAATTAAAAAACATTAAGGACTATGAGCTCTCTACCTAATTCGAAATTAAAGCCTGAGCTAACATAAAAAAATATAAGTTACTAAATAATGGATCAAGTAGTCTGACTCATGACTACTCTAAAAAATTCACCTATGTTAAACAAATGCATATGTACATAAGATAAATAAAAAAGTTGTACTTATATCACAATTTACCACTCATTTTTCCATTCATACTTTATTATGAGAATAGAAAATAATGAATCTTAACTTTATCTATCTCAAATTTCTAAAATGTTAGCAAGTATAAATAATCTTATTTCATAAGGTGAATCTATAATATTTAAAAATAATTTTATACAATCTTTTCAAATAATTATTTGCGTATTTTTAATATAATTTATAAACGAGTTATAGACTTACCAGCTTCGATTACAACAGATCCTGGCACCAAATCAAGTTGAAACATAATCATACTTATGTCCGGAGTATAAATAATCTGGGTGCGATGTGGAAGTGTCAAAGACCACAGCTCCGGAGTAGGCTGTAGGACATGACCCCATCCTTTAGACAGCTCGACCTGATAGAAATCGTACATATCTATATATTTTCATGCATACAATGTAAATGACAAATCTTCTCAAGATTTAGGACTAGATTTCAATTAATTAACAGATCAAATGCATAAGTAAATAAGTAATCTCTCTGACCGACTTAGTAAAAATTCTATGATATATTTATGTGTATTTTTGTACACAGAATCAGGTTCAAGTAAAGGATAAGAATCACTAGAACAGAAATTATATTCACATGAGATTTAAAGTGATAAGGTTAGAATCGTGGAAAATGTGTTTTAAACCATACTTATTTTTATATTTAGTATGTAGGAATAATATTTATAGACTTACTCGACTTCCATAGTCAGCTCCAATTAAAGTTCTAACTTTCAAAGCGCCAAAAGGAGTTTGAAAAACATTGTCTACCATTTCACCCTTCTTGTTTTTTATTTCACGTTCTACGTCCAGTGCGTACAAATTATTGCTGAGATACAGAATCACTGTATCTCCTTCCTTAACTTTGTCTTGGTAGTTTCTGAAACTCATTTTCTTTTCTTTTGTAGTTTTTGTGGCTAAGCGCTAAGTATAAGTAGTTCAAAGTTTGTAAACAAAACACGAGGGGTAACTTTTGACGTTACGTTTCGTTACACCTAGTACCTTATCATCAACCTTATTATCTACAATTTTTCTACTATTATGTATGTAAATTAAGAATTTGAACAAAACTCTCATACTAGTTCGAAGAAAATAATGAATAATGTTATATTTTTTTGGGTTTTATAAGATCAAAACATTTTTATCAATTGCTGCGTATATTTGTGTTTCTAGTAACTAAACGTATTTGTCCCGCTATTGATTCCCTACAGTTGTTATCACTAATTTGATTGGTTGCATTTTTATAACACGTCATAGAACCAATGAAATCATTGCAAATGAGTAATGACAAATGTGACAATTGTAAATGAAAACATATCCATCTTGACGTAGCGAGCTCCAGTGCATGGAATTTTGATAATTTCAACAAAATGTGAAATTGTGATTTTAGTGAATGAAAAACCTACTAAATAAACTGTGACGTGAAATTATGACTTGGTGTTCCTTGTGATAAACAATAACATAGTGCATAAACGAGTGAAATTCCACCAAAATATGGTTGCAATGGATGCTTCAAAGGTGACGAGTAAAACAAGCTCATTGAAGGCATTGATCCTCAAAGCTTGGAGGGAACGATGGACGGATATACAATGGGGCATCAACATCAAGACCATACTACCAAGAGGCGTCAGTGGTGATCTGTATAACCTCGCAGATTGCATTCTCCAGCAAGCCATGGTCGGCTGTGGAGCAAACCAACTAGTGATATCTTATTTGAAACATTCTTTAGCTTCTCATTTAGTATCTTACGCGGCAGTATTACAGCGTATAGCTAAATTCGACGCGTTTCACAAACCTCATTGCATTTTAAGTCTCTTAGAGTTCTTAGAAAGTTTCCTTGACGGTATAACATGCAGGGGCAAAATGGAGGAAGAGGTTTTGGCATTTGCCGTTTCGTCGATAATACTGTGGCTTTTGCAAGTGTATCATTACTCCCTTAGCAAGTATCCATCATCAAACCCTATTCAGAGTCAGGAACTACTGGAGAAATCTACTTCTTTACTCAATTCTATAGTCAATACAGACTTTTTACTTGCAATGTTCTATCTAGCCAAGCAAAATGATCCTAATGAATATAACGAAGTAACCAAGAAATGCCAAGAAATCACAGCATTTATGATGATGAATACTCAATTTAAAGCACCAGTTACGATTCATGAAACATTGCAGAAAATATGCAATATGGATATTGATAAAATAGCACCATTGAACACTAAACCTGAAGCAGTTACTCACTGTTTACAAGCTTTGATAGCAATTAATGTACTGGCTAATCCTAGTGCCGATATGCAACAGTTATCAAATCAACTGATTATGGTGCAAAGAATCAAAGGATACCCTCTATCTAGGCTATATAGCGAACTAATCAGAGCGTGTTTCATTTCTCTCAATGATTCAAGCAAAGATGCTTTAAAACAATCACTTTGGGCGGCATTTACATTTCTGAAGATACCACAAGTCATTCACTACCTACATAATTCTAGTGGGACTTCAAACAAAGACAGTGAGTACTCTCTTGAATTAGTCGAGGCATTTGAAAAGCTACTGCAATCCACTCCACTTTTGGATATTGTTGATACCAAAAACTCATGTAATAGTGTGGTATCACTCTTGGAACCTTTAGTGAAACTCAATGTTGTATCAGAAAGTCACTTGGCATATTTTAGACAAAAACGTGAGAAACAAGATGTTAAACTACTGAAGTTGGAACCTACAGGACTTCAAGGCTCTGTTCCATCATTCATTACTCGGGCTGAGCCAACCTTGGCTGGGATTCTTAAGACAATGGGAGGTGATTTTCATAAAACACAAGAATCATTACATGCCATGCTCTGTCAAATTGTTGGTGGAACCACACTGGACACAATCCTTGCAGTTGCTACAGTTGAAGGAAAGTTGAAATTGTTTGTCTCAAGACTGATAAAGTTTAATGAATTTGCTTTATTGGCTGCTAGTGAAAAGGGTGCTCCTCAGTCCAAAGTTTATATCTTTGATATTTCATTTCTCATCCTATGTTCTATTGTACAAGATTATGGGGCTGATGCAGTTTTAGATGACAGTGGTGATTCATTATTTGACAAATGGGTCAGAGAATGTATGCCTTATCATGGAGTCCATAAATCTCCAGATCAAATTCTGCACAAATGTGACTCTCAACTTGTGGATATATTTATTCACCATTTGAGTGCCCCAGAATTTGATTTCAAAAACACAAATATTAAACCTCATGATCTTTGTATAAATGTTAGTGGAGTAATTAGAGAAATTCTCTTTGCTTGGGAGCAAGGTTCCCTTTCATCAGCAGATGTTAAATGTATGTTAGATTCCTTGAGACAAAAAATGGCATCCCTTGCTGTCTGTGCCTCTGTTTGGCTATGTTCCTACATTAATGTGGTCCACCAAGATGCATTTTTGAAACCTATTAATATGGTTCAACAGTTTTTGGTACCACCCACTGAAGCAGAAATGACTCAACTTGATAATTTTAAAGAGCGGACAGTACTAATGGGTCAAATAATACGAAAGATGCAGTATGATATTCACCCCCCATCTGTGCCAAAATCCAAAGCCTTGACATTATCACACAATATTATTTCAAGACAACCAATCCTGGAACAATTACATGCAGTTTGGGAAGATATTAAAGCAAGAGGCTATCTCCACATTGATGCTACTCATATCGTAGAAAGTCTTCTGAATACAACTGGTCCTATCTGGTTTGTTACTAACTTGGTTAAAGAGACCTTAAAATTCCGTTATCAGGATGACCTTGATCGGTCAGTGGATATTGTAATTGCCATGTTTCATTTGGATATTGAAAGATGTACTGAGGCACTGCTGTTGCATGTCTTACCTCAATACCTGTACAATGCTAAGTTATGTGAAGATTTAGTGGAACCCCAGTCTGCCATTCTCGCCAAACTTGCAGTCTACTGTATTTATGCTGCTCTGGAACATAGCAATTCATCTAAAGGCTCGGCATCTAGAAAGCGACGTCATGACGATTCAGAGGATTTAGATCCACATTGTTCAAGCAATAAATTAAGACGGCTAAATGATAATTCTACTGACAGCAGCATGTACTATTCTCAAGGCCAAAATATTTCTGGCATTACATTGAAGGAACCCTTACAATCTGCCTTGGAAATATTGTTTGCTTCGTTTTCACAACTTGCAGGAAAGAACGGTGATGTCACGCCTCAAACCGATTTCATCTTGCAGTTTCTAATATACGTTGTACAGTGTGGGCACGATAGAGGGCAACTCGTTTTACAGAAAATGCCCAGTGAACTAGTGCCGACATTGATTAAATGTCTTCCGGACAGTTTCAATATAGGACTGATTCTTAGATTGTATGATCTGTCTACTCCTTACGGCAGAAAAGACACTGCAAGAGATCTTTGTCTTTTGAGGAATATGCGCCTTAGACCCGATTAATTAGCAAATCGTATTGTAATGTGTTTTTGTCGTATTACCTTATTATAATTAGAATATGAATTAGATTATGTAATAAAATCGATTGATAGATAAAGCACTTGTTTTATTTTTTTGCCTACGTCGTAAGTCTCGTACATCGGTATGCAATTGATCGTTAACTGCCGTCTGAAAGATCCATTTCCCATTCGACAATTGAACTAAAAAACGATAAGACTCAGAACGATTGACCGAATTTATTTTCGGCGCTCGGGTAAATTGAAATATATGTTAGGTTTTGGGACCCTGCATTAAAAGTAGTTTACTTACTTCATTAAACTAACTAGATTGGCCATCAATATCATCAAGGAGATTAGATAGTTCAGTCAATCGTTCAGGGATATATAAGTAGTTACTACGGCGAGATGTCGAATGGGAAATGGTTATCTCGGTCGATAGTCAATTGACCAGTTAGTTAAATTTCGATGTTTGTATTGGACTCGTAAAAGGAGCAAAATAAATAAATACAATCAAGGTCATAATAATCTTTACTTCACAAAACTCAATCAACAAAATAGTGATCATAAATTAATACTAGATACGTCTCCTGTTACAAATAGTTGTTCCTGTTTCATATTTTACACACTTACAAACTATTTTGTACAATATTCTTACACTATGATGTCCTTATAGGTACTGGACGGCATTACACGATTGCTTTCTGGATGAATATAATTTAATTTCAGATAAGAATAGTTATCAAAGGAACATAGTTTACACATTATAACAACAGATATAGGTAGATGTAGCGTTGTAAGGCTCTGGTAGGGTGCACAGCTCTTGATTTGGCTATATATCGCGTTGAAAGAACGTAACTGATTAGAACATTATTCCGTAAGAAGGATAGAGAATCTATCTAAACTTGCCAGGTCATATGGACGGATCCTTAATTTGTCTGCGTGCCTGTCTCAGCGCGCAAACGCCTTTGTGTGAATGAGTTCATATACATAATTACACAGCTCTACTTTCCTCAAGCCCTGACAGTGCGGACCGAGCATTTAGGATAATATGCCACTGATTGTCAGATATTACTTTGTTTTATAGTCATAAAAGAAAATTTAGTTTTATAAATTGGTTAAGAACACACGTTTTTTGAATAAATAAACTATCTGAAAAACATTGCAACTTCCTATTCCATCGAATATTTTTTTGAAAATTTGAAAGTCTAAAAGAGAAATTAGACCGAGTTAAAACCAGAATGCCTATTGTTTTATTCAATAGGGCTACAACCTCTTAGTTGAACGGTACTAGCAGCAATATTGCATTCGTGTATAATTTATGAACATAACTAAGAATAAAAGGAGCTAGAAAATGGACGGCATTGGAATATCAACGATCATAATAATACTAACGAAGAACTTTTATGTACAAAAATGATACACTTCGTATACACAAACAAATCACATTGTATGTGAATCATATTAAACAAACTATACCATTAACTACAATACTTTTGTACAAAATCCTCGAAATTGGATAATATGTACAAACATTTTACAAAAACTTATTAACACAAAGATCACAGGAGAGTTCCAGAGCTTTTTCTAAAATTAATAAAATTTATTATTACAAGGTAACAAATTATTGAACTATTTAAAGTAATTATATGAAATTATACTACAGTTATAACGCAGGCTTTTTGGCATCCGGCGAATCAGGATGTGGATGATCTAAAACAATAGAAAAAACAAATGTTAGAATATTTTATTCTGTTGTAAATTTATCTGGTGTTGGTAGTGCAGACGCATTGCTGCCGCGCATTTATCTTGCTTTATTTATGTATCTACAATCTCTGCACTTCGAAACAGATTCCAACTATCTTAAGATACGAAATATTGGTTCCAACAGTAGATACGATATCTGAAAATTGTTTTCATTGAATTCAAATATAGATACTTACCAATTTGCCTTCTAAGTGCATCCTCCCTAGATGCATTATACGCTGGCGGTGGATTACTGACCCTCATTGGTAAACTTATTCTATTAGGATTGGAGTTTTCATCTACCGAATTCTCCCCATTATTAGCGAATGTCGTCCTTTGACTCCTATTCCATGTTTGTTGATAGGAACTTTCTGTAGTTATAGTGTTACATCTATTGTTAGTATGAGGAACATATTGCTCTGGTGACCAGTCAAACACAAACGTATGACTATAATTGTGGGTGTAGGCTGTAGGCGTTCCAGATGGCGTTGGAGGTGTGGTCGTCACGTATGGACTCAAGTCCTGGTGACAAACGTCAGGCACTTTTTGCAAAGCCGATTCAGACCACGTAGGACTTGGATTCCATTGGTCGACCATTTCTGTTTCCGTTATATTAAAATTCTTAGATCCTGGTCGTCTACTGGCAATGGAGCCAGCCGAGACTGCAATTAATGTATCGCCTCCAGACGTGACAGTTGAAGGTGTGCAACGAGGAGACATATTCGATATTGGTGTGTGTGGTGTGTTTGGTTTCTCTTCAACATTTTTCCCTTTCCGTTTGGCATTAGGCTGGATCCTCGTATCCTCTATCCGTAAGTTGTGGTATCTGGAATAAGAATCTAAAGTTACACATGTGGTATTTCAACTTTACTATGCTGACTTGCCACAGTCAATCAAGAAAACAATTTACAGATGTGGCTAATCACATCCACATTCCTAAAACGACATATTTGATGGACGGTATGAGGTCAGAGTGCAATTAGCTAAACCATTTCTAGGCCGTACTCGATACCTAAACATTGCGATGTTAGGTTAACTGACAATTTGAAATTAATCGAGTTTTGACCATGAACGGTTTATTCCGTTTGCATAACTAACAATTGTTGACCGTCAAATCAGAAAGTGGAATAATTTACCTGTTTTCTTGTAGCGAGACTGAGTAATCCACTGGTCCGTTGTCTGGTCTCTCGTAAGCGTAATGCATTGGTGCTAAATGTGGTGTGACATGTGGAATGTGAGGCTGAATGCCAGGGTTAGGCATCATGACTGGTTGATTGCCGTTGATACAGACTGGCGGTGTTGGTGCATACTGCATTGTTGGTGGATAGACTTGTATGTCAGGAGGGGGAGGCCCGTACATTCGTGTTGCTGCTTCGTAGGCCAATCCGTAGTGCAATTTTGATTGCACTGCGTAGTAGTGGTAGAGCCAAGGATTAGCTTTCATCACCGCTGCTTCTTGTTCACTGTTGACAAAATATTCTTTTATTTTGACTTGTTGAGTAAAAAGGTGCATCTCAAAGAAAGTAAAATATAAACTCTCAACGCCTTGTTAGATAAGGGCAAAATACTACGCAACAACTTTTGGCCTATATTTAGATGACGAGTTCAGTTCCCGGGTCAAACAGAGGTTTTAATAGCGTGGCGGAACAAGCCTAGTAAATGACTAAATTAAAAGTAACACAGTACACTGAATTAGATACTAAAAAAAATTGTAAAACTAGGCTGAAAACGGCATAATATGTTTGTAGGTATCACTTTATTTATAAGATACCTACGTGTTTACTTTATAGCGCAAATACTTACGTAGACTTAGTTCTATTAATAAAGTATAGGACATTCAAGTGAATAGACACCTTGAACTCGAAATAGATAGTAAATTATGAGCCACGCATACAATTAAAATAGCTTTAAAACGGCGATTGCATGTAACTGGAAAGAATTCGCTTTAGTCTAAATGACATTGTTACAAGCTTTAGCCATTACTAGTTACAATAAAGAGGACTAGTAAAGTTTAATGTTTATATTTAGTATCTACTTTTCTTACTCCATATTAATTATATACCTAAGTACCTAGTTTGGGCTATGTTCCATTACACTAATGGTCTTTAACAGCACTATATTACACTGCTAATGTATCTAGCAAGTTATAGGCTCCCTTCAAATAGTTCAAATAGAGAGTTTGCTGTTTAAGATGTACCGATAAGGCTAGTATTTTCAAGCGCTGGGAATTTTATGGCTTTCATTAAAGAATTATCCAATAAAAGCAGGTAAAGTTTTTTAAACGGCTAGCCATTTCAAAATGTTCAGCATTAATTATTTCCTCAAATAATTACATTGTTAGCTTGCATGTAAGTAATAATTTTGATATCGTGTTCAAGGATCAGAAATCGCCATTTTGTCAAGACAAACGTATTGCCAATAAAGTTAGTTAACAACGTTATGTTCGCTAACGAATGATACATACATACGTTATCAACGTCACACATCTCCGATTGTAGACAAAATGAGGAACATTTAAACAAACGGCTTGTAATGACTGCGGGTAAGGCAAGGTGAATACACAGTATTGAATTTGTAGCTAATGTAACCTTTCGCGCGAGTTCAGTTTGCGTTTGTGTATGCAACCTTTAGATAGTGGATGCGGGGAAATGTCACATAGTTGGACTCAGCTCTGGACCTACATAAGTACAGATGGGATGAAAAGCTTAGGAGAATAACATCAAAAGTAATATGAAAAGCATACCTAAAATGATTTGACTTGCAAAGATCTTGCATTTTTTTAAATCTTTTAAAATAACGGTAAATCATCAGTATAAAGTAAAGGCATTAGACGATGAAGTAGGTACTTTTATAAATTAACATTTTACTGCACGTCTGTAAATGGTTATCCACATTATATCCACAGCTACTACATAATGGGTTCCCATTGAAATACCTACCTATACCTAAACATTATAATGTAGGTAACGTAACAGCTAACACCAATTTAGTAGGAATTAGCGAAAGCTTTATAAATTAACCGAGTACAAAATTAATTTAAATAAACTTTAGACAAGGTTAGTATCAAGCTAAATATAAACTTTGTAAAGTTATAGTTGCTTTAAATCCCTTAACGAACTTCTGGCACCGACAGTACATCAAAGTTTAGATATGTGTTGGATGGCGACAAATCGCTTTTGCATTCGCATTAGCAATGGACAGATATCCTACGTGAAGGGTGGGAATCAAAAGGGCGAACGGATAACATGCTATCGTATGCTGTTTACACACGTTCTGCATTAATTTGAACTTGACCTCTATGAACTAATGGTGATTTATTGCCCGCTTGTACAAACGTTTTATTTATGCTAAAAGCTTTACGACTGAACGTCTAGATATCGTAGAAACAGTAGGTAAATTATGCGCGTTCACTGCCATTAATTTTGTATCGGTAATATTGTTGTTATGAAGTATTTTTTTATTTATTACCTGCTGAGAACTGTATTGGTTTTGCGCTGTATGTGTAGTGTAGGTATGTGTTCTGCAACGTTAGTGTCTAGTAAGGCGGTTTAAGAAGTTTTGCATTATGAATGATGACGTAGTTAATTGAGAAAAATAGTTTCAGTGGCTTAAAGCTTTCTTCTTTAGGTAAATTTACATTGCTAGATGCTACATAATTTACAAACATGTTAGGTATCTAGTATTTTGGAGCCCTCTACGCCGTAGTCTTGAAAATGTTGTTAAGGAGCACCTAATTCCTAACACTTAACTCCAATTACTGAGGTATTACACGTCGTGCAAAAAAGTGGCAGGTAATAATTTTATTTACAAACGTTTAACGTAGGTATAAGCGAAAAATCTTAAGCTTCTTTTAGGTAGGAAAGCACCTTCAGTGTTACGCAGGCTACATGGAATAACAATAATAAAATATATGTAGTTCCGCCTTGACATCGTAAGTTTGGACACGTATTTAGCTAATTATAATACGACAAGTCTACAAACGACTACGAAATCTCGTAGGTAGAGCTTAGTTAATACTAAGATCCTTTAAAGATAATTTTCAAGGCTTCTTTGCATTCTAGTTAGTGTTTTTTATATTGTCTACATAATACGGTGCTTGTTATGCATAACCGAGTTAATGGAATGTTGGAAATCAGCGTATCCGTCCGTGTTCTGAGTTTCCCGCCAATTTGTGCGTCCGCGCGGCCCGAACGCATAAATCTCGACGACATGACGTAGGCGGCAGACATGTTGACAATTTGTTGTCGTTCACCGTATCACAGGTACATAGGTACCATAGGTGTTTATAAACAAGCGTTAAATTGCTTGTTCATATTCTTTTATCAAATTGAAAGAAACACAACGGTGCAAGCTTTGTCCACTAGACAAAAAAGCGTCACTCGTCTTCTATTTGATACACAGTATGTTTTTATGTTTGAAAGTAATGAGCCAATTAAAACTGGAATATTCACTTAGTTTTTTGTTGAAAAATCATTTGGAACTTTCGTGTCATCATTCCCGTGAAGTGTTTTCGTTGGACATAAAATGGATAAATAAAATACAAAGCTCGGGAAGGCATTAAATCTGTTATTCACGTAAGCTGGGCTCATTATTAAAGGAACAGTATTTGTGAGTGGAGAGCACGAAGTAACATGAGTAGGTTGCGCAAGCGCATCAGCGCAGAAACGTGACAAATGACGCAATCCCGCGAACAATGCAACTGAGCTTGTGAGCACAGCGGATTTATAGCCACCACCGTATAAAATTTGGTTCAATTTATAAAATAAAGCGAGCGCATAATCGTTAGCTGACAAACTTGATGGGGATTACGAATTATCTGCTTGGAAATATTGTGTCACTGCATACACTGCGCTATTCCGGTGCTCGCGGTTAATAAATTGCAGCTTAAATATCAGTAGGTACCTACCTACTAATTTATTTAGTCTTACACTAAACACCATTTAAATTTCTGCTCGATAATTTTATATAGAAACTAAATTAAGTTTCGAGAGATTTTCGTAGGTAATAAAATTTAAAAAATAACCAATGTCGGACATTGTATACAAAATACAATATTTAAGTAGGATTTTATATCTATGCTGCAGAGAATTAAGTAATAACTTAATCACAGCTAAGTAGATGATCGATGAATCTTATTTTTTAACCTGTAGAAAAGTAATGCGCTACACAGAAATAAATATGCTTATACTGTTGCAAAAGTCGTTATATTTTAAATACGCTGTCTAAACGATTTGCTAGTAAAAATTAATCTACTCAGTAACGTCAAAAGCTCTTAGTAAATATCTAATTTATCGGTAAATCTGCTTATAACATGCACCGTGGCTAACAAGAGCTAAGTGCTTAAGGGCCACGCCACCGCCCTTTGTGCCCACTGATTGTTTAGGTCAGCCGGACTGTCACCCACTCGCCTTTGAAATTAATTTAGATTTACTATCTAAACACCTCGCGTAGATTGGCGATATTTAGTCGCGCGCTAGTAGCGCAACGATCGTTTAAGGTTTTTAAACTAAAAACTTCATGAAGTAGGTAATATTCAATGCTGAAATGAAAGCCTTGTAAGACTCTGAACCTACTTTACCTCATCCTTAATAACTCCTCGAAAATGGGACTAAACATTGAATACCAACTCGTTGTCATACACAAACAGTTTAAGTATATAAAATGAAGAATGAAGACGTGAGTATAGGTACGAAATTTACAATATTGATTACATGACATCAATTTAAAATAATATTAATTAACTTCAACAAGAGACATGCATTTCGGTTGATTACTTTTCTTCATCAAAATTTGTTCGCCGTTTGTACAAAACAATAACTTATATTTTTACGACTAAAAGTAGTCCGTCTGTAGACATCTTAACCAGGGCCCGCCGTAGATTAATATGAATAGCTCTGTGTCACCGTAGGCTGGTCATAATGACTTTGTTCACGCCGATTATTATCTAGATGCCTAATCCGGACTGTTGAATGGTGTTGAATTTAACTAGTTAGAAAGTGTATTTGGACATTATCAGTCCGTTGTCTCATTAAACTTAGGTTATTTGAATAGTTCCTTAATAGCCTTAATTAAAACATACATTCCTTGTTAAATGGTTGGACTGTGGTGTAATATTTAGATTTACAACTCATTAGTTATGTTTAGACACGTTTTACTCTACTCACTGAGTTATGATCGAAATTGTATATTGAACATGAGGAATGATAGTTGCGTTTGTAACGATAGATACCTACCTAATGATTAGGTGTTGTTGGTATGCACCATATACGGTGCATAATTAGTACCTACAACGATTCAATCAATAAAAGAACTGAAGGTGCACTTGAAACATTAGAAACATTATCTTGATATTTTCGGATGCCAGTAAAATGTCGTCAAAATATTTTTTCTTCTTTCATATTTGGAATAGTCCATAGTCCTGAGCAGTTTCACAAAAATATCAAACGCTACAGACGTAGAAATTGAAATATCAAAATTGTTGAAACATATCTATCTACATATATTTTTCACAAACATTCTCTAAACTGTATCCGAAGCCATATATCTCGCGCAAATTTACAAAATTAGCAACAGTTTTCGTGTATTTTAGTGCTATAAAATATACGTAGACGGTTGTATCCGCCGGCCCATCTATCAAAAGCGGCGCTTGTTATACACCGTTTCTCACATCACAACAATAGCCCTTTGCAGGCATATTTCAAGCCATCCCGATAGTAACATCGGCCAGTCGATCGGCTTGCAAGCCTCGCCCCGACTCTATAAATCACCCCCTTACAATATTTATTCTCTGAGAAGTTTCACTACGATATCTCTAATGTTTTACGATCGAGTTTTAACACTCGATCGGAAAAATACAGTGGTTCCTAACATCAAGCGAAAAGATAAATTGTACTTTATGAAATTAAAGATAAAGCGATGCTCGTGTATTGGCTTTTATTGTAGGTATGTCTACATTCTTCTTTTATATTGTTTTGGTTACTGAGGTAAAAAACGTTGAGATAAATTCTACAAAGATAACGCCTGTATCCGTTTGAAGTGCACATATTTACAACTATGCAATATAAAGAGGATATAAACGCATTAATGGCTTTGTTTTGAATTCATTAATAGTTGAGAAACGTCTTAAAAATGCGTGATCTTGATGATTAATGGTTTCTTTACGTAATATGTATAGCAACAGAAAGTGTAATTCAAATGTAGGGTATTCCAATCAAGTCGTGTAAACAAAATAGAATATAATTGGCCTTCTAAAATTGCATTGGCCATGATTGTGCCTATTAACGGCAATTAACAAGACATGCCAAAGATACGCTTGACTCATGAGGAGCATATAAAACACATTTTGATTCTTTTTATTCACATGTCATGAACGAGTATCTTTTTAATTATAAGTGCATCGTTTTAGCTATGACTATCATAAATATTTTTATGGAGATTATTTGTTTAAATGGAGCAAAGTGTTTTCTGGCAATGCAATTTAGCACGATTCTTTCATCAACTTGATTATTTATTACAAGCGTTTGTATAATTAATTATATACGCATGTATTTTAGTTTGTTATATAAAGCATTTAACTTTGCATTTAACAAAAGCTTTAAGCACAAATTGGAAGATAAGGCAGCATTTGATCCAAGATTTAATTGCAACCGATCTTTTTTTGTTATTATCTAAATGTAATTTGCCTGTCGTTTCTTATTGAGGTTTTAGGTAGAGTTAGAGCTAGTTTATATTATTAAGTATATATTTTCTGTCTATTTGCACTTTACAGTTATGATGTTTTGCAACATTTGCCGACTTCAAAAAAGAAGGTAAACATGATTTTATAAAATCGCCATATTTTACTTTTAAATGATAGACATAATTAGGTAGGTACTTTAAATCTAAATAAATTCAAATAAGAAAGTGTTCCATAGTACGGGTCGTGTTTACGCGAGAGGCGTACGTCGTACGACGTCATCTAGTATTGATATCTCAATAGGGAAGTCTGTAAGTGACCGCGTTAAGTTATGGCCGTCATTTTTCAAAGTCCTGCGCACCGTGGGCCCGCGGAATTATCGGCTCGTTTAATAGTCCGGCTTTGGGCTCAATTAGTTGCCAACTGAATAAGAGATACGGCGTCTATTGTTACTGGGCCGCCTTTTTAAAAGTAGGTCCGTTTTTGCTTTTGTAGATAGTGTTTTGGGCGCCATTTTTGTGGCGTGCAAATCCAGCGCAGCGTTTGGTTGCTTACCTACACAGTTTTGTCAAAATTGTTATCTTTGCCTTCTTATTATATGTATTTATTTTATGTAATACGTAGCCAATGTCCGTTGCTGACAACTAGTCTAAGAATTCCCGTAGTCGCCATTTAGCAGCTTAGACAAAGACATTTGAAAGTAGAACTTTGCGTAAAATACTACTACTTACGGCAGTATAATTACATAGTCAAAACACACCATAAACGGAAATAAGGCATGTCTTTCGCGGCATGTGAAAAATGTAGCAGATACGGCAAACAAAACAGCTTGTAAAATTATCTCCAATTACAGTATAATTCATAATTAATAGCCGGATCGCGCGGCTGTAATCATAATTGGTCGTTGGAACACTGGGCTGTTGACGATAAATATCACACCGTGTAGTATTGGTTTACATGAGGCCGGTGGTTTAATATTTCCAGTAAATGTTGAGGAAACAGATTGCCATAAATGCAGAATGAAACGTGAAGAAATTTGTTTTTTAGGTAAGGTCAATTTTTTTTCATAATAATTATAAATATAATTAAGTATGTAGACAAGCAGTTCATATCTCAATATATAAAACTTATTTGTAGGAGATTGATCTATCAAATGGAATTTAAAGTTTGAGTGGGGAATTAGAGACCAGAGACTTTATTGAGTTATTTTATCTTATTGTCCTAGATAATGCATCTATTTCCAAAATTATTTCCGAAGCCTAGGCTAGTTATGTCGTTCTTGATACGATTATAATTATTCAAAACTGACTGTGATAACAAAACGATTATGTTTATCATAGGCATAAGTTGTCTGCACATACCTTTAAATTAAAAAAAATAAACGTTCAACGTTTGAATGATAATGACATTGAAATCGCACATTCAAGATACCATCTTGAACTTTTTACTTCATCTTAATCAACAAGGTCTATCTTCAATAATGATTTATTTGATTAATTAAAAATATTGTCGGAAGCTGCATATTTCGTTTCATTGAGTAATAACGATTTATTATTCTTTTTATTTGTGGAGATGTTAACATTGATCGAATAACGACTAGGCGATAATGTTTCGCAATAAATATAACAATTTCAATACTTATAAAATTTTATTGGTGGCAATGATGTAAGGTATTCTACATTGCTTCGAGGTATTTAATGTAGTGTAAAAGATTTGTATCATCTTTTACGATCGGAATCAATAAATATATGTATAATATTTATTTTAATATAATTCACCATTTGTTACGATTTAATCAGGATCGTTGCAAATGGCGTTCGTAGTCTATGCCTACCCCTCCGGGAAACAGGCGTGATTCTATGTATGTATGTTACGATTTGGCGAATATATTAGTTGTTGTAGATTGAGGGCACATTAAATGTGATTTATGGAGTAATAACTATGTTTGTAGCTCGAAAGTAATTTGAACGGTGAATATTACAAGACGGTTTGGCTCTACTTCTGGCTTCTTGTTATTAGTCGTAATAAAACATTATGACGGATACTTAATGTGTTTCTACGATAAAACAATCATATCAATAATTTTCAGTAGGAAACAATACATTATGATGTTTGTAATCGTTAATTTTTCAGTTAAGCGCAGAGGCGGCTCGTGAAAGATTATATTGGGTGTTCACTAAAAAAGAAGATGAAACTGCTCACAATTTATTTTGTGAAAGCTTTTACAATTAACAGTAAGATGTGCTAAATCATCGATACCTACTTTCCTGAACCGTCCACGCAGTATCAACTCCAGCGCCACTAAACAAAATACCTACACGGAAAAGAAAACGGCTTCTTACTTACCAAACTACACATAACCAAAGCGTTTTATCATATTGGTTTTATTTTTAAATTTTTTCACAGTTTTTATAAAGTTCTAACTATCTATATCGTCATACCTGTCTCCCATTGGGGTAGGCAGAGACTATGGAACGCCACATGCTTCGGTTCAAACATACCTCTTTCGCATCCTCGACATTCATTAACCTCATCATGCATGCGCGTCGGTTATGGGTACCTACTTTTAATTTGGCCCATTTTTAGTACGTCACCTATTTGATCGGCGTACGTCTGCCTAGGGCGTCCCCTACCGACATTTCCATTCATTCTCGCACAATACACTCCTTTCGTACCTATTTCTTCTTTCATCCATCCGTTTATAAAGTTTACGCTGTTATATTCCATATTAGTTACACAATTTAACTGTCTTTCTTAAACATATACACACAATCACATACAATTAACAATATTTTAAACACCAATTCTTTTCTAATTACCAACGCACTTGCAGAGAAATGTTTTGCTTTTGTTTACATTCAAATGGTACCGGCAAAACACTATTAAAAACAAAATGGCGCATACGTTTTAATTTTTCTTCGTGACAAATGGTCATATTATTTAGTCGGGTAATATATTCGCGCATGCGCACCTCGTCAAGCTAGCCAGGAGCGGCGCGCGGCGCTCCGTATTTGCCTTATTTCTCATACAAATCTTTTGTCTCACGCGCCCAGCGCATAGAACGCTCTCTCTTTCGCACTCATTACATTTCAGTATTAGGCGTTGTACTAAGCTTTCGTCAACGAAGAGCGCTGTTATGAGCGCTCCACTCAACAAAAATACCTATGTATGTTTCAAGAGTGTTGACAAAATTATGATAAACAGTTTTGTAGTCAAATACTTATTTGTAGATATGCATTGTAGAAAAGAGACTAGGTGTGTATTAAAATATTGAGCATGTTTATAGAAAAAGTTTATATACATATATTTTATAATTTTGGGAGTTCACTGCTCCAGCGCTCCTTTGAACGAGCCGCCACTGGTTAAGCGTTGTGCTTGCATGTTTGGTTGATCTTTACAAGTCTGTATTATCTATTTATTACCTATTTTAGAAATATGATTATCTATTTTACAAATAGGTACGGCAAATTTTTATCTCAGATATGTCAAATTGGTTGCAGAATAATTGCGCCGTGGTTCTTCATACCTAATTGCATCGAATCATTCTCAAAACAAAGAAGAAAAACATTCTACAATTTATTCAGGGGTTTGCCCGATTGTAAGTTTTGCTGACAATAGCAAAATATAATATTTTCTAAGGATCATTTATAGACGAACTAGTTCATTAAGATAGTATACTAACTTTTAACCCATTTTAGCGTCATATGATCCATGTAATCTTGATCTTTGATCTTAAATAAAGACCAAGTGAGAGTAGGTGCCGAAACCCGCACTTCCACAAGACGTCGCTGAGCTCTCATCAGTCTCTCCGCGACCACGCTCGGTGCAAGACGAGCGAAACGTCGGTAACAAATAGGTATTTATACCTTAAATAAGTTAACGCGATTAAGACCCGCTAAATTATTTTCTATGACATGATCCATGATTATATTTTTACTAGCTGTTTCCCGCGGTTCCGCTCGCGTCCTGAGGGAACTACTTCGCGGACCCGGTTAATTTATAGCCATTAAGCTACTTCTTGGTACATCAGCTATCCGCCAGTGAACGTCCCGTCAAAATCGGTCTAGCCGTTCCAGAGATTAGCGTAAACAAACCGAGAGACAGACAAAAATTAAAAAAAAGACATTTCGGTATATGTACCGTGTATACATCCATCATATGCACTTAGTAAAAAGCGGTTATTTTAATATTACAAACAGACACTCCAATTTTATTTATATGTATAGATTACCCACCAGTAAATTATATTCATCATCATCAGCCTTTAACAGTCCCCTGCTGGAGTAGGCCTCTCCTTTGAAGGGAGGAATTGGCCTACTATAGGTACCACGCTGGCCATACGGGTTGGTATAGGATTTGTATCAAGTTTTCCTTCTCTTACAGTGCTGTTCTCTGTATAATATACTCCCTCTGTCGGCTCTTACGACACCCATGGGATGATATGAGGTGGTGATATTCCGTATTCTTAATCCGTCACCACACGGACAAATTATATTCAGATGAGTGAAAATGTATTTAAAATAACTTTACCCCTTCGGGTTTATTAAAAAGATACTATGACTTAACGAACCGTAAGAAAGCCATCTCACATGTAACCGCCTCACATTATAAAACGGCGCGTTTGACGTTTGTTCACACAATAATTGCGGAGGCAGCCATGATGAAGTGATTTCACCCTTGATCGGCGCACGATTGCCGCTTGTTGCGATGTATTAGCGGGTAATAAGAGATTCTATGTGGACGGCCCATTACTGAATGTTTGTTGGTCAGCTAATTTACTGCCCACGTAATGGAGGGCAGAGTGAGACGTGTATGACTGTACTTACTTGTTGGGATAAACTTGATTTAGTATGATAGGGTTGGCTTAATATCGAACGCACTAAGGTATACCTACCTACCTACCTATGTTGATTAACTTGTATTTATACTAATTTCAAGGAGTAGACTAGGATTTCATTCTTACATGCAATACCTATAAGTAAATGCAGTAAGTAGTTATAATACTATCTGCTTAGTATATTAACGTCATCTGATACTTAGAAGATGTTCCGCACATTCTATTATTTGAACGTCATTCCAGTTTAAGCGTCGACGGAAAGTCATGCGATAAGGCCAAAGAGAGAGTCGAAGTCCTAGTAGGTATAGGTCTGACTTAATGGAATATATTTATTTTTATGTAACTAGATAAGTTTACCTAGTTAATATGCTAGGTAGCAATATACATACATTAGGTCATAGAAACATATACCTACTTACCTGTAAAAAAAGTAAAACATCTTAAGGATGGTGAAGATAATTGTTGAGAATTACGTATCGATTAGCACATCAGCATTGCTGAACAAAGAACTCGTCATCTCATAAGTGTCGTTCTTCTAGCGAAGACAATGTCTAGAATTACTACATAAATAAGTAACATAATTCAAAAGACTTTATTTACCTTAAGACTTGGTTAGTGCACACGATGACCGGCCGCTGCGAGTTCTCCAGGTTATCCTTGAGTTGCAGTACTGCGTGTACCCACAGGAACTGTCCCGAGCGACGCTGCAGCCGGAGCAAAGCGATGCATGAGCGCTCTTGTTCAGACTGGGTTACTGTGAAAGAAAGGGGCTAGGTTAGTTTAAAAGGCTTAAATAATATATAGTTGTCTCCGTTGTCCGTGTGGTGATGGATTCAGAATACGGATTGTCACCACCCCATATCATCCCACGGGTATCGTAAGAGCCGACAGAGGGAACATATTATGCAGAGAACAGCATTGTAAGAGAAGGGAAACTTGATACAAACCCTATACCAACCCGTTTGGCCAGCGTGGTATAGTAGGCCAATTCCTCCTTTCAAAGGAGAGGCCTAGTCCAGCAGTGGACTGTTAAAGACTGATGATGAGATGCCTCCGCGGTCCAGTGAAAAGCATATGCGTCTGCTCATCCTGACCTGGGTTCAATTCGCAGGGTCGGGCACAAGTATTACAGAGTTTCTCCGAATTCTCAGTAGCAGCACGAAGTCTCGCAATGTGCCTGGCAATAGGCTCGCCCCTATTACGTGGTACCTAACAATTTATAAGGCGAAATGAATGAAAATAAAAATGAATATAAAAATGGCAGTACATTTTTTTTAAGACGGGTAGGCTATTTGATGGTTGGATTGTACGAAAAAAAAACATGAAAACTTAATAAGACAAAAGTTTCGAACTTTCAGTGAAAACAATAATTTAAAAACCGAACAAAATAAACCGCGCCATAATCGTTATTAAGTAGTTTAATTTCAATAAACGCATTTGTGTTTGTACACCAATACAAAAACAACGAGATTTCATAACCAATCAATCAATCATTACACGTCTGTCAGTCAAACAGGAAATACATTAGAGTTCAAGATCAATTACAAATGTACTGAGGAAGCAATCTTTTAAATACAATTTAAATAAGTACCGCTAGAAAGGACATAAATAATTTTTACAAGCCTTTTTATAATTCCACCATCTTGTGTGTTCCGTAACTTGGAACTCATAGCGTATTTTTTACATTGATTCATCAGGTCGATAAATTGATACCTGTTAAGCTTTTTTGTTACACAGTTTTTGTGCACACACCTCCTAAATAACATCTTGAAGTTATAATAATAGAAAAGACAAAAAAAATACTATTGTTATAAATGATATAACAAACTGGCAATCACAGATCCCGGTGTGAATTGTTATAATTGAATGGAGCCGAAATTAGAACGGTGTTAATATAAAGATTATCGAGGTACGGCTAACGCGAGCTATTTCTTTCGATAGGTCATAACAGGTGGATTCTTTTTAATCTAAATCCAACTTTAACCCAGAGAAAAAAGATTTAAAATTGTTTGAGTGCCGTTCTGCTCATACAAGGTGTTTGACTTTGACAATGATGTTATAATACTAATTTACATGCGCCAGGAATGGACAGGGCGATGAAGCACGCGTCGCGTCTCCGTATAAGGTATCGGTTCTTCGTCCGAGAAATCGTCATAAATGGCCCGACTCTGTTTGTCGATCATTCCGTAGATAAATTTCGAGTATCGATTCATATTACCGATGTTTGCGCAATCGGTTTATTGTGTTTACCGATGCTAACGATGCTAATACCAGTATCGCTTGTTAGTTTTATTTATTTATAGACGATTTTATTATGTTTGTACAGCTTTCCCTTATAAAGATATTCATAATTATCAGTTAAACGATTGTAATCGTTTCAATGATTACTTATTGCCTTTTAATAGTCGTTCACTCTTTATAGTTTCAAAAGAGATTTAAATAGTGTTTTGTGTAATTTGAATGCATTCGTCTCAAATAGATATGGTTACATTTGGTTTCGAAGCGTTTTAACTATTTACATTAATTATGAGGGCATTACCGATAGTAGGTGCGTACACGAACCAGTCAAAAATGTTAATAGATTTTTATATATACGGATATATCAAATACGCGTATAAGTTTAAATGTAGAGTTCCTAATCTAAGTGAATAAATACTGCACGAATGAAATAGATCAGTCATAGGTCATAAGAAATAGCGAGCGGTTCAAGATCGGTCTGTGTGGAGAACCTTGAGGGCAGGCCTATGTCCAGCAGTGGACGTCTCCAGGCTGATATGATGAATGAAATAGCCGTATCGTGTATACCTTCTCCTGATAGGCTAGTTAATACTTTATTTTACTTTCTTTCTTCAACGACGTTTACCTAAGCATGGTTGGACAAAGAATAGGCTTGTGTCCATTGAGAATAAATCGGTTTGATTGTAGTATAGTATCTATAGATTCATTATGATTTTAAGATGTCAATAAAGTTAACTAACTATCGTACCTATAGTAATGCGATCAATTAGTGCCCAAACACGGCCTTGGCCAAGTTCAAATGTTTGTTCTATATTCAAACTAGTACAAAGATACGTAGTATTGTTAGCATTAGTAAATTAAGGGCAGAAAAGAAGTAGCCACGTTTGGATGACTTTGAGGTAATAGGGTATTTGACTAAAAAAATCGAATTAGTCCGTCAGTTAGATTACCGAAAAATATTGGATACCTACGTATTTTTTGTTTTATCGAATCAGTAAAAAATTACGAAGATAAAACACATCAAAGATGGAGAAACGTATAAGAGTGGGGGCTTGTAACGTCACTAGCCAGTAAAAAGTGTACTGGCAAGTGACGTCACATGAGTTTTCAGCGAAGTTTGTCGTCTTAATTTTTGTTTACGCGACTAAAGAAAATATACGTGTCCAATATATTTTGGAAATCTATCTGACGGACTACTTCGATTTTTTTAGTCAAATACCCTATTATGTATATTAGAATGCGCTTGGTAACTGTACCTACTTACTTCTAAATATTGTGTTATCCAATGATGTACATACCTACTAATAGTGAATACAACTATGTTTTCAACACGAATTAAACAAATTTATTTAACATGCAAAACATTATAAATAAAGCTTACTTTAATATCATGAATATTAATATATTGAATTGTTTTACATAAATTACTTGTAAAGGAGGGGCTAACATTTAGCGGAACATTTTCAACGCAGCTAATTGTACGCGGTCGATTCTTTTCTTTGCTTGTGTTAGCTTAAGTAGCCGTTGGTATTCTTACGAATAAGATTGATGACAACCAAAGTAACTATTTAAACAATTATTATCTTATTTAATGTTGTCTTGCTTTTTTATACTACCTTATGATACCTCAATATTGAGGAAAGGTAAGTATCTAATTATCTTCAAATAAACTTGCTACATAGGTAGGTACTACCAATACTATCCAATTTTTAAATTCACAGAGTAAATATGATATCGTTAGTGCCCCAAACTTTAAGTGTTCTCTGAAAGTTTTTAAGGTAGCGGCAAGTCTCCAAAATAAAAAAAACACCCACAAATAATATGCCGCATATTTTTCGCTAAACGTGAACATCTTTACAAATACTTGATTTACGGAGTAAGATCCGGTTAATTGATCGGAGGATACTTTACAGAGCAGTTACATTGACATACTACATGTAGTGGTACTTAGCGACGAATGTTACCAAGTAATATATCACGTGCTGAATGCATTGGATCCGTGTGCGATACTCGATAAGGATATTAGCCCACATATTGTCGTAGGTTTGCATTATTCTGGGAAACACTGAGATGGGCTTATATAAGGATTTATATGATGTAATACAACCTTAATGTATGGGTGTGTACGCCCGTTTTGCCATGACACGCAGACACAGAGACACTGCAGTGTCTCTACATACGCCGCAGCGTATGTGATTTCCACCACCACACTGTGCAATATTTTGTGTAAGCCACAATATATTGTGTCGAGTTTGGGCGTTATTTGTGTCCATGGATTGTAGGTTTCTAAGGTCTAAAGAGACGTAATACCAGCGATTGTTCTTATAAATACATATATTTCGATGTGTGTAACACTGTCTAAATTGGCACTAGTCTATACCATGGAATATAGCTATCCCTTTGGGTTGCGGAAGTCAGACAGGCAGTCGCTCTGTGGAAAAGCTAATATTCAGTCAAATCCGGTTAGACTAGAAAGCGGACCCGGGGTTCAGACTGGGATAACGATAGGAGGATGATGTGTGTAACACTGTCTCTAAGAATAATTAAGTGTCACAACATGTTTCTTGGCCACCCTGTTAAAACTGAATATCTTATCAAAATCAAATGTATTCCTAAAGTCAAATGGTATACAGGGTGTCACAAGACCCATCACCAAGCCGAAGTCTACTCGTTGTGGATATCATGCCAAGTCATACTAACCAAAAATAATACCTGAGAAACTAATATTTTTTTTAATTTTCATTTTTTAAACCGCAATTAAAAGCGCGCTCGTGCAATGCTCGAAATACCTACTTATCCATCCATGCGGTCATCTATAGAACATATTGGCGGGGTAAATGCATCAATTTTGTACCTAATTAGAAAATTCTATACTAACTTTGAGCCTCAATATCTCCTGAACCAGTAATTTCCCAGGTATGGTGCCCAAGTAAAAAATGTTCGTAGTCATTGGTATAACATGGGATTTCAGTTTTCGTTAAGGGTCTTTTTACACCCTGTATATGTAGGTATGAGTTCTTGTATTGACTGTAAATCATAGATATCTACCAATTATCTCGGAAAATTCAGGCAATACTTAGAAATAGAATTGCGTTCGGTAGAAGTATCTACTTATCTGTATATATAAAATCCTTGCGATACTGACTGACTGACAGACAATCTACAGCCGAAACTACTGCGCGCAAGAAGCAAATTTAGCATGTATGTTCCTTGGGCACCGTAGGGGTGCACTAAGACGGGATTTCCCGACATTCCCACGGGATCGGCCAAAACGGGAATTTCGAAAATAATACTTATGTGCGTGCGAAGCCGCTGGCGTCGACTAGTGTCAAATAAAAACTCAAACTTTATTAAGTACCTACTCGTATACCTAATGTGCCTGGGCTTGTCTTGCATATTCTCAATACCTACTCAATAACAATTAAACTAATGACATTTAAAATTCCTCACAAATCCCGTTTACGTCATCGGTGTCTTTATCCCACTATAACTTCAAAGGCTTATTATGCAAATGAAGCATTAGAAACGACAGCAACTGGTCGCCCGATGACAATTAACAAGGAGACATGTATATCTGATTGCAATAAGTAATAAATTCATAACTATGACAAAGAGGTACTTTGATATTGGCTAAGTTTATTGAGATTATGCGTCTAGGACGACGGTGTAGCGGTGTTCTGTTGAGATCTTTACGAAGCAGTTATTTGCGAGAATAACTACTTGAAGTTTTAAGATATAATAATGTAATATTATACCACATTCACACTACACCAACTAGTCTCAAACTAAGCAGAGCTTGTACTATGGGTACTAGACAATGGATAAAAATACAAATATAACTTTTTTTGTAAATACATACATAATATACATAGAAACACCCAGACCAAGACAAACATCCATATTCACGCACACAAATGTTTGACTTGAGCGGGAATCGAACCTGCAACCTTCAGCGTAACAGTCGCTTACACTCCCGCTGCGCCCACCGGTCGTCAAGATGTTTTTTAGTGTAGCTTACTGAATTGAGGTATACCTTGTCAGTGACATTGGGCTAATCGATAAATTCACATTGACTTCTTTGCTAAACTTTTGGTATTTTATGTATTCGCTTAGAGTAGGAATGTCTATATAGTTCCCGGTTTGGACAATGCCAAGTTTATGTAGTCCTTTTACGAATTTCTCAGTATAAAGTAATGTGGATAGGTGACAACAAGCATCCACCTTATACGTAAAAAGGATAAATATAGTTTAGAAGGGAGTGTGTTCTCTACCAATGACAGAAAATGGAGTTGATAAACAAATTCATTGTATCTCAATACAATTTTCAAAAACATGTGTAAACAAATGCAAGTGTTCCGAGCAATATGTCACGAAAATACAGTACGAAGATAAAGCAAAGATGCAATAATGAATAGTAGAGCATTGAGATAACATACTAGAGTCAATCCAGATTAATTGCAGCGCAATGTCTTATCTCATATTTGTAATCATCAATCAATCAATCAGCCTATCGCAGTCCACTGCTGGACATAGGCCTCTCCCAACACGCGCCACAGTACACGGGCCTCAGCCTTCCGCATCCAGTCTGTCCCAGCCACCTTTTTCAGGTCGTCGGTCCACCTAGCTGGGGGCCGCCCTACCTTACGCTTGCCGAGGCGTAGTCTCCATATCTCATATTTGTAATCATACCAAAGATTTATTTTGCTGTTTTTACTTTATGTTGTGATCAGACTAAATACACTATTATAATGACTATGAAAATTATTTTTTTATTTCGATATAATAGAAAATTCGTTATTTAATCTATAGGTACTTTGTCCACTACAGTTCGCATTCTTTACACCCTATCAGTTCTGTATCCCGTTGCAAAGTCCTTGCAAGTTTTGCATGTAAGAGCGTAGTTCCGTCATTGTTACATATTCAATTCATTACATTCCCAATTGACAGGTGATAACGAATGGTCGTAGTTGTTGGCACAAGCGTGACTATTAGACGTGAGGTCCTGGTGCCGATATCCAGTTCCTACCAAGAGACAAGACGAAAGCGTTTTGCTTGTCGGAAAATGCAGAAAATGAATCTCCAATAGCTACCCAATTCCTACATTGAGGTACCTAATAGATTTATTTTTCTTTAGTTTCTTTCCAATCAGTGAGGTGTCAAATCAACCAGGTGTTTTGGCTGTGTCAGCATTCATGGTAGGTATCACAAATTATAAAATTAAGATTCTGTTTTTAAAAAGAGTGGCATGAGTTTCTTCCAGGCTCTTCTCATAGCCCTACCATCCCGAACCTGGTTGTAAAAAAAAATAATTGACGTTCATAAGCGTTGCTTTTGTGACCTATATGAATAAATGAGTTTGAATTTGAATTTTGGCTGGCGCCAAAACTATGTAAGAATCTTGACGGATGTTGCCTATTATTGTCTTGATTCAGATAGTACCAATTACTTGAATGGAGTGTCAATTAAAAAGAAGGTTAAGGTTCCTGATACCGTTACCTAATTTCGTAAGCACTGTGGCAGTCGAAATAAGGTGCAAAATCTACAACATACATAATCAATGCATTTCTCACAAACATCGAGCCTAGAAAAAGGTTCATCATAAAGAACATGCTAGTAAGAAGTATTGTAGTCAAATCTTACAATTAAACAGAATCGTATACAGCATAACTAACCACTAATGTCACATGACTCGTCTTTTATTCATACAAACAGCAATATCTTAACAGCCATTATGTTTAGGAAAATATAATTAAATCTCTGTACTTTATTGGAAGTTACATTTGGTTGCTAAAGACTGTACGTTTGACAGTGTTAAACGATAGTGCCTCTAAAAGCTAGTTATAAATTGTAAGATGAAGGAATGTAATATGCATACTTATGAGTAATTTTATACTATTAAAGCGAGTTAATTGATTTTACGACGGTACAGCTGCAGACACCGGCAGTAAAATCTGTAACTGTTTTGAACAACGACGTTTGAAGTGTACACGAGTTAAATGTTCATCTTTACTTCCTTAGGACAATAAATAGGAAATTAAATGCATGGTTGATGATGTACGTATACTAAACAAAATAACGTGGGTGCAGAGCCTATGATTTTGAAATTGTGTAGATAGGAGACTTTATAAGTTTGAATATAAGTACTAATCATCATCATCAGCCTTTAACAGCCCACTGCTGGACTAGGCCACTCCTTTGAAAGGAGGAATTGGCCTACCTGGTCAAACGGGTTGGTACGTATAGGGTTTGTATCAAATTATCCTTCTCTTACAGTGCTGTTTTCTGCATAATATGCTCCCTCTGTCGGTTCTTACGACACCCATGGGATGATATGGGGTGGTGACGTTCCGTATTCTTAATCCGTCACCACACGGGCTGTACTAATACTAACGTCATAAATTTCTGTATCCTTAGTAGAGATAGGGAAAATAATGAAATAACCACAGTATCGCAAAGAAAAATAATGTTACTTGTAAGCATCTCGAAAGTAGTTACGGTCATTAAAATAACGGTCCCGAAGTACACTCAGGCCTCGAACAAATATCTTTAAATCGCGTAAATTTATTTTCTCCGCGGGACTCCAACTCGTAATACATCGTGCAACGCTATTTGGCGATGTGACCACCTTTTCCTAGTTACTAGACGTTTTAAGAAAGCTGCACGATATTCTATTACATAATGCCTTTAATTAAGAAAGTTTTATGAACTAGCTGATCTCGCAACTTTCAGCCTGAAATAAGTACGTACTTAGTATTTATTCGAGTAGGTCGCAACATAAAATGTCAACTTCCCCATTTCAAATTAAAACATGATTAACAAGTTTATAACATCAAACGATTACGAGGACAATTGAAAATTCTAGTTTTTGTATCTATATTTTTTACAATGAAATTGAAACTATAATGTCATCGCTGTTCGCAGACCATTAAAATGAATATCGGTACTATATTTCCATTTGTAATATCGCCAACAAAAACTAATGATACAATCACAGCAGTCACCGCTAAATCAAACCCAATACAATTCCCAAAGGTCACAGCGCACAGGCACAACCCGTCCTTGTCATTACCGATTATCAAATCATTCGAATGATGACTCGACTACGATGCATTGCCAAGTACGTTTCCGATTCGACAAACTTCGTTAGTCGATTCCGTCATACGAATATACGTCTTATGTCAAACTGACAGGTGAAGAATTTCGTATTTCGAACTATGATTGTACGTTTGCAGAAGAGTAATGAGGGTTAATGCCAGGCGATCATTTGTGCAATCTAGACTGTTGGTTTTAGAGGGAAGAGATTGACGAGTGCACGGATTGTGGGTCGGCAAAATGTCTGCGAGTTTATACCCTCGCCTCGCTATGTGTGTTTAGTTAAAGTGGGTTTGATTTGCGACCCGTATTCAGAGTCCTGCCTACGCGCGCTTTAACGAATGACATAATGATATGAATGTAAATTGTACTAATTAATTCTCATTCTAACTAGAAATAGGCGTGTATTTAGATTAAATGTTTAGCAATGAAGTTATGAGGTGTTCTATGTATCCTTTTATTTGCACTGTTTCTCGAACTCCATCAATCAAGTTTGGAGTGTTTACTGATTTGTTCGTTATTTATCATATTTATATGCATATCCGTCAAGCACCGGACGTTTGTGATTTATGACCATTCTAGCACGAGTCGGCCAAGAAAGATCTGATTTTAAATTCAGTTATATTGTCGCTAAGAAGTGTATAATATAATATTTTACAAAATATGCATTCACTTCGGTATCCAACTTATAGCCCTTGCGTGTGATATTGGATAATAGAGTCAGGGTAAAAAAAAAGAGTTGATGTTGTACATGGGGATTGTAAAGAATCGTATGATGCTAAGATTTTTTTATAGGCTCACGCCTTTATCCCCGCATGGGTAGACAGAGGTGTAACATAACACCCACATTTCGCCATAAATTTTTAGGTCCCACGTAATAGGAGGCGACCCTATTGCCGTGACCGGGCACATCACCAGACTCCGTGCTGCTACTGAGAATTCGGAAAAACCCAGTAACACTTGCTCGACCCGGGAATCGAACCCGGGATCTCCGATCAGCAGTCGCTTACGCTATCCACTGGACCACGGAGGCAGTATGCTTAGAAACGGCCTAAATAATAACAGTAAGTGTTATATCTTTAATAATGGTACAAGATATTTACAAGCAAGTTACCCATTCTACACATGAAGCACACATGAAAAACAAAAAGTCCATTCTATAATATAAAAAAATGTTATTTTTAGTTATACGGAAAAGTAAAAATAAGTAGATACATATGGTCTTTAGTCAAACCTAGGCACTCGCATAGATTTTGTGCTCGCTTATTATGTATTATCGCGTAAAAAGCACATATATTAATAATTTCAAAGCTTATTAAACCCGTACCTGCTATTAACTTCCATACCGTGCTTTTAGCGACAGTTTAGTCGACTATTTGATTTAGTGTTTAGTCGATTTAATCGGTCACGTAGAGGAACGCGTTCACACAAGAACGTCACGTCGTCGTCGACTTTCTCTAACGTGTGGGGTTGACGCAGATAAGTTTGCGTTAAACGCTTTTGCATTGTCGTAGGTTATCGAATGATCGTACACGATGAGCCTGATAGTCGATTATATCTCGTAATGGCTTTTGCAAGTGCCATGTCCCAGTTTTTGGTATATGTTGTTTTATGGTTTGTGAATAATTTTATTGTTAAATATCCGTTGGAGGTTTTTTTAGAAATGAAATGTTGGTATTGACATTGCCTTGGGTATTTCTCGCTTAACTTGTGTTTTAATTGCCTGTGCCATCGCTCCAATAACACTCAAAATCTTGTAGATTTTGAGTATTATTCGAGCGCAGGGCGGGAGCTTATTATTTTTTTCTGGACTTAAATATTATTGGAGCGCAAACTTATAGGTAATCAAAGAAGACAATGGTATCGGTGCCGGTGTTACGAGGCACTTCGAAATAATGAATTAATAACTGACAAGTTCGTAAGCGTCCATAATGGGCCAGCGATATTGGTGCAGGTTATTGATGGCCACCTTAAGTACCTAAGCCTACTAGGTACGCTATTTGTACACCCTTTGGCTAGTGTAAGAGTATAGCATAAGTAAAATTTTTAACAAGGATTCATTTCGATATCATGATTTCCAAAAATATAGTTATATTTTTTTCTGTACGTCGCTGTACAATCAATATATTCAGTTCTTACGATTTCATTGACTAGCATGCAGGGAAACGAAACATCATTAATCACAAACAATGGATGTGCAGTCATTCAGAAATCTATTAAACGTAGTGCATTCCGCGGATTGACGAGTTCACGAGTTGATCTCTAGGTATCATGTAAAGGCTCGGCGGATTCCATTTGAAAACAAGTATCATGTAAAGGCCATTTTGTATATCAGTTCACCGAATCAACATGTAGTGCAGGCCATCTATTCAATCATATGCATTGTTTATTGCATTTAGAAGTTAGATGTCATCACGAAGACCTTTGTGAGTCTATTCACTGAACACGCGTTGATCTGGTTAGTTTTTAAATGATTCGGTTTCTAGTATAACCAGATTGGACAGAATATTAACTTTTGTCACAAAGCGACTGCCGTCTGATCGCCGTATGCTAAAGGGATTGCGTTATATTATTTGGTTTAGACCCGTGTCAGCTTATTCCAATGTAGGTACTGTCTGCCTATGACAACTCGCAATGATCTTTACGACGGCCGGGACCGACTTCAAAACGTCGGTGGTGTGCAAGCGTGGATTCAAACCCGATAGCTTCTGAATTGCAAACTGTTGGTATCTCCACTGGGCCATTGCTGCCAGATTGATTAGCGAAGTAGAAATAATTGTACTTATAATAAGACTTACTTAATCGATGCTTGCTCTGCGCCTCCTTGCAACAGTCAGGGTGCAGTAGATGATACCAGCTCACGCCGTGCAGCGAGCTTCTCTCCCAACCCAAGTGCCACTCACTACTGGACAAGGAAAACAAAACAGTTAATAGAAAGTATACATGTTAGGTTGGAGGGAACAGTGCACTTATAAAATATTTTGTTAAATATTATGTGTCTATCCAGCTTATAACGCTGCGGTATAGTGAAGAGGTCTGTTTTTGTATGTGAGTTAAAAATTAGAACTGTTTAATTCCGTATATTGTCCATTTTGCCTACGCAGGTAGCATGCCTATCTGATAAAACTCGCTGGAAAGAGAAGTGAGACTGAAATACTGAAGTTGGCTTTTATTGCCGATTGGCGATACTCGATAAGTGGCAGTTATTCTAGATAGTTAGGATACAAACACATCAAAGCAAATAATGTTCACTTAAAACTAAGTTCGATGAAGCTGGATAGGAAATAGGCAACAAAGAATATCAACTTGCTATTTAGATTTCATTATGTCAGCCATATCATTCTCAAGGTACTAAACCATTACATATAAACACGAGTCTGATCTCAATATGACTGATGTGTAACATAATTAATCAAGTACATTCATCAAAACTATATTACTGGAACATAAAAGTGAAACTGAATACACAAATAAATCACTAACAATCTACTTCTATAATGAACTAACAAAAGGAATAATTAATATGAAATCAGACTAGTTATTATGCAAACATTATGGAACGGAATCGAACCCGGTGCTACTCAAGGTTACTGTGATTGATTGATGCGATGACCCGCACTGATTGTGTTATGTCAAGTTCATATTAGTTTTACTTTTAATCGTTCTCTGTTGGTTTAATTGTTTGAGGGTAACCTTTCTATTTTTGCGCCACAAATGTCCTTGGAGGATGAAGAGAATTAATTGGTTTTAAAAAGTACAGTTATATAAACAACTAACTTTTGCCCGTGGTTTCACCTGTGCAGGTGCCTGTAATAGTGACGAGAGGCATCCTATGTGGCATATGCCGTTCTGACGAATGAGCTGTGTTACGGTATTTTCATCAAAATACTTTAAGTAAGTAAGTAGCTTTTGCAACTTGATTGAGGATTGCGTAGGCTTAAGCTGTGGGTACTATTAAATGTTGGAAAATTGTGTTTGGTTCAACATGATAGGATACCTCCTGGCATCATTGTCTACGTACAAAACACAGAGTAAGACAGCAAAGTACCTATAAATTTTAGCTTGGTCATAAGCTTTTGGTTGATTTTCAACATTTGAATAGCCGTAGCAAAGATTCCAGTGTAGTATGACCATTGACCTGTTTCATTTTGTTAAAATTCAACTTCATAATAAGTATGTAGGTACCTATTAAAATAACAATCGGAAACTAGACGTTTAATGCACTCTATGAGCTCATTCATTTACTAAGAATTAAACCTTCAGCTGCTTAAATGAGATCAAGAGATGAGATTTAATTGTCTGTCACTGTACAAACATTCTCTTTCAATAGGATAGGTACATCCGGTAACAGGAAAACAAATTAGACTAATGTTTTATTTTGATTTCATAGTATGACTTATAATAATGACAAGGCACCTGGATATGAATTGATCAAAACCTCTCTGATCAAAACAATAGTGTTTTGACGTAAGTAGAAAAGGTGTTCAATTATTCATTCTGCCCAAGAGGTTTTAATCTAGAGTTTCATGCTAATATAAAAGTGACCGACCATGATCTATCTGAATTTGAGGGTAAAATACATTTTTTGGACGCTTATACGAATAGGTAACGTTCGTTAACAAACCGAACTAAATAACTTTGAATTTTAATCTTTTCGAACCTCGATACATAGGTATGTTTACATACTGAATTTCAGTGATATTCTTGGAGTTTTAAAGGCATTTTGGATATGACTTAATGTGATAGTGAAGATACAATGAGAATGAAAATTGCAAATTGTGAAGTAACATTTTTTTGTATAGATAGATAGAAGTAGGTACAAGCAATCGTTTACTGGGTAATAAAACCTCAGTTGGCTCTACTTCTTATGCTATTCCAGACCTGTCAGTCAGTTAACTACCAAGCTAATTTTATACTTTTACTCACGGTCTCAGTCATATCTTTTAATACAAATTCAGAATCTATTTAGCACCTAATTATACCGCTATCATAATAATATCATATGTCAAAACATATCTGCGTCCATCTTGGAGAGTGACAGAGGTTTTTTATATTTAGATAAATATAATGAGTTAATAATACCACTCTAAACTGTTGTCAATGACCCACATTATGAAGAAAACTCTTGAGATGGAAGTACTCGTGGATAAAGACAAAGTAAATAAGTATTAAGATACCATCATAATATTGTTTTGAAGAGTTATGTTCACTCTTATTGTTGCAGCATAAAGTTGATTATTGTCTGTCGCGAGAAATTGAAGAGTTACGAAAGCGGATACTGTCCACTTGAAATATAGATATAGAAAAAAAACATGCGTCTAGATATCTAAATGAGCTAATCTTTATTAATATGTTAAGCAGTCTGTTTAAGGTCAAGTTTAGGTTTATTAGCAGAATTGCTGTAGTGTTTGTTTTTATTCTTAAGCACCTACCGAAATTACCTAAGATAAGTAATAACTAAATACCTCCATTGTAATTAAAATCTAAAATTTTTATTTTGTGTACGAGTTATATTTTTTTGCGTTACAGTAAATATTCAGACATATTACGCGTGAGATAGTTTAATAAAGTCGCATGTTTTTTGATGAAAACATAAACAGATACTTAGTCTTCTTCTTCGTCGTCACACTCTTGGCAGAGTGGTCGCGGTTGTCACCTCAGGGGTAGTGGCAAGCCTCACAATCCGTCGCCATTCCTCTCGTACTGCAGCCCTTCTCGAACATTCATGGAGTGGACCATTGAGTGCAGTTTTAACTTGGTCGGTCCAACGCATGGTTGACCTACCGCGCGCTCTTGTGCCTTCAACCTTCCTCTGAACCACAAGTCGTTCCACAGATGTGTCTCCACGCCGGGTATACTTTGGTAGATAAGATTATTTAATATACTTTCTTCAAAATTTTCTCGAAACACATATAAAGTCTGACGACCTTGGCCAGCGTGGTGGACTAAGTCCTAGAACCCTTCTCAAAATAAATAGGTAGACATAAGTCCAGTAGTGGGAGTTATCATTTAATTATCATCATCGTGATAGCAGTAGTGTTTGAGACTGCGAATTGCAGTTTAGCGTGTTCCATATTGTAACATTTTGTGTATTTCACTAATTACAGATAAAATAATATACATGTTTTAACAATCTCATTCCAAGGTCGGGAGGAATGCATATCTAGTCCGTTTTTTGTCGTCTAAACAAAAGTACTAGATGCTGGAATAGAGCGTACGAAAACCATTAAAAGAACCTCAATATTTCAAACTATAATCAAACAATTTACTAAAGACACAGAATATATACAACTAAAGATTCAAATAATTATCCTCTTCACATTGATGACATAACATCGAGTGTTAAACACATTAAATGTTAAGCAATGTTCAATAAACGCAAGTCAGTCACAGGTTCATAACTAAGTCGACATATTTACATCCACGGCAGCTCATTGAAAACCGCATAATGTGTCTAAAGACAGCACAATAATGTTTACGACTACCACATGCAAATATACCATTATGGGTGCATATGTGCATGTTGCGGCTACTAAATGTTATTTGTCATTGTCTGAAGCGTCTAGATATATTATAAAATAAAGTCTCAGCTGCATCCTGTCTATATGTATAAACACGATAAACTCAATAACTACCGAACGGATTTTGGAACAACTTACACCAATAGATTGTGTGATTACTGAGGAAAGTTTGGTTGTATAATTCAAGCGGGTGGACCCGCGGGCGGGCTTTCCTCCGTTTAAAAAGTAATGAGTGACTTTGTTACATATCCCGATAAGTGGCAATAGGCTCGCCACCTATTACGTGGGATCAAAACACTGGCGAAAAAGGGCGTTTATTATGCCTCTGCCTACCCCTTCGTGGAAACAGGCGTGAGTCTATGTATGTATGTATGTTAATTTTTTCCTTATCCTTACATAAATGAATAGATCCTCTCCAGTTATATACAGCAGCACAGAAGATGCTCTGTGACGTCTTATTTTAAAGTGTTAGAATGTTTTAAATGACTCGAATTTTCAAGAATATGTTAATGTAACGCTTGATGCAGATTATAAAATAAACATACATAGTTCTAATTTTAATCCTGCCCGTATCATTGCAAAAGTATTATTCATAGGCTGGAACAAAATGTTTGTACAGCAACTACTTTTAAAATACGAAACAACAATATCATGAAGGTAATTAATGAATAATAACTCTCTTGATAGATGGGTTACAATAGTGTTAATCTACGACTAAAACTGTTGATAGGTGTAGTTTCGTAAAAAGTTCTTATAAATATAAAATACTACTAAAATACTAGCTGGCTCCGGTCGCGGATAACAAATACATTATATCTTATCTTTGATGACTTTTACATTGCGAGTGCCTTTAGGCTCTTAATCCAGCCTTATCGAAAATTCGTTCTTCTCAGTCAAATTTCATCTTTATACCTATTACGCGATGAGTGACCTTTCGCATTTATATAGATTTAGATAATTTTTATCATTATCAAATTTCTATATTTGACAGCAACATATATACAGAGTATGTGACATACGGTTGCGCGTGATTCGTTTACCATAGAATATTAATTCATAGTTCAGTTTGTGAGACTCGCATACAAGTTATAAGCTTGTTAGTTTATTAATTAGGAGGCATCCAGCACTCAATGTCATTTTAATCGTGCCATGGGTTCAATATCTATCGTGTAATATTTTATTGAAAACTGGTAAGCAATATGTGATGTGACTTGTTGTCAATGCAGTTACTAGTTTAAGCCTTAAAAAAAAATGATTTGTTCGTTTTGGCGGGGTCTAAGGCTGGATGAAATTGTTATTGAATTTAGGATATTAATTACTAGCGACCCGCCCCAGTTTCGCACGGGTGCAATATGTACATACATATAAACCTTCCTCCTACATACAAACCCCTAATCACTCTATCTATTAAAAAAAAACCGCTGCAAAAACCGTTGCGTAGTTTTAAAGATTTAAGCATAAAAAGGGACAGCTAGACAGAAGACAGTCTTTGTTTTATACTATGTAGTGATGTGAATAGTGTGAACGCGAGATACTGACAAGAAATGCAAGACATGACGTGCCAAAGTCTGCTAATATATATATAAAATATAAAACGATAGACTGAAACACAATAGCTACTTGCCTGTGTATTTGAAAATGCTCTACAATACTTACTAATTAAGTACCTAAAAATTGCCCGAATTGGTTGTAGTAACAACTTATTCCTGAATACTTTCCGGCTTTAACGGTCACCTTTTCTGTTTTCAAGGACTGACTTTCGAAAGGTTCCAGGGTAGTTTTCTAGGAGCAGGCAAGGCTATGTATAATATGGAACCTTTTCTCTATTTCGTAGGACCAGATACAACTCGACATGTCTCATTTTAGTGTTTTCCTCGTTGGGTTTATAAACGCTTGAACAAATGACAGTGTCATAAGGCGACGATACGATTGTAGAATATACCATTAAGTTGCCTACAACATCATTAATGTGCCATAAATCATTTTAAAGCGCAGTTTTATCGCTTTAACCGTTCATACTTAAAGTTAAATATCGCGGCCCTTTAGTTGACTTGTAAATCGAATTAACCTTTTATACTACATGTTTTAGTAGCTGCTTCTATTTGAACATGATTTATAACATTGCGGCTGTATAAATTGAGGGGAACGGCAGGTATGCCTTTGCTATAATATCTTTAATGGAAAGTCAGTATCCTTAAAACTGTCAAGTGGCATAAATCCTGTTAGAGGTTTGTCTTTACGTGTTCAGATGGTAGCAGCTGTAACAAGCATTCAATGCAATATTGGTGTATCTGATAGCTTAGGATAAAACTGCCGATACAGGATGTCACAAGACCCATCACCAAGCCGATTTTGTGCGCGCGTGCAATGCTCGGAATACCTACTTATCCATGGGGTCATAGGGCATCTATAGAACATATTGGCGGGGTAAATGCATCGATTTTGTACCTAATTTGAAAAGTTCCACATTAACTTTGAGCCTCAATATCTTCTGAACCAGTAATTTCCCAGGTATGGTGCCGAAGTAAAAATGTTCGTAATAATTGGTACAACATGGGATTTCAGTTTTCGTTAAGGGTCTTTTTACACCCTGTATAGACTATGATATTGTCATAACGCTGCAGAAACTCCCATGTTTTCAATAACCAGGGCTTTATAGCTTAAATAATTGAAGAAGCTAACAATCTGCTCATAAACTTAATAGTAAAGATCACAAGTTGCAATGCATTTGTGAATAATCTAAGGATCCGACAGTGCTGTAGGTGCTATCTTAAAAATCAATTGGTATAATTCTTACAGCCATAATAACACAGTATTGTAATCTTTTGATACATAAACAAATATTGAGGTGGCAAAGTAATCGCCGCATAATATTTAAGTGAGTAATAAATAATGACTTGCGTAAAACTAAGATATCAAAGGTCTGAACACACCGCACCGCTTTGTAGCAAGCTATACAAAGTTTCACGGGAGCTTGTTACACTGTCATTGTATGCAAAGTTAGTCCGATTCTGAGCAGGTGACAGGCTTGTGTTTACATTTCAACACTTGGACAGATATCAAGGAAATATAGCGCAATGGAAACGTTACGCGGCGCTGAATAACTTGGACATTTATTAGGAGATTATTAATGGTGTGGCCTGCTTTATCCTGAATATATAAAGATACCGACTAACACCTTAATATCTCTTGAGGTAGGCAGCCGCTGTGGATTGCGTAGTACTAGGCGAGCCTTTTGCCATCTTAAGGTAGTGAAAAATACTCGCAGTGTCTAATGAGGCAGCATACTGGAACCTATACTTTTTCTAATTTATGTTAACGAGATGTGCAAAATAAAATTAGAACATGGCAGACTTTTTGCATTTGCTGATGATACAGCCCTTATCTTTACGGGATGCACTGGGAACAAGCATATAATGCAGCGCAGATTGGTCTTGATAAAATAACCCATTGGCTTGCTCTAAACTATCTGTCACTGAATGTGGAAAAAACTAAATATCTATCATTTAACATTAAAAAGCCATCGGTACCTTTGGACAATACAATATACTCTATTATTGCACACAAACACACATTGAATAACCATTCCACATGTGAGTGCCCGAAATTAAAAAACGCTACAGCCATAAGATATTTGGGTGTAATTTTGGATGACCGATTGAGTTTCGTACAACACATTGACTTATTGACGGGCCGAATTCGTAAACTTATCTTTGTATTTAAACACCTAAGACATGTGGCAGAGCCTGATATCCTCAAGACGGTTTACTATGCTCTTTGCCAATCTTTGATAGGCTATTGTACCTATCTCCTCTTGGGGTGGGGCACCCAAAAGCCATTTATTACGAGTGGAACGAGCATAGAGAACAGTATTGAAAGTGTCCACTTTTAAACCATACCGACACCCTACCAGGGAACTATATGAATACTGTCAGGTCCTAACAGTAAGACAACTTTTTATTCAACAAATTGTATTAAGACAACACTCATACCTCTCTAAATCCGGCCATTCTACCTTATCTTCTTCTCAACAGCCAAATACTCGCCGACATAAATTCCCACTTGATGCGAACCGTACCTAGAACTTCATTCAGCCAACGGTTTTTCTGCTTTCTTTACAATAAATTAAATAAAGTACTAAAATAGTTTACTATAACAAACATGACTGCAAAACCATCTGACATACGTACATACATATCGTCACGCCCTTTATCCCCGAAGGGGTAGGCAGAGGTGTATTTCTACACCCACTTTTCGCCAGATATACTTTAGTCCCACGTAATAAGGGGCGAGCCTATTGCCGTACCGGGCACATTTCCAGACTCCGTGCTGCTACTGAGAATTTCGTGACAGAAAAACCCAATAACACTGCCCGACCCAGGAATCGAACCCGGAACCTCCCTATCCCACGCGCACATTTATGCCGCGAGACCAACGAGGCAGTCGTATAGGGTTTGATGTCGAGTTTTCC